>CM056379.1:108638964-108686464 GCA_029718625.1 Synaphobranchus kaupii | reverse complement strand
TTGTACCCTTGAGCAAGTTACTTAACCTGAATTGCTTCAGTAAAAATGTATGAATTAATACTATGTAAAAAGTTATGTAAGTCGCTCTGGATAAGACCGTCTGCTAAATGCCTGTGATGTAATGCAATGTAATGGCCACAACCCCCAAAAAGCAAGCCAAAGGCGACAGTGGTAAGGAAAAACTCCCTAGATGGCAAACGGGAAGAAACCTCGGGAGGAACCAGATTCAAGGTGTGGCTCAAGGGGTGGGTTCATCGAGACGAGGCGTGGTCAGGTCATCCGATCAGTTTGGGACAGACTGCATGAAGCATCTGGAGGTGAGGTGACATCATTGGCTGCGGGCTGCCCGTGATTCGTCTGGCTCGGGCAAACCCCGTAGTCTCCCCACATCATTAATTACAAGTGTGTTTTATTAATGGGGAAATTGGACCAATTCAGCTCCGGTAAAATGAATCGATAAAGTAATTACTATGAATGAAAACCCACCTCTGTGGAGGAAGTGTAGGGGAGCAGCTTTTAAAAAAATATAAATAAATAAACCAACAGAGGCATAAAAAACGTAATCGGAGACTTTTTAAATTAAGCTCTCCCACTTGCTGCTGTCCTTTAGGGCCTTGTCTGTCTGCCGTTTCCCCAGCGTACCACTAAGACAGACCCTTTGTGAATTGCCCAAGGGCTACAGATTAAAATGAGCCCTAATGACTAAATCGGGCATGTTTATTAATCTGCATTGTCCCTTTCTTAAGTAAATAAAATTTCTAATGATGGTCCTTTAAACTTAAACATGTCGCAATACACAGAGCTAGGTTATGCTGCTGTCAATGCCTGTAGCTTTTCTATGCTCTTCCAGATTTGCCGACAGCTTGACTGCCCCCCTCTGTTCAAGGTCAGCAACAGCTATTTCTACATCATCTGCAGAAAGAACATGGAATGGAGTGGACCAAACAAAGTGGCCTTCAGCACTGCACCCCTGACTTGTGCAGGATGCACAAATTCCAGGATCCTCCTGGCACCGTGTTCTCACTAGTATAGAACAAGAAATATAATGTGCACTACAAGAGCTTTAGGGAAACAAACAAAGCTGAATCTCTATTGTTACCATTAACTAAATTTTAAAATGTTGTTTGTCACCAAGAATCTCTCAATACTAAGGAAACTGTGATAATACAGGGCTAAGCAACCTTGATTGCTCTATTCTATTCCATATCAATAGCCCATTGATTACCCTCCAGAAGGAAGTATGATAAATTTGTTGAGCCATATGATGGAATATACCATCGAAACCAAGTAAGCTGAAACAGAATACTCTATTGCGGTTGAAGGCATATTGTACAGCGGCATTGTGTCGACCGGATATTACCTAGAAACAGAGGGACAAAGAGAAGCCATCGGCAAGAACTGTGCTGTGCTGACAACAGGACCATCTTGCAGACCAGCTCCGATGGGAAAGTTGACCAATCACGCTCCGGCACTTGTGAAACTGCCAATGACAAAGCAGATGGACATTGTTGGATTCACAAACAGTTGACAGCGTCAGGCTCACAAAACAGAATTGACAAGTGGTAATCTGGGATGTTTCCAAGTCAATTATCACAGTGGAACCAATAATAGCAATTCACTTAATTGAAAAGCAAACAGTTCCTAAATAAATGGAATAAATGGAATGCAACAACTCTCTCATGCATTTTTCTTCAGTTGATTAGTTTCAGTTCAACAGTCTTTGATAAGAAATTAACTCCCCCATCCCATGTAGACATCTTTCTTTTTCTTCCCAGAGCAAAATACACCCATTGCATCATGACATTTTCCATATCCTCTCCACTGACTTAAAAACTTTGTCAGAAGATCAACACCTTTATCACTCAGTTTCTTTTTGTTCCAGGCACACCACCATAGATGTTCTGTGTTTTTATTTATTTATTTTTTAATGAATGTATTAGTTAATTTGACAGGGATAATGCACATTAATAACATTTATGCAAATATGCCAGAGTTAGCCAGGGGGCATCGGTAGTCTCTGGGCTACACGTCTTTGGAGTGTGGGAGGAAACCCACGCGCACACAGGGAGAACATGCAAACTCCACACAGAGAGGATCCAGCCCGGCCGAGACTCCAACCTGGAACTTCCTTCTTGTGAGGCAACAGTGCTAACCACTGCACCACCATGCCACCCTTTTCCGTGTGTACTTCCCACCTGAGCTGCTTTTGGATATAAATGCATAAAATCTGAGCTGTGAGGATGGGTGTGTGAGGATCATCGAAGCTCTGACTGCGTGAGAGGTTGGTTAGAACAGTATAAGAAGAGTGGAAGGTCGGTTAGAAGAGTTGAAGAAGAGTGGGAGGTCAGTTATAAGAGTAAAAGGTCGGTTAGAAGAGTGTAAGAAGAGTGGAAGTTCGGTTAGTAGAGTGTAAGAAGAGTGGAAGGTCGGTTAGTAGAGTGTAAGAAGAGTGGAAGGTCGGTTAGTAGAGCGTAAGAAGAGTGGAAGGTCAGTTAGTAGAGTGTAAGAAGAGTGGAAGGTCGGTTAGAAGAGTGTAAGAAGAGTGAAAGGTCGGTTAGTAGAGTGTAAGAAGAGTAGAAGGTCGGTTAGTAGAGTGTAAGAAGAGTGGAAGGTCGGTTAGAAGAGTTGAAGAAGAGTGGGAGGTCAGTTAGAAGAGTGTAAGAGTAAAAGGTTGGTTAGTAGAGTGTAAGAAGAGTGGAAGGTCAGTTAGTAGAGTGTAAGAAGAGTGGAAGGTCGGTTAGTAGAGTGTAAGAAGAGTGGAAGGTCGGTTAATAGAGTGTAAGAAGAGTGGAAGGTCAGTTAGAAGAGTGTAAGAAGAGTGAAAGGTCGGTTAGTAGAGTGTAAGAAGAGTGGAAGGTCGGTTAGTAGAGTGTAAGAAGAGCGGAAGGTCGGTTAGAAGAGTTGAAGAAGAGTGGGAGGTAAGTTAGAAGAGTGTAAGAGTAAAAGGTCGGTTAGTAGAGTGTAAGAAGAGTGGAAGGTCAGTTAGTAGAGTGTAAGAAGAGTGGAAGGTCGGTTAGAAGAGTTGAAGAAGAGTAGCAGGTCAGTTAGAAGAGTTGAAGAAGAGTAGAAGGTCGGTTAGTAGAGTGGAAGAAGAGTGGAAGGGGGAGGCCTACCAGCAGGATGACTCAACACTTCCAGGCTCTTAATAAGAGAAGCGCCTCCTTCTGTGACCTCCTGGCCGGAAGCAGGAAAGCCAAACAGGCTCCCTAATTACTGGGAAAATATTGCGGCCTCAGAGCAGAAGCATTAATTATTTTTCTTTTTTTTTTGCTTCCTTTCAGTTTCATGTTTCTAGCTATTTGAAACAATAGCTAGAAACAAGAAGACACACTCACACCCTCCATTAGATGCATACATACAAACACAGATGGACAGAGACAGACACACACACGTTAAGACAGACACACATTAAGACATCACACACCAACAGCACACACACATGCTCCAAACATAGATAGATACATGGCATGGACACACCTTACTGGAACGTACATTAGAATATAAAACCACACACCGGCACACATATCAACATGTGTCAATGTAGCACACTACAGTAAGGGAAAAATAGCAACATTATTTCATTCCTTTCTGGAATTAATAAGTGTGCTATTTTCCCCACATCTTACTTTATCTCTACTTGCGATGTGAGTTTAAATATTGTTTATCCTACTGAACCAAAAATAAATCAGTGGAGTTGGGAAAATACATTTATAAAAAAAAGTCTGTGTTCTGGGTTTTGCTTCGCCTCCGTAGAAACCATTCACCAATGCATTTTTACAGCATTTGATCTGATATTAGATTCTCTCGATGCGATTCCCTGTCTTACCCCCCAAAAGAACATTGAAGCGGAAAAATCATTCAACATTACCATGGTGGGTGAATTTTAATAGAATACATCTCTCTACATCTTCAGATGGCTCCACAGACTTGACCTTAAATTTCCTGTGCAATCAGTTACCTCAGCTGGACCAGGAAACCGGGGGATCATGTGATTCTTTAAGTTCATGCAGTGCAGACGTGATTCTACATATTAATGTTTCCTCACAAACGTCAACCCTACCGATGGCCCGGAGGAGCAATCAGATCTTTTCTATTTTTTGCTGAGCCCCCCAGAGAAAAGATCTGAAGTTTATATTTTCAGCCTCAGTCAGAACTTGTTGATCACGTCATCCTCCGAGTTTAAAATAAACCCGAGTCTTCAGTTATGCAAAACGGAAAATTGGTCTTTGAACATTGCCTGATTGCCGCCGCGTGGAAGAATCCGGCAATTTTGAGTCCAGATGTTTGCTTCCCCCCCGACCCCCACCCCAAATGCAAAAAAAAAACACAAGATGAAGACCAAACAAATTATTCAGGACTTTACAGTCTACACATGAGAAAGCTAAGACCTCCCTCAAACTGATGCGAAAACAATGTATTTATGAAAACTGGACTGCACTTCGACACTGGACCCAATGCGGCTCACACTGGACCCAAGGCGGCTCACACTGGACCCAATACGGCTCGCACAACCTGGGCAAGTTCACTGGTCTGCACGGCTTTCAGATAGGAAAGGCGACAGCGTGCGACAAAACACAAAGCACACAGAACAGGATAGTTCTGCAGAGTCAAGCCAAGTCAAGGTCAAGGTCGGCTTCCCTCTGGCCGTTTAGAAGACTTCATTGACTCCAATTCCAAGCTATTTATTCCATATAATTTTAATAGGCCCTTCATAAATCATCCGGTTGTGTGGAAGGAATGTGAGAGGGGCTTTGGCGTGATGAGAAAAGCTTTCTCTCTGCCGCAAGTGCTCTGGGTTTTCATCTTCAGGTGGCACAAAACCCTCGCTGCTAACTCTGCGGCGGTTAGCCCCGGCTCTCTATTTCAAGTGAAATGAAACAGAGAGCGCTCCTCTCAAATCTCTTTAAGAGGCACCTCATCTGCAGCCATGTGCAGTAGTGTCTGGCATATGAGTGCATTTCTCCTAAGAACACTTTGAATAAGCTCAAGGATTTGCATGAGAGAGAGAGAAAGAGAGAGATAGAGAAAGAGAGAGAGAGAGAGAGAGAGAGAGAGAGAGAGAGAGGTGGGCTTACCTGTTGAGCCGCCGTAGTATTTGGGAGATTACTTTTTGTCTCCCCTGTTCTTCAAAAGCTGTCCCGAGCGACTGTGGTGTGTGGAATGTCGGAAAGTCGGTCCTCTCTCTCTCACACTCCCTTTCAACGCTGAAGAAGATGCGAAGGGGAAAGGAGGGACTCGTCTTTAGGAGATGAACGACAGAAAACAGCTGACAATAAAAAAACAACACCACCCCCCCTCACTATAGAAGGCGCTCTGGGAGAGAGACTGAATCATGATCAAGCTGTACTGCTTTCACGTCTTATTCTGCTTGTCTCTTAAATTATCCAAATGGAACATATAATAATTGTGCCATGTTTTGACAGTACTGTTCAAAGCTATGGCTTCATTGAAACGTGTGGTTTCGTTTCCCCATGATAAATCCCTTTCAGGGGGAGGGGTTGAACTCTCAAAGGTTGACGTTGATTAACCGTCAAAATACACGTAGTGTGTAGGTGGTACTTCAGTTGGCAGTTTGTAACATTTATGTTTATGGATAAGGAATTAGGTAAGGTATCCCCTTTAATGTATATATTGAATATTCTTGGGGGGTGGTTGTACTAGTGAGCAGAATTTATACAAAATTAATTTTCTCTGAAGAACATCACAGAATATCCAAATTTTTTTCCAATTATACGCCTCTAACCGGATGCCAGACACAGGTGCCTGCGTGCGGTCATGCACCGATTCTGCTCCTGCCATGGCGGGATGAGCCAAGCAGCACGTCAGCAGAGGCTTTCATTTTAACCCTTTGAAAAGTAGGTTTTTTGGAATGTTTTTTTAATTAATTTATTTTAATTATTTTTTTTTTTTTAGTAAGAGAGTTCAGTTAAGAACATTCTAATCACATGATCTTACACCTTAAAGGGTTAAAGTTGCAGCGACACTTGTTTGTCAGTGTTTACACTTTTACCCCCCATCTCACTTCCATATGAGTTTTCTTAGCGGTTGATTACTCACTGTTAGGGTCAAACAAACATAGCTGCGGGTGCTCACGGATGGAGCTAACAGAACTTAATTGAACATTCTAATGCTGATGTAACAATCACTACTGGTAATTTAAAGCAAAGTTCTAGAACACTGACTTAGAATTTTGAAGAAAAAAAAAAACATTCCAAAAGAACCTACTCTTCAAAGGGTTAAAGTACAACAGGACTTATAATGTTTATTCTCCCTGAACACTGAGTGGGAGTCACATTCTCCTCCACAAACAGCAATGTCAGCAGCTGGGGAAGAGCTGGTGAATATGCACATAAAGGACAGAGGGAGGGGTGGAGAGAGAGGAATAGAGGAGGTTAGGGATGGAGGAAGAGGCAACGAGCAGGCCACGGGAGAAGAAGAGGGGGAAGACGGAATGATGAAGAGAGCAAGAAGGGTGGGAGAAAAGAGCACAAAAGGCTGAACGGAGGAAGAGAGAGAACAAGAATGAAAGGGAGGAAGGCGCGGACAGGAATGGAAAAGAAAACGGACGTTCTGGAAAGGGAAAGAGTGAAGAAGGTGGAGGAAAAAAAATTTAGATAAAAAAAAAAGCAAATAAATTAAAGGAGCGACTGTTGGGGGAAGAGAGAAACAAAAAGAGTTTGCAATGCAAAGAAAAGATGGCGAATGGCGGGAATGGAGGGAGGAGAACTGGCAGGAGAAAGCAATAAGAGACGCAATAAAAAGAAGAGCAGTGGGCAGAGGGGTCGGAGGAGAGGCAGGGAGACGAGGGAGCCGCCATGTTCGCGGGAGGGGAGGAGGTCTAGGTCGCTGTCTGAAACGTGACAACTCAAACTGTGCTACTTGTAAAAAAAAAACTAAAAAAAAACAGAGAAAAGTTTAATTATGAAATGCAAACGGCAGCTTGGGGTTAGAGGCTTAAAGAGCGTGTTGAGGCGGCAGAGAGATATGCTCTCATCCCATATGTGATCTCTGCCAATAGAGGATTTAACTCTTTCATAACTCTGCTCATGTGGGACCGGGCGTTTAATTAGATAAAAATGCCCTGCGACCTTGTGGACTTCCAAGGGTCAGGCACACCCGCATTGTGGCCTACACTCATGCTGGGGACTGGAATCAGATCAACAACTGCCCTCCACCACCCCCCAACCACCCGCCCACCCGCTGGTGGTCACTGGCAGAACCTGCCGTTTATTCTTTCGCAACATTCCGTCGTCTCCGCCACAACTCGAACCCGCCCTATCTGTAGAGTTTTGACATTTTTCATTAGTGGAGGGGGGGTCAAAGGTTATTTGGTCTTATCAATCTGGGCCTCAGATCGGGCAGGGGTTCCCCCCTCCCCCCAGCTCCCTCCCCCGCCCAACTCGGATGACGAATAAAACCGCTATCCACCACATCTGGAGATGTACAATCATCATCGGCAGCTCACCCTGCTGTGCAGCAACATCTGTCTCCTGCAAGCTGGCACGGGAGTCTTCCTCATTTCCTCAAACAGAGTTATAACCCCCACCCACCCACCCCCATGTGTATTTTTTAGAGTGGGATTGGCATAGCGAGCGGTGAATCTACTCCTTCCTGATGGCCTTCTATGCTGGTTAAGGTAACTAACCTCAGCCCAAATGTTGGAGCGGGTGGGTGTCCCGCTTATCTGCGTTAAGGCGGCTTTGGAGAGCAGGAACACCGCCCCGCTCAATGCACTGGGACACCAGCTGTGGGCGCCAGATTGGCTGGTTTTAATCCCCGGATATCTCCGTATAACCCATCCTATACCCAAGCTGCCGAGCGGCAGAAGCGTGTTTCACCGGCCTTTGATCTCGTGAGGGCCGCTCCTGATCTGTCCTCGGATTGGTCGGAGGGACCTGATCTGTCCTCGGATTGGTCGGACTAGGGGGGGCGCGAAACTAGCCCCTGCAGAGGATGTCCTCCAGAGGATGTCAGATGCCAGTCTGCGGATTGGGAATACCATCCAGGGTCCTGCTACACGAGACAAATGTTTTTTGTCCTCTCTCTCGCTCTCTCTCGAAACTTAAGCACGACGCTAAGATGGGTTCGCGAATGACATCATAGGCGCTGGAGCCATGTGCGGGTCACCGTGCGAGGGGGAGAAGGTATTCGGTTACCCCGGGAACACATCTCGTAATTCAGCCAGGTGAAATGTAGAAAAAAAGTAACACACTGACAGTTCCGAGTCTCCACATTGGTCCAACTTTCTGCTTATCGTTATGCTGTGTTTTTCATGTCCAAAATGTACGGCCCACAAAGTTTTACTCTCTTTCGCCTCCCAGCGCCCCCATTCATCAAGACAAAGCACCAACGGCAGCACCCTCGGGGGGCGAGGGTGTGGCTTGGGGGGGGGGGGGGGTTTCCAGGTCAGACAGGTGAGACTCAAAGCCCGTCTGCCCTCAGGTGTGTAACACACCCTCAGGTTAACGTGTAGGTGTCAGCCATTCTATTAAAGAGAGCAGGGACTTGAGCTTGGAATAGCAAGCACTACTGAATGGGACAAACGTACTAATATCAAAGTGCTCGGTGGGATCCACTGTACATAAGTTGAAGAGGAGGACAAGACAGAAATATGTTTTCGCACTGCGATGGAGGTCGCCGAAGTCGCTCCGCACCAGCGCAGCCTGTGTTTCTGCGCTCCATATCAACAGTAAGTAATATTGTACGCCTTCATAATAAAGGCCTTTTAATCTTTTTCTTTCCTACCCACTCCAAGGCTACGTTTGTTTTTTTTAAAAAACGAAAGAGCCTTGCTCGACATGGCATTGATTTTCTAGTCTGCATTACCCCCCCCCACCCCCACCGCCCCACTTCTCGTTCTTCAATAAAAATGTGTTGAGAAGGAAGAGCGGAGAGAGGGGGAAAAACACAGTGTGCTGTACAGTCCAGACAAGCTTGGCTGAAAATGTAACGTGATAAAGGGCGCTTTTTTTTTTTTTTTTTAATAGAGATGGAACAGACAGATTACAAAATGCACCCGGCTAAATCCACAAAAAGCTCTTTGTATAAAACATACAAAGCGAACTGGAGGAGGAATAACATCTAAGGGATCCGATGAAACCCTAAAACAAAAGCGATTAAGTAGGGAAATGGCGGTTTAATAACATAAGCCTCGCTATCTATTATCTTCCGTCTGCCACCCACGCGTACACACACCTCACGTAACAGATGGATTTTAGGGTCTGTTGAGGTGGGGCTATCAATCTGTCCTTTTTAAAATCAATTTTAATTAACATATCAGGGATAAAAATCACGTTAAATCCTTCCTCGGTGCGCCTATTGGTTAAAAATCGGCGATGCGGCACAGATCCCAGATCAAAACAAACAAACAAACAAACGAATTAGCCTGCTGACAGATTGATGCAGTCAGACATATATAATCAAAAACCGAAATAAGGCGAAACTATTTCAGACGATAATTAGTTTGTGCTACGCCGTGAATCACGGCACGCAGCGAGCGCGTCCACACGAGGGGACAAAAATAAGGATCTCGGCCGGATTCACGCCCGGTTGACGGGCGCATTGCCGTGGAGAGCCGTTTGCCGCCGTTTCCCCCCCCCCCGCCCCCCACCGTTGCCTGATGTCCGCGTGGCCGTAACAGAGGCGGGCGGGCGGGCAGGCGGGCGGGTCGAACGCCCTTACACCTGCACGGAGTCAGTGCTTGTGAAAGGGAACCACGGCGGACAGATGGGCCCTATTGTCGGGGGTGGGGCGCGAAGCGGAGGGAACAGAGAGAGCGTAAAGTCTGTCCCCCTGACGGGGCGCAGAGAGGGGGGGGGGCACTTAATAGAGTCCCCTGGAATGTCTGGTCCTCGTTTTTAATGAACCCCCGCACCAAAGGCTTAATGAACCATACTCCCCTTGCCAAAACACAACCCCCCGACCCCCACCCACTTGACCCGGGTGAACCGCACTGCTCACGCTCTTCCGGGTGGTATCCATAGCGACCAAGGCGGGACTCCATTGGTGTGTGCCAAAGTTGGTGGAAACAAAAAACCTAGACACTTGCATGGACAGACTTAGACTTACAGAGAGATCACACACAGTCGATGCAGTTAAAACAATAGACAGTGATGTGTGAGTGCGTGCGCGTGTGTGTGTGCACGTGTGTGTGCGCGCGCGGTGCATATGCCGGTGCACGGGGTGGTGGTTACTGTCTCTCTCTCTTTTTGCATATTCCTTTTCTTCTTTGTGATCCCAAACAAAAGGGGGCGGTTGGAGAAAGCTGGTGTCCTGACAAAACCAGTCCATTTAACCAACCCCCCCTCCCAAAAAAAAAAACACACACGCACACACCACCCTCCTCCATCCAAGCCCGTTTAAGTGCCCTTTGTGCAAGCAAGGCCTCGTCATGACATAACACAATCCCCCCCCCCCCCCCCCCAGACAAAGAGACAGGAGTGTGTGTGTTAAAGACCAATAAAGCGCCTGGGCTTCTAATTAACCAGCCTTTGTTTACATTCTATGGCGCTGAGCTTAAACTCAGCGTTCAATATGGTATGGAATGCGTTGGATGTTACGTCTGCATTTACATAAGAAAAACAAAGGCTGGAGGGGGGGGTTCTCAACATCAAACAAGATTACCGCTCTGCCAGCTGCAATTTACGAGAGCTGCATTATTCCTTCAGCCTAAAGAAAGCAGCGGTCCCGTCAAACGATACCGTACCTTTTGGCTCCAAAACCAAACCTAAACTTTAAACTAATGAGATCCAGGTCTGAGGCCTACAGCATGTTGTATTTGAAATTAGATGAAGGCGGACCATCGCTGGCTGTAAAACGCTGGCGGCTACATCCAATGAGCAGGTCTGGAGTCTCATCAGAGCACACTCCTGTCACCCTGCCCTGGCAAATTTCGGATGTCACTCTCCCCGTCAATGATGCCCTTCGTGTCCAAATCAAATGTTGAATGAAGATTAGGCCTCTCAGAAAAAAATTGTTTATTATTTGTCACATTTTAGAACCTATATGAAATGCATATTGCAATAAATTAGAAATGTTGTTATATGAATAAGTTAAGCATTATTTAAATTGTAATAGCTTATAATGCAGCTTCACAGATGGTGATCTTGTTACCAGCAGGAAAATCTAATTCAGCTGCCAAATTGCAGCATATGTATATATTTTTTAATTAACATTACAGAATACAGAATCTTTGCATATTTAACACTTTTTTAATGGCAGAATTGTCCTCAACAGTCACAATAACTCATATTATCTGTTAATTTCACAATCAAAAGATATTTACATGCACAGAATATAAGACAAGGTTTTAGCTTTAATTTAATTCAGGTTTTTCTGTGAACATTACTTGTTTCTCCCATAGGAAGGGATTGGGAGATGCTATCTTAGTTAATATTTTTGAACCACAAAGTGTCCTTGCTGCGCACGTTACAGGGGAAGTGATCAAAGCACTTTACCAGAATAGTTGTTAGGCTTTCCCAGAATGCATTGCAGGACTCAAACCTGACAGCAATTTTACCTCAGGAGCTGCATGGCCAGCAGAATTCTGGGTTCTCAGTGATAACAGAAGGCAGCTACATTTACAGGTACGTTTGGGTAAGGTGGGGTGGGAGAAGTGGCGGGGGGGGGGGTTACACTAGACCTATCCATTTTAGAAACAACACCAAGCTTATATATTTATTCACGCTCTGGTGAGCCTTAGATTAGACAGAAAGTCAGCAAAAACACTCTGGGATCCTAGGCTACATCTCAAAAAAAAAATAAAAATAAAAATAAAAACCGTGGAGGAAACTTCAATAGGTAATCAGTGTTGTTTCACAAGCGCTCAGTCCTAGGCTCGGCGGTCTAATGGCGGCATTCATTACCGCGGCTGTTATAATAAACAGACAGGCCCGCACAGAGAGCTGTCGTTTTGCTGAAATTAAAAACCGCGGAAACAAACAGTTGCCCAGCCGTCGAACGCCTGCGCACCCCAAAGAAAAGAAATAAAGCAATCAAACGACGACTCGACGCGCTGCGTTACAACGCTGCGGACGGCGCAGGTCGCTGCAGAGGCGGCCGTGCATGCGCATTCTTAATGAGGAGGGGGGTCCGTGCGTGTGTGCTCTCTCTGGCACTGTCGGGTTGGGGGGGTGGCAGGGTGAGGGAGAGAGATCCGGGGGGGGGGCTGATGAGTGTTAACAGGTCGGCATTCCTCTGCAATCTGACGGCTAATTGATTGGAGGGCCGGAGCGGCTGAGAGCTTGCGTGTGTGTGCGGATACGTGCCAGATGGTTGCAGGGTTGCGGCTTGACTTGTCTGAATGGGCCCCCCTCTGTCTGCTCCTCTCCCTCTGGCTGTCAGGTGCCATGCGGGGTCACGGTTTGGGGGGTGGGGTGGGGGGGGGGGTGGGGGGTGTATGAGGGGAGAGGGAGGCACTGATGCAATTTTGGCACATGCCGCATCATTCTGCCAAATGCACACAAAAGCCAGCAGTGTATTCAGCCGGGGACTTTGTTTTGTTGCTAGGGCAAATTCTGTGGAGGTGCCTTTTGTGATGTCTTGGGAGGAGAGCTTTTTACTTCTTTTTTAAACTAAGCCACAGGATGGAAAACTAATTATAAACGTGGAGGGTCTGCGAATCTCTGAGCCACCCAAAAACGACCCCGGAATATGGTGGAGTTTAGTAACCATGGTGATACACTGATAATCCTGAAAGTCTATCTACATTCAAACCATTAATATTCAAATGAATGTAAATATTCCTTGATATCTCCACTAAGTCTAAATTGGATCACCAACTTTTTATAAATATTCAAAGAAACCTTTGGTTTTTGGAGATGAATAATTATTGGGGAACTAATTATTAATTCATTTTTTATAATTGCTTGCCACAGCATTTTCAATCAAAAATACTATCTTGTGTCGATGTCAAAAAATGCATAAACATCTAGGTGTGCTGTTGTGCATTTCGTAATCTTGCACTCCTGGCAGCTAATGCAACTTCCACAAGGTTAATTCTGTAGACCTGGGGCAGGCAACCCTTGTCCTGGAGTGGCGGTGACATATCTGTTTTTTCTTCACAAGCTTGATCACAAGATTTTGATGGATGATTAAATGTCTGAGCCTGAATAATCTGAATGGTGAACTGCTGAGTGCCTCCAGCACATGGAAACCCACATTTATTAAACCGGCCTAATTAAAATGAATCCAGTTATACAGTTATAGGTTTGGATGGAGCAAAAACCAGGACCGTCTCTGGCACTCCAGGACCAGGATTGCCTACCCCTGCTCTAGAGCCTTAAACTGAGCTTCCCCCATAACCCAATTCCCCATTCCCCTCTGAACAACATTTAAAGAACACTGCTCACACCACCTGAAAGAACGCACTCGTGAGATTACAGAGAAATAGCCTTCAGTAGTATTTTTAATATGCTCAGCGAGCGTCCATTTGCAGTGCCTATCAGTCGGTTGTTGATTACCGCATCTAATTTTCCTCCACAAGAATTCATAAAGACATTCGTAAGAAGAGGTTATAGACTGGTTAGAGGTTTGAAACGGATTGCGCTATATGCTCAGTTTTCATCTTGGGTTCTTTCCTGCACTGCAGGTAGGACGGCATGGATGTCACTTCTCTCCAGCCTTTTCCAAGCTCCTCATAGGTATTACATTCATATTTGTGTAATCCATAAACACAGTCTTTTTCTTGCTCTTAGCGGCAGCAGCAGACCATGTCTGAATGTACCCTCCAGAAGCTGAGTCTTGCATATTTAAGTTTATTTCTCTAAGCATTACTGCATGGCCGTGGAACTTTCTGCGAGTCGGAACACCTGTTGTTCGCCATAAAATGTGGTTTTGCCAAGGAGATAACCTGCACAACTTCTCCAGGAGATGTTGGAGCAAATTAACAGCCCTTCTATTGCAATCACAGAAAGTATTATTTGACAGTGTTCCGGGGAAGGTTTTACAGGGCAGTTGAATGTTTTGTAAAGATGTTGGTTGTTTATTTGCACTGTGTGGTGAAAGAAAATTTAAATTGAATCACCTCACCCATATTTTCAAGTGTTTTATAGAGTACTTGCACCGGGGGCGGCTGCAATCAAGTAGTTTATGGGATTCACCATTGTGAGGGGAAGATTCTTTGCTTTCAGTGCACATTTCAAACCATTTACACTGCGTTGCACCCGTCATGCATAGTGCCCACTGTACAAGCCTCTGGAGGCAGTGTTATCATCTGGTGTTGCTTCAATTGGTCAGGTCTAGGCTCAGCAATGTTATGCAGCAATAAAATGAAGTCAGCTGAGTACCTGAATGTGCTGAATGACCAGGTTATCCCATCAATGGGCATATTCCAGGACGACAATGCCAAGATTCAACGGGCTCAAATTGTGAAAGAGTGGTTCAGGGAGCATGAGGAATCCACATGAATTGACCACCTGACCAGAACCCCATTGAAAGTCTTTGGGATGTGCTGGAGAAGACTTTACGGCGTGGTTTGACTCTCCCGTCGTCAATACAAGATCTCGGCCAAAAATTTACTCTGGACGGAAATAAATGTTGTGACGTTGCATAAGGTTGTCGAGAAAATGCCACGACGAATGCGCGCCATAATCAAAGCTAAAGGCGGTCCAATGAAATATTAGAGTGCAAATTTTATTTTTGGCCAGGCATTGTAGGTTTAACTAAAACTAAACTAAAAAAAGTGGAAAATGTTTGACCCTGTCCTCACCCCAACCCCCCCAACACAGCTCTAGACTTTGGGCCTGAAGATTAACTAAAAGGGCCTTTCTTTAAATTTTTTTGCCTATGAAAAACTGCCTGACATAAGTTCAAGGCAAATTTGAAAGTTTCATAGTGAATGTATGAGGTGTGGTGATGTGGTGGTGGTGCTATGGTTTGGACTGGTAAGACACAGAGAGGTTAGGGGGATCTGGGCATGCCAATCACACTTTGATGATGCAGAATTTGATGGTTAACATTGTAAAGGAAGGAATAAGTGTCCGTGAAAAATAATAAAAAACAAAAACTTTCCTCGTATTTTTTCCCCACAGTGGTTAAAAAAAGAGGGGGCTGGGGTTTATTTAAGGGAGAATGTTTAAAGGGAAAATGTTGGTTGGATGCACTGAGAATCTACAAATCAGCCCTTAAAAGATCCATTGTCTTAGTGCATTTCTGGTACAGTAGGTCAAACGTACACACTTGGGTTCATTTTCCAGAAAGCTTAGATTAATCTCAAGTGTTGGATAACTTCCAAAGACCATCCCTTTGGAAGATTAATCACGGTCTTCTTCTAGAAAGATCTATGGCTACAGAGCTACATTCCAGCGAGTTTTCTGCATAGAGCACACATAAAAGGTGATCGCTGACTATTCAATGGCAAGCTGTGACCAGATTATAGACAGGCCAGCATATTAGACTGTCATGTTTTGGATTTCTCAGCTGCACGAAGAGGGAGAGTCCTGAATATTTAATTACAATAAGATGTGTTTTTATTCAACAAAGATGTCACTAAAGCTCAGTCAATGGTATTTTTCTGGGAAATGGCATGATTTTCCCATTTCAACAGTCTGGGGCACATGCACGCTGAATTAAAATTTTTTAAAGGATGAAATAACATGGAAGCTCTTGACCCACATAATGTCATAATCGCTGGGTTCCCCTGACCCCCGTCGTTAAACTTTCAAACATGATTTTTCTTCTTTGTCTTGCCGGCGCCCAGTGAGCAAAAGCTGGAATCGAGACGAGAGACGTTCTGATATAAATGGACTAGGTTAACCCCGATGCAGCTCAGGTTTTTACCTGGATATAACCTGGCTACATCCCAGCCGACAGAGGTGGAAATCCAGGGGACATAAAGTAAAAGTCCTACCATGCGTTTCTTCCACCCATAGACTCAGCCAGCTGATTTCACTAATTAGATCTACCTCCTCGCTGAAGAATTATGTTAATTAGCAAATCCAGGTGACTGGAGCAAAATACTGGGGAGGACTTTTACTTTATGTCCCCTGAATTTCCACCTCTGCTAGCTGGCTAGAAATCTTTCACTTTTCAACCTAATGTAGCTGGGTTTTCAGCTGGTTTTTCACCGGCTTTTAACCGACGTTTCACCACAAAAATGTGCACTGGGTATTCACTTTTTAACTCAAGTGTTGAAACATCAGCAGAATGAAATGGGAAGGCCAGCTAGAAAGATAGATTGTTGACATTGATAATGTACAGAAATGATCATCGAATAAATAATAACTTTAAAAATCTACAAATCAAAAGAAATTGAGCCAAAATAGATACAAAATATAACTGGTCTGGTTGGAGTTGGCCATGAACAGACATACTTTATTCAGGAACCATCTCCAATTAATTATGTCTATCTTGGTAGATCTTGATACAATCATTGCTAAACAGCCTGAGCCAGTCATAGAGTGGGTGGGAAGGGACTGTGAACCCTTCAAAAAGTATATGTATATACACATATGCTGAAACACAAACATGTGTACATGGTTAAGCCAGCGATTTAAGTTGCACTGCTATGTATAACGCCGTTAAAAGCAAATTGGAAAGAGACCCCTGACACAATTTTAACTTCCCTGCTGTTACTGTTGTTTCCAGAGTTTGAAGCGTGGGCAAAGTTTGACCTAAACTTGTTTATTTACATTGGATTGTGAAGATTAGGGCCAAACCTTGCACAGATGGGTTTCTGGGAAGGACATGACAGGCCTGGTTAGTCTTGTGCTGGAATAAAACGATAATTAGTCCCTGGGATTCACTGGCCCAGGCTTCTCAGGGGCTGCTTGGCTGGAGTGGACAAGGTTTTAAGCAAGCAAACAAATAAAACAACAAAAAAAGATGTTTCTTCCCTATAAAATGGCATTCTCATTTAACTCAGAAAATTACATTACATTTGAACCATTCACACTTTTTGGTGAGTCAATTCAAATTAAAATTGTGCTGGGTAGATTGATGAAATGTGCATGCAGGTGTGTGTGCGTGAGTGTGTGTATGTGTGAGTGCGTGCATTTGTAGTTTTCACTAATCTGATGAAGATCTGCTTGGACGCTTGGAAGTTTGTTTTGGGAGTGTTGATAGCTTGCCTGCGTGATTCTTTTTCACATCAGTGCAAATCAAAGCAAATGAAATCGCCAACATAATGCAACAGCACTGAAACTCTCAGGTGCATGCAATCATTAGCATCTTGCCCGCTATGAAGCTTTGAGAGCAAAACTAAATTTACTGCACCAGGGAGAAAACAGAGTTTAAATTCATTTATAAAATAAGCAAGAAAGATTTTATTATATCAGCCGTAATTTCAAGCATGTGCTTCTTGGATTAACGGGCAAGGCTAGCAAACTACAGGCTTTCCGCACTCTCAAAAGAAAGGGTTCCAAAAGGCTGCTCTGTGTCTCCATTGAGGAACCCTATCTAGTTCAAGGGTTCTTTGTCGGGCAAAATGGTTCGATCTGGGAGCTCTGACACTTTTCATACCTAACACAGAGGGTTACATAAAGAACCTAATGGGTTTTCCCTACAGAGACAAGGCAAAGAACCATTTTTTCTGAGAGCGTATTACAATTACGCTTATGGCAGATCCATAGCGACCCACACTGCGGAACTCAAGGACTCAAGCTTACAGACCTAATTCTGTCAACCTTGCCCTGAAAAATGATTCTCATAACCTTTCTGCTGTGCACTCAATGATAGATCAGAGCAATTTGTCATCTTCTTCATAATCATCATCATCATCATCATTAGCATCATCATCTTGATTTCTTTCTTACAGTGAGACTTACAGCCGGCCACATCACAAAGTTAAAAAAATGTTTTTTATCCACAATCCATTAAAGCAAGCTCAGCTGCTTAGCGAGCAGTTCAACGTTTTTAGGAGCGCACGCCGTTTTCCCAGTTCTGAAGGGGCGACGCCCTGCGACAGAGTCAAAGCCCAGTGTCGCGCTGCTGTCCTGCGACCACCGGGGGGCGCTCAGGAGGAGGCGTGAGAACATCAAGGTGCTTATTGCTTCTGACCCTTTGAGTCACACAATCCCAAACAGGGCCTCTACCATCTGATACAATGTCCCATTTTCACCATCTTTCCGTCCTGGACCCTGTATGCAGCCCTGCTGTTTGCTGACTATTTAAAAGGTCCTACTCTCGTTTGCCAAAATATCTAAATCTGACATTCAGTACATGAGAACAACCAGGCCTTCACAGCAAAAATGGTGGTACATTTAACACCCTAAGGGGCTGATTTACTAAGACCTTTTGCACAAAACCAATAACATGGCCAATGATCGGTCATGGCATTTTTTTTTGCCCCAATCATTGGCTGTGTTATTAGTTTTGCGTGTGCTAAAAGGTTTCGCACCGGGTAAAGGTCTTAGTAAATCAGGCCCTAAGTAACACCCTAGGGTGTTAAATGTACACCAACAGAGTAAGATTTACACTGGCATTTTGCTGTATTGGGAATGTGTGGAAACAATCGAGGACAAATACCAGAAAGCCCAAAAAAGATTGAGATTGGCCTGAAATCACTTTACACCATCTAATCTTAATCCAAAAGAGAAGTCAGGAGAGCTTCCACTGAGTTGAATTCAAAGGTCCCAGGACCTCTGATAATCCAGATGATTACAAATGTTTTCAAATACTTGTAATACCCAAGAATGACGTGACCGCTGGGTCACTGCAATGTAGACGTGATCCATAGCCCCGATGTTTACAAACTCCTAAGGTTTAAAAAGTGACTGACCGGGATAAGCAGCTTTTATCCTCAGAATATAACTGCATTCCATACCCCCTAATCTCCACCAAATGTGCACTCGCTGTGCAGGGCATAACATTTATATAATATTTACATTATTCTATTGCATTAATAACACATAGTGGGGCATTCATTGTTCAGTATAGTATATAAAGACAGGTTAAATGATACCACATGTGCAGGCCTATACATGGTTTACAGTGTAATGCACAATAACTATCTTGAAACCAATGGCTAATATAACACTGATACCGATGCTGATACCACAGCTAACATTTAAAAGGGAGTATGCTTTCTGCACTACACATTCTATTACACAACATCTCCATACTGGATATGATGTAGGAGATCCATAGCATGTAGCGCGCAACGGCTACGCTACGTTCAGCATGCCTGCAGTCTCCTGCGTGGGCCCTGGGAAACGGGCGAACTGCCGTTCAGGACGCAGCAGGGGAAAACGCAGCCGGAGCACGATATTCCCTCCCCAGCACACTGCAGGAGTGCGATATTCCCTCGCCAGCACACTGCAGGAGCGCGATATTCCCTCCCCAGCACACTGCAGGAGCACGATATTCCCTCCCCAGCACACTGCAGGAGCACGATATTCCCTCCCCAGCACACTGCAGGAGCGCGATATTCCCTCCCCAGCACACTGCAGGAGCGCGACATTCCCTCCGCAGCACACTGCAGGAGCGCGATATTCCCTCCCCAGCACACTGCAGGAGCGCGATATTCCCTCCCCAGCACACTGCAGGAGCACGATATTCCCTCCCCAGCACACTGCAGGAGCGCGATATTCCCTCCCCAGCACACTGCAGGAGTGCGACATTCCCTCCCCAGCACACTGCAGGAGCGCGATATTCCCTCCCCAGCACACTGCAGGAGCGCGACATTCCCTCCCCAGCACACTGCAGGAGCACGATATTCCCTCCCCAGCACACTGCAGGAGCGCGATATTCCCTCCCCAGCACACTGCAGGAGCGCGATATTCCCTCCCCAGCACGCTGCAGGAGCGCGATATTCCCTCCCCAGCACACTGCAGGAGCGCGATATTCCCTCCCCAGCACACTGCAGGAGCACGATATTCCCTCCCCAGCACACTGCAGGAGCGCGATATTCCCTCCTCAGCACACTGCAGGAGCGTGACATTCCCTCCCCAGCACACTGCAGGAGCACGATATTCCCTCCCCAGCACACGGCAGGAGCACGATATTCCCTCCTCAGCACACTGCAGGAGCGCTACATTCCCTCCCCAGCACACTGCAGGAGCACGATATTCCCTCCCCAGCACACTGCAGGAGCGTGACATTCCCTCCCCAGCACACTGCAGGAGCACGATATTCCCTCCCCAGCACACTGCAGGAGCGCGACATTCCCTCCCCAGCACACTGCAGGAGCACGATATTCCCTCCCCAGGACACTGCAGGAGCGCGATATTCCCTCCCCAGCACACTGCAGGAGCGCGATATTCCCTCCCCAGCACACTGCAGGAGCACGATATTCCCTCCCCAGCACACTGCAGGAGCACGATATTCCCTCCCCAGCACACTGCAGGAGCGCGATATTCCCTCCCCAGCACACTGCAGGAGCACGATATTCCCTCCCCAGGACACTGCATTAGCGGGATGCCGGCGCCATTAGGTTCTACGAGGGGATGACCATCTGTAGCACAGAGCCCCCCGATGAGATACAGAGGGGGGGGGGGGGGTACCCTGTTTTACACAATAATGAACCCACCCTAAGGGACTCCACAAGAGCCGGGCTAATATTTAACTAATAATATTTAACAAATGACTGGACCCCCCCCATTCCCCCGCATGCCTTATCCATCGCCACCCACAGAAGGAAGGTGGAGAAGATGAAACAAGTGAAAGAAAGAAAAAATAACAATGAATAGAAAAACTGACTGAGGTGGAGAGAGAGAAAGAGAGCAAGAGAGATGGACAGAAAGAGAACGAGAGATAGAGAGATAAAGAGAAAGAGAGACGGAAAGAAAGAGAATGAGAGAGAGATAGATAGAGAGAGATGGAAAGAAAGAACGAGAGGGTGTCTGGGAGGGATAAATGGAGGAGGGTACACTAGTCTCGTACGTCTCGGCTGAGAGATGCTACGCGCTACCTTGAGGCGGTTGCAGTTCGGGGGGAGGTCGGCCCTTGAGTCCGTAATTATATCCGAAGGGGTACGCATCACAGCACAAAAGTGCCACTGTGCAAACTAAAAACAAAAAGCCTCAGCGCTGAACACACGCGTGTTCGCGTCCGTGTGTTACCACATTTGTCCGTTCTCGTTCCCCCCCTCCTACTCCCCGACAGCCCTTCCAGACCCAGTAAACAAGGCAAGTCTAACAGCCTTGTTAGAAGCAGCCGCAGAATCTGGGCACTTGTGCCATAGCCATGGATTAAAGCCACCAGCGCTAAGAGGCGAGTGCTGTATTAGTCACTTTAATAATTAATCATCCTGTGAGAATGCCTTTTGTGCCATGCAATGACCCATTTTCTAATTCCAAACAAAAAAATATGTTCTTTTTTTGAAGGGGTGGGGAAGTTGCATGCGTGCGTGTGTGTGTGTGTGTGTGTGTGTGTGTGTGTGTGTGTGTGTGTGTGTGTGTGAGTGTGTGTGGAGGTAGGGTGGTGGGGCACAGTTTTCAAAGGGGAGTTTTTGGGTCAAACAATGGCATTTATTATTATTGGCATTCCTCAGTTGACAAACAGGAGTTTTGTGAGTTTCCCTCCCATTTTTCCTCGGGGCTCAAAGGCTTGGAGCCATGCAGAGAGCTTAAGAATAGAGGGGTAAAATAGGCCCGAAAAACCGGCATGGGATTTTCCTGATGAAATATGAGCCCCATATGTGGGGTGTCCTGAGTGAAAAGAGTGTCCCAACAGGACTCCTTCAAGCTTTGATACCCTCCACTTCAAAAGCAGATGGTTTACCCCCGGTTTCATGCTTTTTTTTCACCCCCCCCCCTCCCCTCCTTTATCAAATCCTAGCAAGGCCCATTAGCCCCCCGCCTGGATGGACCTACTGTTTCACTTCCACCCCCGGGCCACTGCTGCACAGCAAGGCCGCTCCAAGGGTTGCCAGGGCGATGGAGCCTAGTCAAGCATTCACCGTTGAGGAAAGTCACACTGGCCAGGTTTGAATACAAGTCAAGTGAGAGAAAAGATGTTTTCTCAAAGAGAAAGAGACAGAGAGAAAAAAAAAAAAGGAATGGGGTGGGTTCCAAATAAAAAAATTTTCTCTGCGCCTTCCTCAAAATTCACAGGTTCAAAGCAGCGGCAGCTGCAGGTGGTGAGGAATAATTTTTTTTTTCCCTCCTTCTTCTTGTTCAAAGCAACAAAAGAGCCATGAATGAGAGAACCTGGATATGTGGCCTTTACAGACCCCGCATCAAAGAAGAGAAAAACACAGCCATTCGCACAGGGAACCCATTGATTTCCATCATTCTTAGAGCTCTGAAAACTATTTAAAGACCCACATGAAAGCGGAAGGAGAAGCAATTCTGCAATTATGTGCGGAAGTATGAAACATAATCGATAACTCATATGCAGCCGCATGCAAATAGCTTTGAAGTCCCTTATTTGGCGAGCGCCGCCGAGCCAGACTGTTTGCGCGGGGTTTTCCTATCGCTAGAGTTCCGACGGCTTTTCATCGTCACGGAGGATTAGCGGAGAAATCTGTTTGGGCCGGGCCCTGGATTTGGGTGAGGGGCACCACTGAGGCCCAGAGGCCCACACATGAGGCGCCCCCGGCCCATTCCGTACACCCTTTGGGGGTACACCCCTTCACCTTCATCATGTAGAGAGGGCGGTGCGCGCTGGCGTAATGCGTTCCTCTGCCGTGCGCCTCATGATTATTCGGTGGCTGTGCGTTGGACTAGGGGTAGTTGGGGACTAGGGGTAGTTGGGGACAAGGGGTAGTTGGGGACTAGGGGTAGTTGGGGACTAGGGGTAGTTGAGGACTAGGGGTAGTTGGGGACTAGGGGTAGTTGGGGACTAGGGGTAGTTGAGGACTAGGGGTAGTTGGGGACTAGGGGTACTTGGGGACTAGGGGTAGTTGGGGTAGAGGAGTGTAATTTGACTCTGGACAGGGGAATTCTTTGCATTACCGTGCAGCTGTGTGTTGGTTTTAACATGGGAGTTCTCTGTGGCGTATTTTGCCGCTGCTATCTTGGCCGGGTCTCCTTCAAAAATATTTTTTTTATCTCAAGGGACTTGGCGGTTTAGTAAAGGTTAATAACAAATAATAAAATAAGCGATTGGATGTGATGGCCGAGCGCCTGACCTCATGCGGCGGCTACGGCGGGGCCCCCACGATCAGACCGTACCGAATATCCCCGCTAACCGTCCGCTGAGAAAAACCTCCCTCTGGACGGCCTGACAGGAATGTTTCTCGGCAACAGGCGCCTGATAAACGATGATACAACAAACCCTACTGCGGCTAAACAATGAGAGGAGAGGCGAGCAGAGGAAAAGAGAGGAGAGTAGAGGAGAAGAGAAGAGAGGAGGAGAGAGGAGATGAGAGAAGAGAAGAAGAGAGGAGATGAGAAGAGAGGAGAAGAGAGGAGGAGAGAGGAGAGTAGGGGAGAGCAGAGGAGAGGAGAAGAGAAGAGAGGAGAGTAGGAGAGAGGAGAAGAGAGGAGAGTAGGGGGGAAGAGAGAAGAGAAGAGAGTAGAGGAGAGAAGAGAGGAGAGGAGAAGAGAGGAGAAGAGAGGAGAGGAGAGGAGAGAGGAGAGTAGGAAAGAGGAGAAGAGAGGAGAGTAGGGGGAAGAGAAGAAGAGAGGAGAGGAGAGGAGAGAAGAGGAGAAGAGAGGAGAGTAGAGGGGAAGAGAAGAAGAGAGGAGAGGAGAGAAGAGGAGAAGAGAGGAGAGTAGGGGGGAAGAGAAGAAGAGAGGAGAGAAGAGGAGAAGAGAGGAGAGTAGGGGGGAAGAGAAGAGGAGAGGATATTTGAATGATGCAGAAGTTGAAGCATGTAGACATGTGAATGGAGCCAGTGTGGGGTGGGGGGTACATCTCCATCACCCTGACAGCCACCTCCATGGCCCAGCGTGGTCCATCAGGGCCGTCCAGATGGTTGTGTCCCAGAGCCGGTTGGGAGTCTGTGACTCTTTATCTCTGGGGTCCCCTCTCCCTCAGTGTCCCCCCGGGATAAAAGGGACAATGACACGGCTCTGTGTGTGTGAGTGACTGTGTGTGAGTGTGTGTCATGTGCGCATGAGTTATGAGATGAACTGTGTTACCACCGACATAGCTCTATGAGTGTGTGTGTGTGTGTGTGTGTGTGATGAGTTCTCAAATGTGTTACCAGTGACATAACTCAATGAGTGTGTATGTGTCTGTTTTTTGTGTGTGTTAAAGAGTATCTGTGTGCTTGTGAGAGTGTATTTGTTGGTGTGTGTGCATAAGAGAGCGCACGTGTGTAGTGTGCATATGTGTCCATGAGAGAGAGTATGCATGTGTTGTGTGCATATTTGTGCATGAGAGAGAGTGTGAGTGCATGTGTGTATGTATGTGTGTGTGTGTGTGTGTGTGTGTGTGTGTATGCGTGTGTGTGTGTGTGTGTGTGTGTGTGTGTGAGTGTGTGTGAGTGTGTGTGTGTGTGTGTGTGTGTGTGTGTGTGTGTGTGTGTGTGTGTGTGTGTGTGAGAAATTGAAGGCCAGGATTACTGAACCCTCAGCCCTCCCGCCTCAAACGGCTTGAGCAACCGAAAACTGCATTCCCTTACCATCGGCCCCTCAAGAAACCAGCCAATCCCGGACGCAGCTCTTTGGACAGCCTCATAACACGACGCACTTCAGCTCTGCCAGGGCTCAAGTCAGAGCCGTGATTGCACCAGTGGACGATGAGTCCAACGGCAAAATTAAATTTAGAAAAATTGTCCTTTTAAAAAAAAAAAGAATTGATCTCAGCCAAGAATAAATGTATGAAAGACCGGAGCAATCTCAAGCACGACATCCTTCGATTTAATTTTATCCTTCTGCGCGCGCCGTGTTTTAGAGGCGCGGAAACGAGCCTCCGCTTCGGCCGCACGCATCACCTCAGGTGGTGTTTTCCAGCTTCGGCCATCTGCGTGCCTTACATTTTCACCTCTCTGCACACAGAGCTCCAGGTGCCTCGTTCGGGCCCTCTGCCGTTTGATCCTATTTTGGGCTAAATCGGTCGGGGATGACACGAAAGACAAGGGACCCCCCCCCCCCCCCTCCGGAGAGAGCGAGGCCGCTCGTGATGCGATCGCACGCCCGTATTGCGCGCGGGAAGCACGCGAAGCCGCGCGGCTGCACGTCCGCTCACGCGTGCGTGCGGAAGGGATGGCAGACGCGCGCGCAAATGCGTGCATGGACACACGCAGCTGGCCTACTCCCCGCAGCCTGTCCGTCGCTACACCGTGGAGGAACGGAAAGAGCAGGGGAGGACTACTAATGGACATGGAGGGAGGGAGAGAGAGAGAGAGAGAGAGAGAGAAGGATCAGAAAGAAAGAGAGGATGTGAAAAAGTATGAAAGATTGGGATATATAACAGAGGAAGGGAATAAGAGAGGAGAAAGTGTAAAGAAAGAGAGGGACAAAGGGAGAGAATTAGAGTTTGGAGGAGAGAGGGGGAAGGCAGGCTCCTGCAGGGCCATTAGCCAGTGTTAAATATGGTCCTTCACCTGAAAGCAGATGGTTATTCAGACCTGACCTGCTGCCATTACGGAGCCTCTCTCTCTCCCTCTCTCTCTGGCTCAGTCTGCTCCCTGCTCCCTGTGGCAAGCCTTAAACATGGCGGACATGCTGTTCCTGACGCAGCGCCTCCACCCAGTGCGTCTCCACCTGAGAGAGAGAGGAGAGAAGTGAAGATGCAGTGGCACTGGAAGATCTGTGCTGTGATCCTGTCAGCTCCTGCTCTTACTGTGCTCCTGCTCTTACTGTGCTCCTGCTCTTACTGTGATCCTGTCAGCACCTGCTCTTACTCAGCCCCTGCTCTTAGTGTGAACCTGCTCTTACTGTGAGCCTGCTCTTACTCAGCCCCTGCTCTTACTGTGATCCTGTCAGCTCCTGCTCTTACTGTGCTCCTGCTCTTACTGTGATCCTGTCAGCACCTGCTCTTACTGTGATCCTGTCAGCTCCTGCTCTTACTCAGCCCCTGCTCTTAGTGTGAACCTGCTCTTACTGTGAGCCTGCTCTTACTCAGCCCCTGTTCTTACTGTGATCCTGTCAGCTCCTGCTCTTACTCAGCCCCTGCTCTTACTGTGATCCTGTCAGCACCTGCTCTTACTGTGCTCCTGCTCTTACTGTGCTCCTGCTCTTACTGTGCTCCTGCTCTTACTGTGCTCCTGCTCTTACTGTGATCCTGTCAGCACCTGCTCTTACTGTGATCCTGTCAGCTCCTGCTCTTACTCAGCCCTTGCTCTTACTCAGCCCCTGCTCTTACCGTGCCCCTGCTCTTACTGTGCTCCTGCTCTTACTGTGAGCCTGCTCTTACTCAGCCCCTGCTCTTACTCAGCTCCTGCTCTTACTGTGCTCCTGTCAGCTCCTGCTCTTACTGTGATCCTGTCAGCTCCTGCTCTTACTGTGAGCCTGCTCTTACTCAGCTCCTGCTCTTACTGTGCTCCTGCTCTTACTGTGAACCTGCTCTTACTCAGCTCCTGCTCTTACTATGAACCTGCTCTTACTGTGACCATGCTCTTAGTGTAACCCTGCTCTTACTGTGATCCTGTCAGCTCCTGCTCTTACTGTGATCCTGCCAGCTCCTCCTCTTACTGTGATCCTGCCAGCTCCTGCTCTTACTGTGCTCCTGCTCTTACTGTGCTCCTGCTCTTACTGTGCTCCTGCTCTTACTGTGATCCTGCTCTTACTCAGCTCCTGCTCTTACTGTGAACCTGCTCTTACTGTGAGCCTGCTCTTACTATGAACCTGCTCTTACTGTGATCCTGTCAGCTCCTGCTCTTACTGTGTTCCTGCTCTTACTGTGTTCCTGCTCTTACTCAGCTCCTGCTCTTACTGTGATCCTGCCAGCTCCTGCTCTTACTCAGCTCCTGCTCTTACTGTGATCCTGCCAGCTCCTGCTCTTACTGTGAGCCCACTCTTACTCAGCTCCTGCTCTTACTGTGATCCTGCCAGCTCCTGCTCTTACTGTGAGCCCGCTCTTACTCAGCTCCTGCTCTTACTGTGATCCTGTCAGCTCCTGCTCTTACTGTGATCCTGTCAGCTCCTGCTCTTACTGTGATCCTGTCTGCTCCTGCTCTTACTGTGATCCTGCCAGCTCCTGCTCTTACTGTGATCCTGTCAGCTCCTGCTCTTACTGTGATCCTGTCAGCTCCTGCTCTTACTGTGATCCTGCCTCCTTATCACCACTGTGATCCTGTCTCCGCATCACCACAGTGATCCTGTCTCCCCATCACCACTGTGATCCCATCTCCTTATCATCACTGTGATCCTGCCTCCTTATCACCATAGTGATCATGTCTCCTTATCACCATGGTGATCCATCTCCTGATTTCCAATTTATCAAGTCTCCTGGTTTAAAAGTGATCCCTTCTCCTCTAGAACTCACTGTGATCATGTCTCCTGATTTCCAAGCGGTCCTGTCTCCCGATTTCACTGTGATCACCGTAGCGCTATTCTAGTCATGCTACGGACGTCACAAGACTTTATAAACAGAAATAAACTGCAGCGACATTCAGGGTTACCTAGGGGTTGATTCAACTAAAAACCACATCTGCTGGGTCTTCATAAGGTGCTGCTTCTTTCATTAGTCAGCGTGCAGTTCACCTGAAAATGAATTGAGGTTAAATTGCACTGTAATTACACTGAACATCTACCTGATGAATGAAATGAGTATTATACACAGAGGGGAGGACAGGGGGTTGGGGGGGGGTGGTCTTGTATCGAGGTGCAAAGACAAGACGGGCTCAAGAAACCAAGCAACAGCACTTTAATATACCGGGATAACAACTGTCATGGTTTAATTTTTTTTAAAACTACCAAATGGTAAATGTGAGGGTGCATTTGTCTAAGGATAACTGTTTCCCAGAACATGGGAAAATTACTCAGCTTATGAGGACCGGAGATTAGGAGAATATTAAATTATTAAACAGCAAGTTTTTAATGTCAGCATCTCATGAATTATAACAATTGATATCTATTAGCAGTTCATAACAATTTAAAATGGAAAAATATTTAATGCATTCCTTCGACTCCCCACTCCCTCCACACACACACACACACACACACACACACACCCTGCAAACACCCCACTCTCTCAGACACACAGACTCTATCCCCATCTCTCTCCCTCTCTCTGTCTCTGTCTCTTTCCCTCGTTCTCTCGCTCTCTGCCGTGGGAGCCCATCCACATGTTCCAGGCCTGGGCTGCAGTGTGCCAGCGCGGGGAGGGGGGGGAGGCAGACATAAAGACCCCCATTCTTCCCCTTCCCTCCCGCTTTCTTTTCCGCCAGAAAAGAAGGGGTTGCCAAGGCGATGAGTTTGGTCTGTCTCCCGCTGTGAGGTCTGGGAAAGCTGCAGCTTGCCCTGACATTTACAGAAGTGGAGAGAGGGAGAGAGAGGGAAGGGTGTGTGTGTGTGTGTGTGTGTGTGTGTTGGCGGGGGGCACCGGGGGAGGCCGCTGCACCTGTAAGATCCTGAAGGGCAGAATCCCACACTGAGAGACAGCTGGAAGGTGCCCCCCCCCCCAGTCCCCTGTCTTTATCTCCGCTGCAGCCTTTCTTCATCCACACTTCTGCTTTTTTTCCACCCTTCCCCTCTTTCTCTCTCTCTCTCTCTCGTCTCTCTCTCTCTCTCTCCTCTCCTCTCTCTCTTGTTCTTATCCTGGCAGGGAGATAACCATCAGCTCTCATGTCCATCTCCTGGACACTGGCCGGCTCCCGCCGCCCCGGACCTCATTACAAAGGAGTTTGGGGCCAACAAAGGACCCCCTGAGGCACGCCGAGACATGGAATGAGGCACGCGTGCCCCAGCGTGTTATGACACGTGTTTGCATGCGATAGGTTTAAATTATGGCCCGGATTAATTTATTATCATTATTCTCACTATTAGCTTAGCAGACAGGCCTTTATGCAGGCACATTTTTTTTTGTGTTCTACTACACATTTCTTTGTGTGCCTTCTCCTTTTGGTGTTTGGCGAGAGGACAGGATTTGAGGAAATTTCTCCTGCAAATACCGTCCCAGCAAATCTGAGGGTCTCGGGTTTCAGAACCAATTCTGGAATATTCTGCCGGCAGACGCGCCTTTCCCCTCCGAACGCCACCCGAGGTGGCAGAGTGCCGCGTACGTCGCCTCACGTCGTCGTAGCAACGTATTAAAGGGCTGACACTTCTCCAGACCGGTTTGGCGAAATCATGTCGCATTCAAATGCAATCTGTGTTTTTTTCCGGGGTAAAAGGGGGGAGAATAGCACTTTCAGACAGCGCTCGTGTGGACGGAATACAAAAACCCGAGCACTTTCCACTTTATGGATACTTTGAGATGTAGCAATACTTTTAATGAAACGGTTAGCCGGCGACACAAAAGGGAGTTTGGCGCGACGTGTCACAGCGGCGCTCGCCATCGCTATCAAAGACGCGAAGCGTTTTCATTATCGCCACGGTTTGCATGGCCCATATGTACAGCTTTATGAAGTTGAGTATAAATATGGTAATGTAGTGAGTTTTGTGTGCATGTTTGTTTTCGTTTCTGTTTGTGCGTATGTGTGTGGGTGCGTGTGTGTGTGAGTGAACGGGGGGGTTACATCAACGGCACAGACTTTCAGCGCAGAGCTCCGCCGCCGATTCCAAATGAGGCTTGCGCTGTGCGTCGTTGTACTTTGTTGCATTTGAGTCGAGAAGCGGCTCCTTTCAGCTTCCCGCTGATTTCCAAAGCCTAAATGAAGATGAAGAGTGGTACGCAGGAATACAAATGCTCCAGGCTGCTGTCATCACATCACGCTGCCATCGCTCCCCTCCCTCCCTCCCCTCCACCCGTCTCTCTGAGCAGCTTTTTCAGACTGCAGGGATACACTGACTCAGGAACTCAAGAGCTATACACAGGAGCCCCACACAAAAGGTCCCCACAAACACTCACACAGTATGAGAAGTGTTTGTGGGGACTTTTAAGAGCTAGCCGTGTGTGTGTTTATGTGTGTGTGCATGTGTGTGTGTGTGCGTGCGTTTCTGTGTATGTGCGTGCGTGCATGTGTGTGCATGTGTGTTTGTGCGTGCATGCATGTATGTGTGTGCGCGTGCGTGCATGTATGTGTGTGCGCGTGTGTTTGTGCGTGCATGCATGTATGTGTGCGCGCGTGTGTGCGTGCGTGCATGCATGCATGTATGTGTGTGCACGTGTGTGTGTGTGCGTGCATGCATGTATGCGTGTGTGCATGCATGCATGTGTGTGTATGTTGTGTGTATGTGCGTGTGTTGTTTTGTTGTATGATCCCCTCTTTTGGGGATAAATCGTGTAAGATGACAGGAAAGACAAGGCCCCCATCAGCTAATGTTTGTAAATGCTGTGTTTGCCTCTTGTTCCATGGAACATTATTTTCAGTCACCAGGGACATTGCAAGAATGGATCTTTTATCCAGAGCATTTGAATGTTCGACAAATTTGCCATTCCAATACTTTCCTGTAGGACCTTAAAATGTTATTGAAGCATCCAACCACTACTTTCCCTCATGGCTGAATGGCAACCATCAGGTGATGCTTTCCAGTAACTTTGTATGCAACATTCCTGGGAACGTTTGTATGCAACATTCCTGGGAATGTTTGTATGCAACATTCCGAGGAACATTTGCATGCAATATTCCGGGGAACGTTTTGCATGCAACATTCCTGGGAACGTTTGCAATGCAACATTCCTGGGAACGTTTTTTTCTGTGACTTTTCTGGTGACTAGGTGTGCAGCGTCGTCTCCAAACAAAATGGGAAAAGCAACCTGGAACGTTCCCCCAACGTTCTTGAAGTGTTTTGTGTAAGCTAGGTCCCTAGGGAGCAGTGAAACTTATTTGAATATGAAAACGGGCACAAAAGTTTGATTTACTGCAACCTGTCGGGGCTTTGCCATTGGCCCCTGGTTCCAACCATCACCTGTGGTACCCCTAAGCTTCTGGGAGAGCAAGTCTTATCGGCACCCGCGGGCCTTCCCTGCAACCCCACAGGCGTTCCAACCTCATCCCTCCCCGAAATTAACTTCTCTGCTTTTCCGTCTCAGGGGTCAGTTTTAAGAAATTTTATTTTATTTTTTTTTCGAAAAAGCAACCTGGAGGAGCCAGACCCGGACGAGAGGAGAGGGGATTCGCAGCCCTAGACGCGATTATTTCCCGGCGCTAAATTATGTTAATGCATTCGTTTCCCAAAAGGGCCATGATTATTTTAGCTTCCCCGCGACTGTTTTAGATTTCACCTCGCTTGGCGTTTTATGCAAAGCGCTCGCCCGCGCGAGCCGAGTTGTGGGAGATAAGAAAATTCCGAAGATCGCTGAACCACTTTGCCCTCTATGTTAATGTGCCCTTGATGTCTATATAAATGCAAATCAAAATATGTTTCTGCCGTCCGCATTTTTTTTGTGATATTGCAATTTTGCAAAATTACAGGAAGAAAAAAGCAAACAGTATATGTGTAATTTCCTTCATTTTCCTCGAGTTCCTTTGAATTGCCTTTGTATTGGAAGAAAAAAAACCTCCCTCTTGCCACTTTCCATATCCATAAAAGACAGCATTCCTCAATTTGTCTCAGAAATAAAAACTAAACGACGCTTCAGTGACTGGGCTTGCGCACACAATCTGAGGCAGCTTTACGGCGGCGCTCCCGCTTTGGCCCCAGTGTGAAATATTGTTTTTTTTTTGGGGGGGGTTGGGGGGGGGTGGGTGGGGTGGTGTGGTGTTGACTGAGATATCAGCGTAATACCAGGCTGTATATGCTAAAGCATATTCTCTCTAATCCGGAGCATGGTGTAATCGGAGGAGACCGGAGTTCTTACGGCTCTGACAGCATGCGTGAGCGCTGCCACCCGCGCCAGGGGAGCAAGGGACTCTGGGGGAATGGGGGGTGGGGGTGGGGGGAGGGGGGCAGAAAGGGATGATGGGAGTAGGAGGATAGGAAGTGGGAAATGAGAGAGGAAGGTATGGGGCAACAAGGGAAGGGGTCCCGAGAAAAGAGAGGATGAGACAGAAGAGGTGTGACAGGGCGAAGAAAAGAATGGGGGAGAGAGGCCAAGACGCAGAGAGATAAGGCAGGGCTTACAGAAGGGAAGCGAGGGAGTGAGACAGCAAGGGAAAGAGGGGGAAGAGAGGGTCAAAACAAAACCGGAAAGAATAAACATGGAGGGGTGGTGGTGGGTGGGGAGAAGCGCAGAGAAATTTAAAAGCTTTTTTGAAAGCTGCAGGGATTTGCAAAAGAGTTTGGGGAAGATTTCTGTAAAAATTAAAAGGCAGCCCAGATGCGCAGAGACACAGACATCTGCAGCATTAATTACCCTCCGCTCCCCCGTTGGGCCGCCAGGACCACCTGTTTCAGTTCCAGGGGCCGTGCGTACGACATCTGGGCTCCTCCCACACCCCATGACGCCGTCGGTACGGAAACGACGGCGCGCGGCCTCTCCTTCCCCGACGTGTATCCAATCTGCGAGACAGCGCAATGCGGAGCAAATAAAAAAAGTCCAGAGTTTAGAGACACGCTTGTCTTTTATCCCACAGCCGTATCGAGCTCAATGGATTAAGCTTATCACAGGTTACAGAGCGAGCACATTGTACTGACTGGCTGCCTGATGTCATAGGAGTCTTTCCTTTCATATCGATTTCGCTGTGAGGTCAGGACGAGCCACACTTGAGAAATCAGCTACTTAAGGGAGTCGGCTCCCATTAAGGGTGTAGATGTCTTTTTTTATCGAAGCGTGAGAAATTGTTGCTCGTGATCTTCACGGTGGAGGGGGTGGGGGAAGAGAGAAGACCTCAGCAGACGATAAGGTCAGGCCGTTACATGGGCTTGGGCGAGATGGACGAGAGAGAGAGGCACCATGTTGACGACGCGCGGGGTTGGGTAATCTATCCCGGGGGCAGGGATAGAGGACTGAAAGCTGGGCAGATTGCTCCATGTCAAAAGGTCCTGGAAATGGAGACACGTAAAGAGGATTTAAAAAAACATTAAAATGGGTGATGGGGTTGCTGGAGAAGTACATGATCAACCCTTACACAACGAGACGGCAGATTTATTTTCAAACAATACTGACGAAGCCGCGGGCTTACTGGAAATGATCTGGGAAAGCTACCGGGCGTGGTGAAACCGGGCAGCCATTTTACTGTCCAGCTACGTCAATGGCTCAGTTAAACCAAAGCCCACAGAGAGAGACTATTACTGCTATAAAACCGCTGGTTAAACTGTTTAGTGGAGATTGAGCGATTAAAGTGTGGAGGGATCGTTGGTATGGATTGAAACGGAGAATATGGTCGAACCCGTGTCATTTCACCCGCCATTTCCCTTACAGCAGCTTGGAGACGTTGTTCGCGGAACGAACGGGAGGAACGGGAAGAGAGGAACGTATGAGGGAGAAAAAGGAGACGAAAACAAAAAACAAAAATAGAAGCCAAAAAGAAAAAATAATTTTTTCCCCCTGCCTTACTCGTCCCCCCCTGTGGAGACTTCGATTTTTTTCAATTCTCCTGACGACGCTGGTTCCAAATAGCCAGAGCGAATAAATGAGATTACGGACTTGGACATAGCGGTAAATCTTATCATATGGGAGCAGAGAGGCAGCGGTAAATAGAGAAAAGCGATGGGGGTCAAGGGAGACTGAAACAAAGAGGCCTGGCCGTCTAAAACAATTCCTCCTCAAATCTTCCCCTCCGGAGCGACACTGACATCTGCTTTTATCTGCGGGATGCAGTGTAGCAATCCCAGCCTGTGGCTGTGGCTCAAATGTTTTTTTATCGCGCGCATATCTCAGTTGGGAGCAATACCCAAAAATGATGCGCTTAGGGGCTGAGGGGGAGTTACTTATTGGTGGAATTAACCTTTTTCTGAAATCCCACAACGCTGCTTTTTACACTTCAGTTCAAGTGTACAATATAAAGCTAAACGATATAACAAGTGACGGAATAAAAAGACATACTATGGTTCTGGGGTTGGGGTGGAGATAGGGGGACTGGGAATTTAATATACTGCAATATATAGCAAATATATGGGCTGTTTGGAAAATATAGTGATAACTATTTCACAACAACAATTAACTGCAAATTAATATATTGCAATATCTTAATACGGCAATAATTTGTACTGTATATTCATCCATATATTTTGCACTTCATAATCTCTTTAATTTCAATATATTGCTGTATATTCCATTTCTATTAAGGGGGTGCATGTGGCATGCTCAACGCTACAAGTTATACTCTACAGCCACACGATCGGCAGTAAGAGGCAGGATTAATAAAAATGTATGAACTGGCAACCCTACTTCTGAAACTGCCAGGAGGCAAAGCGCTCCCTTATTTAAATTTTTTATTCTGGTCCTTTCATTTGAGGTCCTTGAGTACATGGTTAGATCCAACTTCTTAGTTGGCCTGGTCTTTCACAGAAGAGCAACCAAGATGTATTTTTCTCCAGTACAAAACGAAGGGCATCTTCCTGACACATCACACAGCGGTTCGGTAACAAGCTGAATAGATATAAATATGATAGCAAGGCCAGTAAACATTTGGGAATTTGTAGTAATGTGCTATTGAGTATTCTTCCAATTGGTATAACATTCATTAAATCAACCCCCCCCCCCCCCCCCCCCCCCATTACAGCAAGCATATACATCTTAAATTATTCATTTGATACACAAGACATGCAGCCACTCATAGATTGAAAAGAAATGCATTTTCTCACCGGTACATATGAGTTCTTGTATCTCAGACATCACACCGCCCTTCCATCTTACAGCGTTCCCTGGAATAAAGTATTACAGTCACACATTTTCTCATCAAATCGCTCACCACTTCTGATTGCACACCGGGTCTTATTTCTTTTCTTTGTAATAAAAAAAAAAATGCCAAAGATTTTGCAACTGGTTTGGAACAGGCAGCAGAGTGCTTTTAATTCAAATCATTGAACGCATTTTTATTTATTTTTTTGCAACATTTTCTGAAAACATTTTCAGAAAATGCAGCTCATGCATTGCGCACGTAAAAACCGTGAACGGCAACGTAAAGGCCATGAATAAGGCGTCTGGTCACCGTGTGTGGCCAGTGGCGTCAAGTTCGAGCGTCTCTAATTTGGTAGGAGGAACACGACACTCCTCCATGCTCGGCTGGTGGAAGGGGGAAACGTTCTCTCAGGCGTAATCACACAAAATCTCATAAATGTTCAATTTGATTCCGATCTGGGGACTGAGAAAAGCTGTGACATAAGGATAATGTCAGCATCGTGCATCTCAAGCCACTAGGCAACTCCTGCTCTCCTAACTGTCATCTCCTAAGGAATTAAATGCTTTAATGTAGGGTGAAGATGACCACTTTGTAACATGATGCAGCGCGCCATCGCAAGACCACGCCAGAACCCTTCTTTTTTTTTGGAACGCTTGTGTTTCCATTGTTTTGTTCAACCCTACCCTTAGCCCCAATTCTACCTGCATGTAGGGTCTACATGATGCCCAATTGTCACATTGAAATAAGATTGCCTGTTTGGCACCTTCATATGCATGTACTGTGAATGCCCAGAAATGGTGTTTGTTGGAAAGTTTGTTGCCTAAGTGGTTTACTTACTTTCTGAGCATATTTATTTTGGAGAAGGCACCGAAATTACTTTAATATTACAGACATCTTTCTTTGCCACGCTTGATTTCTGAAGGGCTAGGCATTACCTGATTACCTCACGTAACACAGACAGCGATGAGAAGTTAAAATCTCCACAGTGAATAAAATCTTTTGATTCAACTCCTCTTATTTTGAACTTCAGAATGTGTTTTGAGAAACCATATGTCCATCATGGGCATCCACTGATACAGCAATGGGGGTCAGACGCAGTGCTTGATTGAGCACACTTCACCTAAACTCTGTGTTTGCGTAACGTTAGCGGCCTGAACCCGGTCAAGTGATCCTCCACTCCAGTTTTCCTGTCCCAAGGATACACTACAAACTCTCCACCCAAGTACTTTACGTGAGGTGAGCAGGGGGTCAGTCTTTTCAGTTGGTTGTGACAAATGGAGAAACCCACTGAAGCTCGACTGAGACTGCAATTTTCCAAACCACAAACGAACAACACATTTCATGTGCTGTTAACCAAGTGGTGTTGTTAATGCTGACTAGCTATGATTATTTATCTCCAACCAGAACCCTATAGAAATCATTGTTGAATCTCAGTATGTACATACCTCAACCATACACCTCCTCAAGGGCAAAAACCTTGCTGTGCTTCAGAATTGAACAGAGCTACAGTAGGCTAATTCCTCTTGTGGGCGCCCTACCAGCTATGATTCTAGTGCTATCAAAGGGAATACTTTTCGGTGGCCTCCCCGTCATCCACAATCTGGGCTTTCAGAGGAGTACTTGACAACCATTCATCGACGGAACGTTCCAGCAAGCCGCATCCAGTCGACCCACAGGAGGAAGAAGCAGCCGGAAGAGGAAGAGGAAGAGAAAGGACAACAGCAACAGGGAAGAAACACGGCGGAGAAAACACGGCGGACAGAGGTACGGAAGCCGAGTAAGCGGCAGCGAGCGTTTATTTGATCCAGCCCCAGAGATATACCATGACAAACAACACAAGCGCAATAAGAGGGATAGAAATTGCCCGGCAGATTGATACAAACGGTAAGTGATTTTCTATGTCCACGAGATATTTTCTGAACTTAAAAACCTCTTGAGCGAGCCAGAAAAGAAAACAGCAAGCTTGGTAATGCTCAATAGCGGCACACGGGCCTGCTGCGGGTGCTTAATTTCAAACCGTGCGTCGTGAATCAGCCCTGAATATACAGTATCACCTGTTTGCAGCAGCCGGCTTGTATAGTGTAACGGGTATTCTTGGTTACGCTTTAAAAATGCTCTCGGATTTTGTCAGAACGAGCCGAGTCATCTATTATTTCCATTCATAAATTAGGTGAAATGTTGCCCCGCCATTATAGACTCAACCCAAAGTCACTGTGGTATTATTTAACATATCTCCCCCCCAAAAAACAATCACAATATATGCAAATTATGCAGGTTATTATGTTGTTGTTTCATCATTTCATTTTTTTTGTCATCCAATTTGGAATGCCCAATCATAAATTAGGCTGATTCCAAAATTGCATTGTTCCCTGACTGTTGAGGAGGACACACACAAGTATGCCTATCCTCATGAACAAGGGTAGCCAGCCAACGCAATGCGCCAGTGGACCGGACATCTTAGGCAGCTGGTGCAGGCAGACTGCAGATGTCTCCACCAATAGGAGTCACCATTGCAAGATGAGATGGAGAATACCCTATTGACTGCAACCCCCTCATTGGATGACGGTGTGGCCAATCATGCTTCACTCCGGACGAAGACTGTAAGAGGTGGAACTACATAAAGGAAAAGTCCGCCAGGGAGAACTAGTTTGCATGTATTTTTAATTCAAACTACAAAAACGTTCCTCTCTCAAGCTTCTATACTGTATGTAATAGGTTTAGCTTTTACATACATTAGCTGTGTAAGGTTATATGTCTTATATTATAAATTATTGTGTGTTAGGTTTATATTACACTTATCTGTACCTTCTTGGTGGCACTGCAATTTTGTATTCCTGGGAGTTAAACTGCTATTCGTCGCTGTGGAGAAGAGTGTCAAATGTCTGTACTGTGATGTAATATATAATTGCAACATTTAAATGTGAATGCAAATAAAACATAATCTGAAAACTATATGTGGCAACAACCACAAAACAAGAGGAAAACAGGAGGAGAAAGAGAATGATTTCTGTCTTCTCTGTCAGCGAACAGACGTTGATCTCTTCAAATCCCGGGATACCTCATGTTAAATCCCAGTAATGTGGATTAAGACCTGTTGAAATACATGCGCACACGCACACGCACACGCACACGCACACACGCACACGTGTGTGCATTTCAACTGGTCCAGAACCGACCAGGCCAGGCTTCCTTACCAAATCCACACTCAGGACAGAACCAGAAATTTCACCAACAAACCCGCCTGTCCAGGCCCCTTCTTCACTGTCGCCACGGTCACCGAGCCCGTCTCTGCAGCTGGCCACTGGCCAGCTTAATCTGTGTCCACTCATCATGACCGCTTCACCTCCTGCCCATTAAGAGTGGCTTTTCTCTTAGCATCTAGATCTACTCAAATCCAATCCCTGCTACAGCTGCTGTGTGGTGCTGGTGCTCTCTCTCTCTTTCTCTCTCTCTCTCTCTCTCTCTCTCTCTCTCACACACACACACGCACGCACGCACGCACGCACGCACGCACGCACGCACGCACGCACGCACGCACGCACGCACGCACGCACGCACGCACATACACAATAATGGTGTCACTCGCCAAATTAGAATTTTGCTCTATGGACACGACAGACGAATATTTCTGTTTCCAAAGCACATACACTTTAAATACAAGGAACAATAGGAACGTCGCAGCAAAAGAATACAGTAACTGGAACTAATAATTTATAATAATACAAAGTCAGTAAATGGAATATGCATTCACAATCTTACAGTCAAAGACAATAGCCTGGATCCAATCAGTTTCATCTAGGTTTATTTATTTAATAAATAAAGAACCAAAAAAAAATAAATATCATAATATTCTGTTGAGGTATTGAACGAGTTTTTATCCTGATTCTTTTATCCTGAAGGTGATTTACATTTAGAAAATCACCGATCAGAAGGGATGGAAAACCAGGTAGGGTACGAATATATGAACTACCTGCTGATGATTTTACCGGCAGACTGTACCATAGGGATAGGTGCGGACTTCATGGCTTGTTGTATAAGTGATGGGGTGGACAAAGAGTAATGCAAATATAAAATACAGCTGTTCTCTACACTGACTCTACAGGGCGAGGAGTGAAATGGCATTACCAAGGTTCAAAATGCTGATACGGTATGGCTTTGTCATCAGTATATAATTTTGCCACTGGAAATTTGGTTTGGTTTGATAACAAACTAGTTGATATCAATAGCTTGCTAACACGGAGAGCTAGTATTTATGTTCCCATTACTGGATTTAGCTAGGTGGTCTGTTGGTTGTAGGCCTAGGCCTACATGTACGACCAAATCTGTCAGATCATAGCACGGATTAAGTTGGTTAGCGTCTTTTTCCATATGCTTCCTCCATGCTCTTAGCTTGCTAAGTAAGCATGTGAGTCCATTTACTGATTATCAAAAGTGAACTGTTAATATTCATCGCAGAAGACACACCACCCCTTAGCACTCCTGTTTGGAAATATTTGACTTAACAGCAAAGGCAAAATTATTTCATTATTTTGTCATATAAAAATGGAAAAGGTAAGTAGTTTATACATTTTTAATGTCTTAATGAAGTCTTAAAACTGAAATCCGTAATTTTACAGTTTTGGTGGATTTGGCGACATCTATGGTGGGCACAACAGTTCGTTTTCATACTCCAAATCCCAGAATTCCACTCTAAACAAAGCTGCAACCGCAAACAAAGCAGCCTTGCTTGGGGGTTTAGCATTAGGAGCGCATCGAGTGTTTGTTTAATTATCTTAGACGTTAATCCAGCCGTAGTGTATTTTGGAGAAAGAAGACTGCAATGTCGTCCAACACGGTAACATTGAGCAACATATCAAACCTAATTTTAGGCGCTTGCTCTTCCGCTTTCGATATGCAAGTTAATGTGCGTGAGTCTCTCATTACTTGACGGGATCGTCGCACCCGATGGCAAAAATTACGGATTACAGATTTAAACTTTGACGCACAATTCAATTCATACTTGTGTTTTCCCTCACAAATAGGCTACAGTTTGCCAGTTTTAGCAATCACCAGCATAATAAACTTTGTTTGCATTGCAAAATAACAACACTTGCATTTCTTTGTAAGTTAAAATACAAATGTCCATTGATTCCAGGCCAATATTTGCCATGCGAGGTTGACCATTGGCTTTCCCTTGTCACCTATTCATAGATATTTTCATCTGAACAGATGCAAAGTCACTTCAGATGCAAGTTCACGTGTGTACAGGTGCACACAAACAACATATTTCAGGGTGTAGCCACATGAGTCTGATTAATTTTGTTTACGGTTTTATTTTCTCCACCCACTGGGAATGAATGATTCATCAGAAACATGCCTCAAAAGAGATACAAAAAAATACAGAAAGGAAAAAAATTATAATGGAAAAAAAAGAAAAAGATCCCGAGTACCTTTAAAAATAGGAAATATTTTTGCTTGTCTAGAGGGAATTTACAGGAATTTAATTTGGAAAGCCAAAGAGGGTGAGCTACTTAATAGGTCTGCAAGGACCACGCCATACGTATGTAAATATTTTCCTGAGTGAACCTGTCTCCAACACATGCGCCAAACACCTGCTCTCAATCCAGGGGAATTCTGTGCCCAAACCTGTGATGTTTTCATCTAAAAATAAATCAAACCAGGTAAAAATGTTTTTTTTTTTTTTTTTCCAGTTCCAGAAGAGCCCGAGCGCATCCCACCAATGGGCCAGCAGCTGTTGCCTGACACTGAGCATAGGTGCAGATGCCACCGAAATAATGAATCGCCCAGTTTCTCCATTACTTAGGCCTCTCGCATTCATTTAGGATAATACCTGTAACTACATTTTGACTGTCTTCATTTACTGGTTGCCGTCCCCTGGGGACAGCCCTCCTGCGAGACCTTTGATCCCAAGACGGGTTACGGGACTAACACGTGGTTTTGCCAGTAACAGAGGAAGGGGACGGTGAGAGGTTTAAGGGGAGGGGGCATGGCTTGTGATCTTACGTAATGGATATTAAGCCACTAAGATAGAAATCGAGCCTGTGTTTGTGCATATATCCAATTACTTTAGGTCCCCTAAAATGGGGGAACACGCTGTATTTCCAACACGGATCACCCAATACGGATGTAAAAAACCCTTTTTGAAGCTGTCGTCTGCACTTCAAATCCAATGTGCTGGAGTACAGAGCCAAAATAACAAGGACTGTCATATATACTGTGTGTATGTATGTATATATATATATATATATATATGAGGGGAAAATCATGCCACAGGTTGTGTACAATGGCTATGTCTCAGCTCCTTAATTAGCACCGTTTAATTATTACTCACCTGCTGTCTGGCAGGCGTTGGCTCCACAGTGGACAAAGAGGCGGGAGAGGAGCATGTGAGAGAGACGCTCCGTGCCGGGCAGCAGGTAAGGTGTGCCGCAGCGCGAGAGCCTATACACGGAGCGCTGTGTGGAGCAGGTAAGTGCGTGCGCGGGATATTAAACGGGACCGGCTGTCAGTCAGCCTGCTGCTGGAGAGCACGTACGGCGCAGATAAGTGCGTTTATGGAAACGTAAGCGCCGTTTTATCTCCCCGTTCCAGGTTAGATGGCAGATAAAGGGGCTCCAGCGCAAATCCGCAGGGCTGATAAGACACAGAGTCCTGGCTGTGCCGGCTCACCTGAGCCGCTCATCCTCCTGAAATATCAAGCTCTGTGCCGTGCTGATTACCTTCCATGCTCATCAAATGCCCCAGGTGCAAATAAAACTGTGTGTGTGTGTGTGTGTGTGTGTGTGTGTGTGGAAGGGATTGGTGCCAAAACAGAATTACAGCAGAAATGAGAAAACATCAGGTTATTTTTCAGAATGGAAAAAAAAAAACAGCCGTCAAAATAAAAAAACACAACGCCTCAAAAAGATGGCACATTGCAGCGCTAGCAAAAAACAAACAAAAAAACAAACAAAAAAAACCCAGCAGAACAGGAGTACCTGTTTTTTTTTTTTGTTTTTTTTTTTCCCCCCTAAGTTTTATTTTTCAGCGTGGCATTTTGACCTCCCCCTACCCCACCCTTGCTGCCCAACACCCCCTCCCCCCACCCACCCGTTCCCCCATCTTCTTTCTCAAACACCACGGTCAGCCACCCCAGGCATGGGAGAGCAAACGTTTCAGATTATTTTAAGCTGCGGAGTAAATATGTTAGAGTGGAATACCTTGAAAGCTTTTAAACCCTCTACGCTATCTCCCTCCCTCGCATCGCCGTTTGCAGACTGGCTTCCAACAGCGGGCCTGCAGGCGTTGGTGCCGAAATATGATTCAAAGCCCCCCCCCGAGCCTTCTCTCTTCTAGCAGCATGCCGAATCGCCCCATCGCGGCTGGCTTGTTCACAGCACACAGAGGGAGACCGATCATACAGAATCACTATAGGTTGTCCTATCCCTTTGGTGATAGGTTCGCCCGATCCCCCCCCTGCCTTAGATGGCTTTGCTGTCGGAAAAATGCCAGTGGCTAAACGCACAGAGACACACATCCAGTCACGTTATCACGTTAGCATTTCTTTTTTTTCTATTTTTTATTTTTTGTAGTGTTTCATGTTTCTTGAGTTCTGAATTTAATTTATGGCTGTGACTCTGAAATCCCTTCACACACTCACACACACACGCGCGCGCGCGCACACAAGCCAGACAGCGGCCCTTTTTTTTGCCAGAAATTTGCAACGGCATGGATCTGAAACGCTTAAACACCATTTAATTTGTATGTATTTTTGTGAAGCCCACTCATCTTAAACGCGGGCTTCCGTTTGAAAAAAAATCTAATTTATTGATTTTACAGTTTAATTTTTTCAGTTGACCCTGACAGTTAAATATTCATAATCCATTAAATATAAAAGACACACATTTTGCTCGTTTGGCCTGCTGTAAGATACAATAGAGCCCATAATCTGTTCTGTCCAGTGGACTGTCTTGCAATAAGGTGAACTTGGCAGTACAAGGGGAGGAACCACATGAATATCCCACATGTTTGCCGTTGATTAGAACTCCATCAAAAAAACAGTGCAATCCCTGTATTTTCTAGATATGGTCTGAACAAATCCCGTTATAGCATCTACTTTTTTTCTTGTAAATTGGCTTTTTTTTCAGATTTTGGATATTGGGTGCCATTGTAGCATTTAAACAAGATAATCAAGAAGCAATTAAAAAAAAAGTTATAAAGCTATAGAACCCTTAATTAAAACTAGCTACTGTTTGGAAAAACTGAGGAGATAGAATGGGCAGTGTTATTTTTTAAAAATCCCAGGAGAGAGAGAGAGAGAAAATGAGTGAGAGAGAAGGCAGTGTGATTCTAAGGGCAAAGCTGTGTAAATCTGTCCCCTCTATCCAACACGCTGCATTAAAATGGAATTATGCTTGACTGCATGCTGTTTTATTTTTGTGTGTGCGTGCGCTTGTGTGTGTGTGTGTGTGTGTGTGTGGGGGGGGGTGTTTGAGGAGGTTTTCAAAACCAGGAACCTGTTTGCTGTGGAGCCATGCTTTCACGGTCTTTGTTATTGTTGTTGAATCAACTTTTCATGCATCAACCTTTATTGAGCAGCAAGTGGGGCTCGGTGCTACAGTCTGTCTACACATCCTGAAATATGCACTGGGTCCAAGGCCCCCTACTGTAGTGCCTGCATGGAATAGTATGTGGGTGTGTGTGTGTGTGTGTGTGTGTGGATGTTTGAACGGCAGTGGTGTAGGTGTGTGTGTGCGGGGGGTTGGGCTTGAATCGACGAGTTGAGTGGCAGTGGTGGATGTGCATGTATGTGCAGTGTTTCCCATTAATGTATTAAAATGTGGCGGCCCGCCACAATTTAATTTCAACAGCCACAGTTTCAAATTGATCAAAAAAAAATTCTAAATTTGATATAAACTAAGTGTTGGCGCACTTCAAAAAGACCCTCTCTTCACCCTGGTCGATGCACCTCCCCCCTGCTTACACACAAAACCCGCCGACACAGAGGCATCTCCTCACGATTCTGAGGAGATTGATGTGGTTAATATGTTTTTGAAAGTTGTTTGCAAAAGTTAAACCCTCTGTGGTACACTATGGATACATATAATGGATACGTATTGTTTCAGCATTAAGCTAGCCAAGCTCTCGATTGTGTTACGATATTAATTTATCATAAGCTAATGTAACAAGGTTATAATATACATTTTTTTTTACAGCTAATGTTATCTCGCTAGCTAACCTGAAAATAAAAACAAAATAATTACCCTAGTTCATGTATATTGTATCTCATGGAAGATAATACAGGCGTTATTCAAGGGAGATATTAGCCTGATGTAAGGCAATCTATTTCAAAATGCAACCTGCTGTGTTCCCCAGTTTCCCTCACCGAAGTTTCCCTTCAGTGCAGGCTCTCAGTTTTTTTTAAACAATCTCTGGTGTCGCCCGGCTTGTTCGGCTTCTTCGTCATATAACAGGATCTACTTTTTAAAATGACTTTACTAGGAAAAGACAGAGAGAAGACGAAGAGGAAGAATCAACAGATGTAGCAAAGATTTAATAGCAAGCCAATCAGATTCAGAGGCTTTCTTGTCAACAACCAAGTATTCAACTTGTTTAAATTGTAGTTTTCAATCCCACTTAAGACAGGGTTGAGTTTTGGCCTAGAACAGGTTAAAATGCATTGTGATGGTTTCTGTATTGTCTACTGACAAAAGGTTTTTGAATATTTTTCATCAGACCATGTTTGTGGTGGTCTGATGTTAGCTAGCTGTCTAGTCAAAATTCTATATATTTCACGTGTTCCATTTCCCCTGTTCCAATCACAAAGAATTGTGGATCTAGTGTTTAGATTTTAATCTCAAAGAGCACCAAATTGATACATTTAGCTGTTGAAATGGACAATTTTCTTCCGGGGGAGCATGCCCCCAGACCCCCCCCCCCCCCCCCCCCCCCTCCTACACAGTTCGGAGTCCACCCACCATAGTTTCAAAAAATCCTGTGGGAAACACTGATGTGTGTGTTGGGGGGGTTTGGGGGCAGTGGTGGAGGTGTGTGTGGGGGCGGGGGGTTTTGAGGGGCAGTGGTGGAAGCGTGTATGTGGGGGCGGGGGGTTTTGAGGGGCAGTGGTGGAAGCGTGTATGTTGGGTGAGGCCAGATACCGAAGGTTGCTCTGTGACCTGTGGACCAGTTTATCTGGCACGGCTTAAACTTTCAGCGATAACTTTTCACTGTGTGTGTGTGTGTGTGTGTGTGTGTGTGTGTGTGTGTGCGTGTGCGCGTGTGTGTGTCAGAGCTACTCATATCTCCACACTCTGATACCCTCAGCATGACCTGCATGTAATATACCCACTGCAGGCTCCGTTTCAACAAGCCACCTGCGGATTATCTTGGTAATGTGTTTTTTTCCCCCTCCTACTGTCCTTCCCCCCACCATCACCACCACCCCTCCTGCCCTCCTAACCCCTCCCCAGAAACTCACCCTGAGGCCAGCTGCTTCACAAAGCTAAGCCCCATACGGTTGACAATGGTGTTATTGCTCCAAATCAGGGAACCCGGAATATCTTAACAAGGGATCAAATAACATTGTGATGTTGAGCGTCCTCTGTGTGTGTCTTTCCTTTTCCAAATCAGCTGACAGACAGAGACCTTAGTAGAGAAGCTGAAAGACAAAATGGCGGCGAGGATTTGGGGGTGGTGGTGGGGGGGGGCTTTGGTTGGTTACAGAAGGACACAAAACTAATTAAGGCTGCCACCGAGGATGTCCCGGCGATATTAAGCAACGTGTTGATCCGTCGCCAGTCAAGGCAACAGGGAAGCTGAGGAAGGTCATCGCGGCAGGACACTCGCTGGGCAGGGCCGCACATCGGTTTAGCCAAGTGCCGGGTCTCAGTGGGCGGCGTTCATAATAAAAACACCGGGGAGGGAGCACATTACGGTTTGTTGTCTTAATAGCGTGTTCCCTTGGCCTCATATGGGCCCCATCCCTTCTCATTGTGAGTCCTCCTGCTTGGATTACGCAGAGCGGCTTGTTGTTATTCGACTGGCTACCTTAACGCCATGGAATGTGTAATTAAAACAGGAGGGAAAAACAAATAATCGCGCCATGGACCTGCTGGCACATGTAACAGAAAAATTTAAAAAAATAAAAATATGATAAAACAGCAGAGGAGTGTGAAATTGGAATACCCTCCAGGTATTTATTCCCCCCCCACATGCATGCAGCTACAAAAACCAACTGAAATGTAGGATTAAATGTAATTAAGTTTAAAAAAAAATAAAAAAAATAATAATTAAAAAAAAATCCTAAAGACCTAACGATTATGCTCTGTGTATGAATAAGTTAAAATTTGTGCCTCTGTCTAAGGAGGCATTTTTCTAATTGTTTGACCGTTTTTTCGTGCTAATTTGTGCCATAATAAGACCATGACGTAACTTGCTGCGCAGTGGCTGAACTGAGTGGCTAAAGTTCAAAATGGCCACAATGTGGGAGGTTGGATCATGGAATGATGGCCGATCTGCCAGCCAGTTGAAGGAAAGTGCCACGGAGGACTCGATGAGGGATATGAGTTCTGGAGACAAAATCTCCCCCCTGATCTCCAGGCCTTGGCCGAGTTCCCCTCTCAACAAAGTAGGTCAAGTCGAGCCAAGCCCGTCTTAAAAACCGCAAATAAATAACTAAACAACAAACCCAAGAAATGGAAGAAAAAAAACAACAACAACCAAATTCAGAAATCACAAAATCCCGTCTCCTTGGATCAGTGGCGATTAAACGCTGCCAGATCTGATCCGAGTTGATGAGCCTGGTCGCAGGCTAAAGGAATGCATTGTCTTTGGGGGCGAGGAGTTTTAAGGAGAAAGCCAGCTTGCCTACATATGACTGGCCACAGCCCCTCCGAAATCGTGAGCCGGTGTAATCCACATAAGACATAAGCTGGCGGCGTAATTGAAGCAGCTCGAGAGGACGGAAGACACGAGATTGAAAATTGAAGGGGATGGCGTAGACTGGCAGATGGTTCGTTTCCTGTGGTTTTTACACAGCGAGGGGCCCTGGGTCACTTCTTCTCTCCGAGATGCCGGGAAAACTACCCCGCTGTCGTCTTTCTTCTTTCAAAAGCCTGCCATTCCTCTTTCTCAGAGTCAAAGTCGGCCGGCTACAGGCCTACCTTTCTCTCCTTACGTTTGGCTAAAGATTCTTCAACACCTTGAACATACGTCTCAGGAGAGAGATGGAGAAAAAGAAAAGAGACGGAGAGGGAGAAAATTGGGAGATTGAAGGATGGAGATGGAAGGGGAAGGGAATGGGGTGGGGGGGGGGGGGGTTCCAGTGTTCCGTTCACCTGGCCGTCAAGCCCATCCTTGTGGCGCTGGGAGTTCCGCTGCCGCCATCGGCTTGACGGGGGAGCGTCAGACAGCCAGGCCCAGCTGACAGGACCCCCATTGCCACAGTGTCCCCCCAGACCCCAGGAGAACCCTCTCCCATGTCCCCCCCCCCCCCACCCCCATGCGCCAACACTCATTTTGCATTCCAGAACCAGGCGGCGCGACTCCGCCAACTGCTCCCGTCTTGCTGCCAGCGCCTTGGCGCGGGCAACGCTGTCAAACTGGCACACCAACGCGTGGCGGGAAAGACACTGTCCGCTCGTGGAAGAGAGAGAGAGAGAAAGGGGGGGGCTAATGGGAGGGAGAACCCTTGTCCATGAGCCGCCTATGTAAACCCCTTAACAGGTAGCATATGTGCTTGTTTAACAAGAAAAAAAGGCTATATGGCAACATGAGGAAAGAAAACGGGGAGAACTTACATACTATATATGAGTTACATCACGTTATAAAGAGCTTGAGTTTATAAAAAAAAAAAAAAAAAAGATAAATGATAAACTTTATTACTGTGGTTATTGTTATTGCTTCCAGAATCATCATCGTGTT
>CM056379.1:108597990-108638464 GCA_029718625.1 Synaphobranchus kaupii | reverse complement strand
TTAAAGTTCAAAATGGCCACAATGTGGGAGGTTGGATCATGGAATGATGGCCGATCTGCCAGCCAGTTGAAGGAAAGTGCCACGGAGGACTCGATGAGGGATATGAGTTTCTGGAGACAAAATCTCCCCCATGATCTCCAGGCCTTGGCCGATGTTCCCCTCTCAACAAGGTAGGGTCAAGTCGAGCCAAGCCCCGTCTTAAAAACCGCAAATAAATAACTAAACAACAAACCCAAGAAATGGAAGAAAAAAAAACAACAACAACCAAATTCAGAAATCACAAAATCCCGTCTCCTTGGATCAGTGGCAGATTAAACGCTGCCAGATCTGATCGAGTTGATGAGCCTGGTCGCAGGCTAAAGGAATGCATTGTCTTTGGGGGGCGAGGAGTTTTAAGGAGAAAGCCAGCTTGCCTACATATGACTGGCCACAAGCCCCTCCGAAATCGTGAGCCGGTGTAATCCACATAAGACATAAGCTGGCTGGGCGTAATTGAAGCAGCTCGAGAGGACGGAAGACACGAGATTGAAATTGAAGGGGATGGCGTAGACTGGCAGATGGTTTCGTTTCCTGTGGTTTTTACACAGCGAGGGGGCCCTGGGTCACTTCTTCTCTCCCGAGATGCCGGGGAAAACTACCCCCGCTGTCGTCTTTCTTCTTTCAAAAGCCTGCCATTCCTCTTTCTCAGAGACAAAGTCGGCCGGCTACAGGCCCTACCTTTCTCTCTCCTTACGTTTGCTCTAAAGATTCTTCAACACCTTGAACATGCGTCTCAGGAGAAGAGATGGGAGAAAAAGAAAAGAGATGGAGAGGAGAGAAATTGGGAGATTGAAGGATGGAGATGGAAGGGGAAGGGGAATGGGGCGGGGGGGGGGGGGGGGGGGTGGGTGTTCCAGTGTTCCGTTCACCCTGGCCGTCAAGGCCATCCTTGTGGCGCTGGGAGTTCCGCTGCCGCCATCGGCTTGAACGGGGGAGCGTCAGACAGCCAGGCCAGCTGACAGGACCCCCATTGCCACAGTGTCCCCCCCAGACCCCAGGAGAACCCTCTCCCATGCCCCCCCCCCCCCACCCCCATGCGCCAACACTCATTTTGCAATTCCAGAACCAGGCGGCGCGACTCCGCCAACTGCTCCCGTCTTGCTGCCAGCGCCTTGCGCGGGGCAACGCTGTCAAACTGGCACACCAACGCGTGGCGGGGAAAGACACTGTCCGCTCGTGGAAGAGAGAGAGAGAGAGAAAGGGGGGGGCTAATGGGGAGGGAGAAACCCTTGTCCATGAGCCGCCTATGTAAACCCCTTAACAGGTAGCATATGTGCTTGTTTAACAAGAAAAAAAGGCTATATGGCAACATGAGGAAAGAGAAAAACGGGGAGAACTTACATACTATATATGAGTTACATCACGGTTATAAAGAGCTTGAGTTTATAATAAAAAAATAAAAAAAAGATAAATGATAAACTTTATTACTGTGGTTATTGTTATTGCTCCAGAATCATCATCGTTTCGTGATGATGTTATCATCTCCGCGGCTCGTTAACTGGAGATGACGATTGAATCATTCACCCCTCCGTCGGACTGCTGCCTTTGCTGTGAAGCAAGTCCAAGAAGAAGAATTGGAACATTGTGTGTTGACACCCAAACCCACACACCCACGCACACAGAACCCCCCCCCCCCCACCACACACACACAGCACACACACACAACGCACACAGAACCCCCCCCACCCCACACACACACACACACTCACAGAACCCCCCCCCCCCCACACACACACACACACAGTTCCATGCCTGGGGGGTAGGAGATTGCCATCAGGGTGAGGCCAGGGATTTAATTGATAGTTTAATGTGAGCATGGATTAGCGCTTATCGAAGCTAGCGGGTTCGCGAGAGAGAGAGAGAGAGAGAGAGAGAGAGAGAGAGAGAGAGAGAGAGAGGAGAGAAGAGAGAGAGAGAGAGAGAGAGAGAGAGAGAGAGAGAGGAGAGAGAGAGAGAGAGAGATTAGAAGAGAGAGAGAGTGAGAGAGAGAGAGAGAGAGAGAGAGAGAGAGAGGAGAGAGAGGAGATGGAGAGAGAGAGAGAGAGAGAGGAGAGGAGGAGAGGAGAGAGGAAGAGAGAGAGAGGATGCAGAGACGAGAGAGAAGAGAGAGAGAAGATTGCCCTCTCAAAGCTTAACCACCGCACTCCTTGAAACCTGATTCTTGTGCGACCCACATAAACTGCGTGAGGGGGAAATGCCCGGCTGCCTTAATCCCACTGTCTCCGTGATGTACCCAGGCGGGCAGCTATTTATGGTCTGTGTGGAGCATTGGCTTGGCGTTTAATCACCAACTGTTATGTTCCTGCAATTTATAGGACAGCTGCTACATTCCAGTGAAGTGCTGTAAAGATCACTAAGTGAATCACTCCAGGTCCAGGGAGGTCTTTGCCAATACGAATGCATGCAGCTGTGGAGTGTGCCCCCTGGTATGGACATCCTTTACTTAAACCTCTGCTCAATCAACCACAATCGCTGCTTTTTTCCCGCTGGGCAGAAAAGGCTGTTCGATATAGTACGACCGCTAAAGTACGGCTCGGTAGACCGCATTAATCAGAGAATTACGCCGTTTCAAAAAAGCTTTGCATATACTGTAGCCTGTGATCGTACTGATAAACAATGTTGGGGAAATATTTTATATATACGTATATACACTACTCACAAAAGTTAGGGATATTCGGCTTTCGGGTGAAATTTCAGGATGAACCTAAAATGCACTATAACCTTTACAGGTGAAATTAATTTGACCTTCTCTAAACTTTTGAATGCACATGTCCAACTATTCAATGTTTCATTACTTTTTGCACAACTTGCTGTTCTCTAACAAGGAGCTGAACGGCAAAATTCACAACAGGTGTTTGATCCATGAATCGACCAATAAATTTCCTGGTTCAATTAGAATTGGTATTTAAACAGTCCTCTTCATCATGCTGTTCACATTTTGACATCATGAAGACCAAGGACGACACCTAACAATTGATCAACAGTACCTCGCCATTGCGAGGCTTCAACAGGATGTTCTCAGAGGGAAGTGGGCCACTGAGCTTGGAGTGTCACAGAGTGTCATCAGCAGGTTGCAAACAGAGATACAGAGAGACTGGAAGAGTCACAGAAAGGCATAGAAGTGGACGCTCCTTTGGCCACATCCCACACTGATGACCGCTTCATTGTGAACATGTGCCCCGTGCGGAACCGGATGATGAATGCCACTCAACTCCAGGCACATTTAAGGGAGGTGAGAGGCACCCAAGTGTCACGTCAGACCATTCGAAACCGTTTAAATCAGCGTGGTCTGCGTGCTAGACGACCTGCAAGGGTACCTGACCACACCACCAGGTCACAGGCGTCATCGTCTTGCATGGGCCAGGGAGCATTTACGCTGGACGAGGGACCAGTGGGCCCTCAGTGCTGTTCTCTGATGAAAGTCGATTCACGTTGAGCAGAAATGATGGCCGCCAACGATGTTGGAGACGTCAAGGAGAGCGCTATGCATCAGCCACTGTTGTCACCAGACGACCCTTTGGTGGGTGGCGGTGTTACAGTGTGGGCAGGTGTGTCTAGTCAATACAGAACTGCCCTACACTTTGTGAATGGTACAGTGACAAGCCCATACTACCTGAATAACATCATTAATCCAGTCATTGTGCCCCTGCATGAACAACACAGGCCTAATTTCATCTTCATGGACGACAATGCTCCAGCTCATCGAGGTCGCATCATTAGGGAAGGCTGCTGGAGACTGGGGGTTACCTCAAATGGAGTGGCCTGCACTTTCTCCAGACCTGAATCCATAGAAAACCTATGGGATCAGCTGACTCACCGTGTAGAGGCTCGTAACTCTGTACCCCAGAACCTCAATGACCTGAGGGGCCGCCCTTCAAGAAAGAGTGGGATGCCATGCCTCAGCAGACAATAAGTCGACTTGTCGAACAGCATGAGACGTCGTTGTCAAGCTGTAATTGATGCTCAAGGGCACATGACAAGTTATTGAGGACATTGACATTTTTGTTGTGGTATACCCACCACTGTTGTTGGCTTTTGTTTCAATAAATTGTTTGAGATGAGGAAATCACCATTGCAATGCTTCTACTTATAATGCCCTACTTTCATGATACGTATAATATCACTGTAGCGTGAAACTTACATTTTCCATAAATTTCACCCGAAAGCCAAATATCCCTAACTTTTTGTGAGTAGTGTATATATAATATATAACACACACTGTATATTGCAATAATATTTTTCAAAAGAAGCATCTCTCCATTGTAAGCAGAATGACTTTTTGAGAAAGAATGGAAAATTGAATGAAAATTGCGGCAACCAGCACAAACTGAAACTGAATCAAAATGAATGAGAGGCGGGGGGAAAATGGTAGTGACCTTGCAGGAAGTTACAGTGGATATCAATTTTGGAAATTTCTACTTCAAACGGAAAAACAAAAAAGAAAATCTATATAAAAACAGGCATGGAGAGGAAGGCGGTTTTGCTGGGGCAAATCGATGCTTTTCAAAATGGCGTTCTGGGTTATGGTGGAAAGTGAATCTCCTTCATACTCGGCCCTGGCGGGATCTGTGGACTTTACAGATTTAGTGGAATGCCGATTGGGCTCGGGTCTGAATCCAGTCCATTGATAGCTGAGCCCCGATGTCTCGGGGGGTGTTTTGGACACACGAGGCACGTCTCCACCGCTGATTCGTTCTTCCGCTCTCCCCATTCACTTCCCTCCAGGGGCTTCCTCATTCAAAAAACTCTCCACTGACAGCAGGCTATAGTTTAGGCCCTGTTTCTGCTGTCTGCCCCCTTTCTTTTCCTCCCTTTCGAATCCCAAGACAACATTCTGCCCCCGAGGGCGTTTGAGAGCCCGAGCCAGAACCGGAGAATAGGGGACAGTGTGATAGCTGCAAAAGGAGACCCCTTCAGATTCGGGTCATAAATATGAGCTTGACATTAAATTAACTCGTAAATTGGAAAGCACGAACAGCCGATAGACAATATTCTTATTATTTTCCATTCTGGGCTGAAAAAAAAAAAAAAAAAAAAACGCTACCCTCATCGGCCCTTATATTGACTATGAATTACTCTTTTTCCTGATATACCGGGCACTAAATTGCGATTGACAAGCTATTGATCTTCAAACGTATGAGCTAATTAAATTAAAACCATTTCATGACTCCCAATGTGGGGCATTAGAGTTTATGGTCCAACACACATGGGTTTATGAATACACAGGGAAAAAAAAAAGAAGTGCTGCGCCCCCTTCACTCGCGATAGACCATAAAAATATATTTATGAGAGCATCAAGCCACCCAGCCCCAGCAATGTTTGCCATTTTCTTTTCGCTGTATGATTCTATCCATGCATCAAGATTGATTTTGAGAGCTCCCACTGTGTCGCCGTCCATAAGGAATATGTATAATTCCAACAGCATGTGTTTTTTTCCCATAAACGTACACTTGTACCATTACCCGCTGTCAGGAACAGAGTTATCTAGAAAGACAAGGTCTCCCGAATTCGAGTGTGCGTGTGTGTATTGCAGGTTCTTATTTTTTCCACCACATACTGTGTGTACCCCGTGCAGACCTCTGTGCTTGGACGGCATGTTCTCTTGTGCTGTAGAGAAACAGCACCGCTAGAGGAGCACGCTGCAGGGCATTGCCAGCTGAACAATCACCAACGCTGGACCCGGCTGCCAGCTTTCACCACATCGCTTCTAATGTCCGGGAGCAGCCCAGATGCTCGAACATTATGCAGGGCAGCAAAACCACACAGAGCACGCTGGTCTTTGTACCCATGCCCACTGGAGAACTCGTGTGTGTGTGTGTGGTGTGTGTGTGTGTGTGTGTGTGTGTGTGTGTGTGTGTGTGTCGTGCGCACGCGTGCCTGGGTGCATGTGTGTTCATTCCTGTTTATTTCACAGTGTGAACCTTTTTCTCATGGGGTATTGCTAAATGTGTGTGTGTGTTCAGGTCTTCTCTCTATGCAAGTGCATGCCTCTATCTCAGTGCATTTGTGCATCCGTTTCTGTGTGTATGTCATGTCTGTGTGGGCCCATATGTGCATTGCACTCATGGGTAGCTCCCATGTGTGTTTTTGCTAATGTGTATATCTAGATGTGTGTGCATAAGGGTATGTTCGGATATATGTGTGCTTGTCTGTTGGTGTACCTGTGTATGTACTTGTTTGTGTGCTCAAGTGTGTACTTTGTGTGTGTGTGTGTGTGTGTGTAGTTCATATATGCGAGTACTTATTTGTGTTTGTGTGTACATATACGTTTGTGTGTGTGTAATTGTGGGTGGTTCTATATGTGTGCTTGTTTGGGGTTTGTTACTTGTTTGTGTGTTATGTGTACGTGGTAGCATGTGTGTATGTGTTTGTGTGTACTTTGTGTTTTTCACGTGTCTGGTAGTGTATATATGTCTATAGGTGTTTGTGTGTTATGTGTATGTGTTTACATGTGTGTTCTTGTTTGTGTTTTGTGTATGTGTGTAATGTTTAAATGTTTGTCCGTGTTTGTGTGTATGTGCTTATAAGTGTGTACGTGTTGTGTTGTGTATGTGTTAGTGTGTACGCGTGTTTGTGTTATGTGTATGTGTTTATATGTTTGTGTTTTATATGTATGCATTAGTGTGTGTACATGCGTTTATGTGTGTAAGGTGTTTTGTGTTATTTGTGTATGTGTATGTTTACACAGTATGAGTGTACGTGTTTGTGTGTTTGTATGTGTGTGTGTTAGCGTGTGTATGTGTTTATATGTGTGTCAGTGTGTTATGCCTTAGTGTGTGAATGTGTTAGTGTGTGTGTACATGTTGGTGTGTTATATGTATGTGTTAGTGTGTGTGTATGTGTTCACCTGTGTGTTAGTATGTGTGTATGTGTTTGTGTGTTAGCATGTGTGTGTGTGTTTGTGTGTTAGCGTGGTGTGTGTGTTTATGTGGGTCGGTATTTGTGTGTATATGTTTGTGTGTTATATGTGTTAGTGTGTGTGTTAGCGTGTGTGTGTATGTGTTCAACTGTGTGTTAGTATGTGTGTGTTATATGTATGTGTTGAGCGTTGTGTGTGTGTACTTTTTTGCGTGTTATATGTATGTGTTAGCGTGTGTGTATGTGTGTCTGGGCTAGTGTGTGTACTTGTTTGTGTTTGTGCGCGGTCGAGGCGAGCGAACAGCGTGGGCTGTACAGGCCCCTCTGAGGAACAAGCGGGTCTCGTTGGTGGAAGCGGTTCTGGAGTCGCTACATCCGCGTGTTTCGCAGGAAGCAGATGGCAAAGCAGATGATCCTCGCTCATCTCACTTATGACCCGTCCATATTTATTTTATGGTGGCTGGCCCCTAGCTCCCTCCCCACCAACGCTCAGCAACGTCGCGGCTGTTTTTGGAGAGAAAAAGGCGTAGAAAACGGCGGAGGAGCGAAACGCGGTTGCGTCGTACAAACGGTATCCCCCCCCCGTCAACGTTCTTAAACAACTTCACATTGATCAAAGAAAACAGCAAATCCATGTGTTGTTCTGAGCTGCTGATCATGACTAAGAACTGGGTCGATGGAGGTTGACGTGATTTATACTTCTTTCTGGGGTGCCCAATAACAGCAAGCCCCTGATTTGCCAAGCTAGGCATGGAAAGGATGGCTTTGCAGTTTTTCCCTTTGATCTACAGGAAGTTATGCAGGAAGTGATGAGCCATTCTTATGACAAAACCCAGAGAGGAAAATGTTTTTTAAACGGTTTTATTTTTTTAATTTCCCAAAGGTACAAAAACCCAAATTGTTAAGATGGTCTACCGTCCAGCCCCATTTGATACAATCACTGCACGAAAAAAGGACGCATTTAAAAAAAACTTTTATAATAACACGATCGGCGTACCATGACCTGCATTTTTTAAACAGAAAAATTCCCACCGAAACTTCGACTCTTTTTTTTTTTTGTCCTTTCCCCTCGCATCCCTCACATCCTCACATCAAGTTAATGATTTGTTTCATAGCCACCCCCAAACCCCCGTTGCCTCAATCCCACCCCGCCCTTTTCCCAGCCTCGTATGATTGTCTGAACGCATACTATTTTGTCTTACAAGATCTGGCAGCGGTCCTAGCCTATAGATGAAATTTAGGTTGATCATAAGATGTGACACGGAGGGTGTCCCCCAGGGCCAATGGCTGAGTGAGCAACTCAATTAAAAGCAAACAGGCCGAGACAGGGGCAGCCAGGCTGGATCTCTGAGCTGTGGGCCCTTCACTCAGCGCCCCCCGCCCCAAACGCGGACAAAATCTCCACGGCCACAGGGAAGGCTGACCGTTTGTTCCAGCAGCTTTGTGTTCGATGATTCACAGCGTCTGACAGGAACCCCCCCACCCCCCCAAAAAAAAACCTGGCACGTCTCCTTTTTTCCCCCGCGATCATTCGGGGGGGGGGGGGGCCCCGGGACCCATCGCCGTGGGGCTCCTCAGGGCCCCCTGTTGATGCACACGCTGACAACACCCCCCCCACCACCTCCAGCCATCAGACGGGGGACGGGGGACGGGGTACTCGATCGTCCCTATCGATCTGCCGTCCGCGTTCGACAGTAATTACGGGTTTGATAACCGACCGGACGAGCTCGTTCTCCCCGAGCCTCCGCACGCGGCCGGCTGCCGGCTGCCGCTGAACTTTTCCGCAAGGCGGGTGCTGATAACGGGCTACGGACAAGCAGAAACATACTGCGATAACGGTGCCTCCGTCGTTCCAAAACTCAAACGCACACGGTCAGTCACCTGGCTCTCCTTTTTTTCTTCTTCTTATTTCGGGCGCAAGCTCCATTGCTGAACACCTTCACTGCAGCCCCCCCCCCGTCTTACAGATGAGGGATTTCAGAGGCTATATCGGGTCAGAAGCAGCGAGCTCTCGCCCTGGCCTCCCCGCGGACGAGGCAGACGCCCACGCCGTGTTTCCGAATCAGCCCGCGCCGGCATAATGAAGCGAGCGCCTGGATCTCCGAGACCTGAGACACTGTGTTCCTGTCCCTCACACGGCACGAGCAGAGTGCTGCGCTTGAGGTGGGTGGGGGCGGCGGGGGGGTCAGTGGGCAAAACAAATTTGAAGCTGCTTTGTGACAGTCTGTCCAGAACAAAGCAGAGTGGACATGAAGTAATACAACCCCCCGCTGACACATTAAGGTCAGTGTCATACGTTCTCAACTTTCCCGGCTACGAGTTCACCGGCGACTATCGTTAGCGGAAGGAAAGAACAACGGAAGTTTCTGTGGAAAAAGTAACCGACTAAATAAAACTAAAACTCAAAAAGCAAAGTAACTCACAAACGGGTCTAAGGAGTGAGCCTCATCCGAACGCGCTGCCTGGCTGGCACAGAGCCTCCCTTTCCGTCGCCATGGTCGCCGCGAACGAGGGGAAGGCAGGGGCGAAGCCGGCCATCAAAACCTGTCATACTCCGGAGCGGAGTGTGGAACGGGGGTGGCCGAGGGAGACAGCCGTTGCCCATGATGGATGAAGGAAAGGAGGTGGGCGAGGGGGACGGGGGGTGGAGGGAGGGGGGACAGCCGTTGCCCATGATGGATGAAGGAAAGGAGGTGGGGCGAGGGAGGGAGGGGGGGGGGGGTGGAGGAGGGGGGGGGGGGGGGGACAGGAATGAGAGTGGCGAAGAGGGACTTGGGACTTGTCAGACACACAGACTCCCACGACAGCGCCGTCACACCCAGGGTAAGACACGATGTCCCCTGTCAAGGCGCAGATTACAATAATCACCGTCTTCCCCTCGCCGCGAAGATCCCGGCGCGGGACTCTGCTCTGAGACGAGGGGGGACAGAGGGCAGCCGGGGGTAACAGAAACTGGCAGCCGATGCCTCCTATCTCTGGGGCGGGGGTGCACTCCCGGTCAAACAACGGCGGCGGAGCGTGGACGCGGTTTCCCATTCCACCGACAGGTATTCAGTTAAACAACAGCCGTGGCTGTTTTAATTGTTAGAGGGAGAAAACTTCACAGGTTGAATGAGACTAGGCTGGGAGAGCGCGAGCGCTCGCTTCTGAAAGACCTGCGCTGGCAAAACGACCGAAGCGGGGTGTTGGCAGTAATTGTCGAGTGTGACAAAGCTCAATCAGCACAAATCAGCCCCCTGACAAGATTACAAAAGATTACATTTATCAACAGCGCGTCTACGCTACGCTACACGGTGCCAGCCGGGGTCAAGATCTGGAGTGTTAAAAAAACCTGTGGCTTTGATTGGATCTGATCATTTTGAATTCCGAGGATACGCTCCCTGCCGTATTGTACCCTCGTTAGCGCCGGGGGAAACGGTTGTGATCTCCGCCAGGTGGTTTGAATACAGAGCCGGTCCTCACAACCTAGGTGTGAGATCAGAGGGGGAATCCTTGGGGGCCGCTTTTCAAAGGGCCCCAATAATAATAGGGGGCGAATTGCTGAGGCCGGGATTACGTCGGCGCTTTGATGCGCCCGTTGATCTGAGATGACAGACATGGGCCTGGTGGCGATGCTTTCCACTTATTGGACGGTTCCCCCGCCCCGCCCTCCCGGGTTTGATTTAATCTGACCCGCGAGGGGAGTTTAACCAAATCCACGTTTAGCCGCAGCCAAAGATGGACGACAATAAGAACATGAGTACATTCGTTAAGGACCCTCAGCCTCCTGAGCCCGTGCGGCTCTCCGCATAACCGCCCCGGTATCCGCAGCAACACGGGGCGGCCTGCCGATCCCTGTCCGCCTGATAACGGCAGGCCGCGCTCGTTTAAGGAACACAAGCTGACGGTTAGGCGTGCTCCATGTCTGTCGCACCGCATCATGCCAGCCGAGTGCCGGCCCCCCCCTCCACCCCTGAGTGCGCCCCCCCCCCCCCCCCCCCCCCCCCCACCACCCCCCACCCCCCCCCCCCCCCCCACCCCCCCACAAGAGGACGGGGTCTCCTGTCCTTTCGCTGCAGCTCTGGCCCGGATCACGAGCCATAATATTTACAGTGCGCAGTCACTACGCGTTTATTTCTCATGCCGGGCGGCCGCGTTGCGCGCATTCCAGCTAACAGGCTTCAGCTGCAGTTCAGGCATGTCATCTCCGTGGTGCACTAATCAATCAAATTTCAGTTTAATCAGTCAGCCCCCCCCCCACCCCCCCCGCCTAACTCCTAACACCACCCCCTCCTTTCCATGCAGTCTTCCAGGGCAGACAGCGTAACCCAAAGTAAACGAAGCAAATGAGCTGTTGATACAGGAAGTCTGCGAATGAAGTAGGGGGTAAACGTTGATTAGGTCGTTTCAGCTGAGGTAAAACACACACCCGACTCTCGCACACGCCGTCGCCGTGACGCCGGTGCCGGGTGTACTTAGCAAGCCGAGGCTTAATCTCGCCGACTTTTATAAACATTTACACATAGGCAAACCCACAGACATTACAGCGCATGACATGATTGCAGAAGGAGATGCAATACACATGGGAAGCATGAGCCCAACGCGCTAATCTGAAGTGAAGATAAATTGTTTGGAACATTTATTTATTTCCCTTTAACTGTTCCTTAATCAGGAACCTGTGCTCGTATACAGTGTCACCCTGGACAATATTCGCCTTGACAGGGAGTCCAGAAAACACGCTCGTTAAAATCTCAGACGTTTGCAAGCAAGCAAGCAGACAGCCGACATGCTATTCACAACACACCACGCGCTGTCCACCCGATACATCTTTAAATGCAGAAAACATATCAACCTGAGTCTGACCGGACATTCACCGCATTTTATCCCTCATATTATGTACGGGTTCAACTTGACCTGATTCAGTGTTTGACGTCGGTTAGAAACCAGTTAACCTTATTTTTTCATCCTGAACGCTGTATGCTTTTCCCTCATTTGTTGGGATTAAATGGCAAACATGCAACAAACATAATGCTATGTTTCAAAAGTCCTGTAACGACGTTTCATACAAAGGTGTCATGTGGGGTCATTTGTGAGGTAGCTGTATAAAATGTAAAAAAAACTATACAACACTTTTTTATTTTTTCTCTGATTTTTTCTGAGTGATTATGGTGGCACTTTCCCACGCGTTTTAAACTTCACAAACTTTCCCATACCTCATCCTCTAAAATTGAATGTTTAATCACAGGTTTTTAATACTTAGGGATAAGGGCTATTCAATTGGTTGACAAACAAAAGGAGACACAAAAAGTGTCCAAATCTTTCTATTACATTGGGTTTGTGTCCGTTCAAACCTTTGGGGTCAGTTAGACCCCCCCCAACATAAAAGGTGTCAAAAAATGTCATACTATTAGGGTTAAACAGTCACTGAAAAGGGGCCAGAAACTTTCTGATTCTTCTGGAGTTGGTTTCATCAGCTAGGGGGCAAGTTGCAAAGTGTGGAAGTAAGCTGTTTTGTGAAACTGTTCTGTAGGTTAGTTAGTTTCAGACATTGTTGCTGGTTCTCGTCTCTAGCTTCAGTAACCAGGAGTTTTTGGCGTGAGTTTTCACAGTGAGACGGAGGAGGGAAGGGAATCTTCCCATTATAAGACATCTGGTCCGCTGCAAGAGAGAGCCAAAAGAATGAGACTCTATCCTGCTCACACCCTTCAAGCTCCAGGAACTCCTTCCTGCAATTTTATAAGCTCCATTGCATATAAGAAATTGATTCCTTTTGCAGTGCCATAAGTTATATCTTACAGCCAGATTTCTAAATTATACAGCTGTGAGACTATCATAAATATCACAACCGCACACTTGACAAAGGTAAAATACAAGATGTTTCAGTTACATAGTTTATTTATTATTAATATAATTATTTTGCAGGTACCTATTCCTGCCGTTCGGCCCCTCTCTCCTTACCTGATGGAGATCCCCGATTCGGAGCACCAAATTAATTTATTTATTCTTGTCACACAAACGTTCATGTGATTGTTTATCAGATACAATCCATTTTACATTCAATGTTAGTCCCCGTCCTCATTTTAATTCACAGAGCCCTTAATTTTTGCACGCCACACTTAATACAACATATATTTGGTGGAACGGTTGTACCCTTCAGCAATCTGCTTTACCTGCATCGCTCCAGTGGAATACCCAGCCGTATAAATGGGTTCCAGAAATTTGTAAGCCACTTGGGATGAGAGCCAGAGCCAAAAAGAATGAATAATAATACTAATATTTACATAAGAGCTGAGCTGCTTTTTTTCCCTGGGTACAGTACAAGGGACGACTTATGCAGAAGAAGAGAAGTAGTAGTAGAAAAAAAAAACGGCCTTGACCGGGCAGAGCAGCAGTGTGGCGTTCTATTATGGCGCATGCTTGTGTGCGGAAATGCGCTGCGGTACCTCGGCGGTGTAAAATGTAATTAAATCACGGGAGTAAGTGGAGCGGGTCCTGGAGGAAATGAGGAGGCGCTGCGCCGCGGCGTGACGAAAGCGCGGGAGTTCCTGCGGGTCACTCCGTCTAATCAGGGACCAAATTCTCCAAAGGAAATTGCGGCGCGGAGGAAACAGCGCGGGGAGGGGCAGCGGGGAGGGGCAGCGGGGGAGGACGAGGTGACCCGAGCGCCAGAGCGGATGAAAAGCGCAACGGCGGAAGCGCGGGAAGGAAGACCCTGTCAAACGCGAAGCCGCTATAAATAGCGAGCGATAAGAGAGAAAAGAAAATAGTATCGTCCTCTTCTGCGCCAAAACAAGAATACAGAAGCCAATGTTTTTGACGTTTCGTGAAATGGAATAACTACATAGTGTTTTTCTTTCTTTTTTTTAAAAACAAAGCTTTTTAATTTCAAACCTATTTAATTTGTTTTCAGGATAGATATTCATAGCTAAACTACAAATAAATGGCATGATTATTGAAACATACAAAACATCCTTCGCACAAGGAAAACATTCAGTTCTACGTGACAGTGTGTATTCAATCTGATGAGGGCACTCGACAACCCCAAGCTTGACTTTGATCATTCTAAACAACGCGCTTGTCTTTGACGCAAGTATAATCTGTCCCTGCGTCTTCGAACCGACGGGGTCGCGGAGCCAAAGGAAGCTTGCGTGCCGTATTCTTCCTCCGCCTCATCCTCAATCACCATCTGCTTTGCTGGCCTCTCACCTACAATGTGAGGGAGCTGCAGATGCCCATCCCTGTAGCGGTAAGACGGAGCCGTGGATGACTCAGTAGAGGAAGCCACTCCTCTTGTTATTTAAAAATAAAACGAGAATGATTTTAAAGTCTCGAAGGTCATCCGCCCCCCGACTCCGGAATTTTTCCGTCACTCTTAAATTCTCCAACCTGACTTCCTGGCGAGATTTCTGAGCAGGAAACAACAGCCCCAGACACAGAGAGTCAGGCAAGCGGAGGCGTCTTCGCTGAGATTGAGGGGGTTGTTTGCTGGCGCTGAGGGGGAGTTTGACAGTCAATAACGGCATGGACTGGCACTACAAAGTTCAAAACAACACGTGCACCCCTGCAGTGACTGCGGTGGCTGGAGGTTTGGTGAGAAGGAAAGTGTCCTTTGACCCCAGAAACAGATGCCTAAAAATAGCCAACCCTTTTCTCTTTCTCTCACTCTCTCTCTCTCTCTGTCTCCCTCCCCCCTGTTCTCCGGCACACAGGACACAAGGGGGTTTTGTGCTTTCTCTCCCTCCCACCACCACTCCTGTTAGCAGCTGTGAGGGCGACCTGTCATTTTTTTTTTTGTGTGGTGGTTGGGGAGAGGGGTGTATGGGAGAGCCATTTAGAGTGAGAGGCCAAGGTGTCAGTGGTGTTTTCCCATCACGCACCCTGTCCATTCTGCAGCATACCACCTGTTAAGAGGTGTTTGCCTTGCCTGTGGAGTTTTTGCCGAGCTTTGTTTAGTGTGTGTTTGAGTGCAGGACTCTCAGCCCTGTCGGAAAACAGATGTCTCCGCTCCTTCCACTGGAAAATACATTTGAGACACTTCACAAACACACAATAAGAAGAGAAGAGATTGAACGATCTGCAATGGGCTGTAGGGTCTGACCATATAATTTCAGCAATTTGGAGTGACCGTCTCAGATAATAGATCATTGGCCTGTTGGCTCGCATATTTTATGCTAAGTATGAGTTTGGCTGTGGAAAACGTCATTAAATAAGTCAGAACATGAACTTTCAGAACATGAACGTACTGTATGTATTGCAACAACATTGTTTTTTTATCGAATCATTATTCTCAGTATTTTTTAACTTAGAAATATTTGGTTCTGATGTATTTTGTCAGTTGGGTCCATTTGCAATTTGCTATGTTAAATCATTTAATAGTGCTCCTTGCTGGCTTAATTTACATGTTTATTTTAACCACTGTTACTTCAAATGTTAATGCAAATTAAATTAAGGTAATAGCTAGTTTATAGGGTAATTGTTTACTTGGTCGTTCAAAAAAATAAAAGACATTACAGTATGTAATATGACACTTGTTTATGACACTGCAGAATTTCCACAGCAAATAATGGCTCCCGCATTGAAGCAGATCTGTCGACATTTGGATGGCAGTGTAGACAGGTTCAGATTTAGGTTCAGTTACAGTTTGAAAGATGACAGACGGGACGAGATAAGGGAAGGGTTTAGGTTTTGAGGTTAACCTGACGGACAGCGCAGATTTGGCTTTAACATTTAGGATTAGCCGTAGGATTTGCATTCATATATAAATTGAGCGGATGTACTCGGGGAGACTAAGTTTAATGTGTACATCAATCTCAAAGAGAATTAAGAAGTATGAGGCCCATGTGACCTTCACCTGACACACCTGACAATTAACAATCCAGGAATCTCACACACACATACACACATACGTAAATGAACACACACACATACACACGCACACACACACACATATGTAAATGAACACACACATACACGCGCACACACATACACGCGCCACCACCACACACACACACACACACACACACACACACACACATAAATGAACACACGCACACACAAACACACACACATAAATGAACACACACACACACACAAATTAACACACAAACACACATACAGAAAACACACACACACACAGAGAAAACACACACACATGCACGCACACACACACGCACACACACGCACACACACGCACACACACGCACACACACGCACCACACACACACACACACACACACACACACACACACACACAGATAAACCACAGCGACCCCGGTGTAACACACACAATGTAGCCGTCCTTGCGATCAGCAGCCTGAGCGGTAATCGTTTCTCAGCCTCTTCCTTCCCTCAGTCTTATGTAAACCCTCTGTGACATTCGGCTTCTGCGCTAAGACGACTTGACAAATAAGTGATGACCGTTCACATTTTTAATTTAGGAGGCTGATGAAAAATTAACTGCCACGACGCGAGACTGTGATTCCAAATGGCCTTGCCCCTTCCCTCAGCAAATTTGCCTTTTTCGTCTATCATAAGTTGCTCCCTGTCTTCAGCAAACCGCTCAGCTCATAGTTTTGGGGGGGGGGGGGTGCGAAATTCCAAGAGGAAGAAAAAAAGAAGTTTGGCAAGGGAAAGGGAAGAAACCTGGGGGGTCATTTTACTATTTTTTTTTTTATATATTATTTTTTTGAGTTGTAGGTCCCTGTCCAACACCACCACTCCATTCCTCTGCCATTCTCCACTGGGCATAATACCTCCTGAAAGGTATATAACTATTAATAGAGTCCGCACAGAGCTGCAGTCATTGGGATTGCCTTGCAGCGCTGTGACTAAGTAGAAGTGATGTCTCCGGTGACAGGCGCTCGTGTCGCAGTCAGAGAGGACACGCAGACACACCGCATACATTATGGACACGCGCGCTTTCCCCTGTTGTCCCCCCTCCTGGACCGAGCCACAGCTGCCTCCCAGTGAATTCCTAATGAGAGGATCTGTCGCAGTGCATTTACCCAGGCCTTCATTTCACACCGTTATCCTGCAGATTACATATCCGCCAGCTCGGGCATCACAGCCATTCCCCGCTGTGGGCAACCTTGGCCACGTTCGCCTCCAGGGCAGGCGCACACACACACACACGGCGCACGCACGCACGCACGCACGCACACAGAAGGTTGTAAAGACGCTCAGCGTAAAAAGGGTCTTGTTTTTGGTTAGACGGTTTGTTTTGGTCTGAGCTTTTAAATCCACTGAAATGTTGGCATGTGCGCCAATTCAAATTTTTCATTTTTTTCCTCCGCAGAATCCCCTTAAACTCGCAAAGACCCTGCGATATCCCAGCAGCCTTCCTGTTTCTTTGGCGGAAAACAAACCCCAACTGCCACACATCTCAGTCAGCTGTTCTTCATTAATTTTTCTCAAGTGCAGCTGTGTATCTAAATAATCAATGATCCCTCCCGTTGGCAGGGGGGATCCGGGCATATTGTCCGCGAGCGTGTGTGTGTGTGTGTGTGTGACTCCCTCTCCTGTGCCAGCAAAATCATCTCATCAAACACGCCTGGCGCTTTGAATCATAGTCGGATGGAACCGGTACAAATGTGAAAACAATGCGCGAAATGTTTCAAGCTCATAGGGTCAACCTGAGTACCCCAACCCCCAATCCCCCACACCACACCACCACCACCGCGGCCACGGTGTGCGCGGCAGGCTTTTCCTACGCGGGCGGAGGGATGACCTTTTCGGGCGGAAAAAATACTTGCCTACACAGATTGGATTTTTTTTCCCATGGAGGGAGCTCAAGCGTCTTCACGTGGGAAAACCCAAAGCAGCGTTTATATCACAGGTGCCGCCTTCAGAACCCGGCCGGCCCTCCGGAAGGAGGCTGACAGGTGGGCCGCCACAGAGAGCGGCAGCGGACGAGCCCGCCGTAATAAAAAAAACAAAAAGCGGCACGAGAGCGGGGAAGGAAGGGGAGAGGAGAGACCCCTAATAATGATCTGGGGGCCCCCGGCTTGACGCGGGATGGGAAGTGACAGCGGACAAGTCATCCATTATTCATGGGCGCATCGCCGAGGTTATTTATTTCTCTCCCTGCCGCGCGCGGTGAAGGATCACGGCACAAGACAAACAGCACAGCCACGGTCCGATCCCCCCGCACTGCGCGGGTACCGCCGCGGTAACCGCCCCCCCGCCCGCGCACATCTGGGGGCAGCCGTGCCGCTCTCTGATCAGGGGGATGAGGAAACGCTGTCCATCTTTAATGCATGCCTCAAATCCAATAAGAGAGAGAGCCGGTCCCTGGCCTGGCAGTGACGGGAAGCAGTGCGGATTGAATCTTTCCGCCGCGCGGCCCAATTCATGACTCCTGAAGGCAATCAAGGGTTAAGAAGCTGAGACTCTGACCCAAGGTGTAATGGGGGGGGGGGGGGGGGGGGGGTTCTTTGGAATGTGACGGAGGTGACATCACCCAAGTTGGCGGTACGCGCATCTTTCTGTGCCCTTGGAGTAGCTGGACGAGTGGACGCCTCTCCACCGATCGCGTGTCGCGAAACTCGTGCTTGGAAATGCTCCTCTCTCCATCCCACCATAGGATGTGGACCGGACATATACACCGGGCCAGCTGCAGATGCAACGTATAGACAATAAATTTAGCCCACCCTGATTTATGGTATAAGTCCATCATGGTCACGTGACTGAAATCCACACGCAATCAAAAGCACAGATGGAACCAGAATTCTTAACCTCACCTTGACCTGTCGGAAGAGGATCCCTCGAACCATATCCCTCGAGAGGCTAATGTTACAGAACGAAAGGTTTTGAAGGGTGGTACCAATTTCATTTTGATATCGAGATGGAGGACCAAGCGTTGACAGAAGCCTACAAATAGTCAAGGAATCTATATTGGGTCCAAAGGGCACAAGGCGGCCATAGTTTGCTTGTTGATCAGAAACAGAAAGACTGAGGTTGCATGTATTTGGAGGTTCTTGTATAGATGGAATACACTGCAATATATTGTAAATACATGGCCTTTTTGGAAATATAATGATAAATATATGTGACAGTAATGTACTTAAAATATATATTGCAACATCTGAAAAGATTGGTGTATTTGCCCATATTTCGCATGGCAATACCTTTTCTGATCTTGGTCATATATCTCCTTTTATAGATCTACCGTGCTGTAGGTTTTCATTTCAACCCTAATTTGGCACACCTGTTTCTACAAATTAGCAGCTCAATGAGATCTCTAGCTGTTGAATGAGGTGTGCTTCGTTAGGGTTGGAGTGAAATCCTACAGGACGGTAGATCTCCAGGAACAGGGTTGGGGACCACTGGGTTGCAGTATATTCAATTTTTACAGGGGATGACATCATATCCCTGCAAATTTCACACAGGGACAAATGAAGAGAGTGTGTGTGACAGTGTAGTGTGTGAGTGCGGCAGGTACAGCACTGCGTGCAGCCTGATAGCACTGTGAATTATGACCCCGTAGAGGAGTTACAGTTGATACAGACCAACATGGCACTCAATATCTCAATTACATTAAGAGCGGCTGTAATGCTCCCCACCACAGTCAGCACCAGAGACGCGTAACCGTTATGCCCTGACCAGTCCACAACCACATCGGCCCATCATTCATCATCAGGAGTGAACACCGTAGCGAGCGAGCCACAAAGCATAATCACGATCCTACCATGTTAACTTTCCAAACCTCCATTTTGACCGGAGCAGAACACCGTGTGAACCATGTACAGGTTGAGGAGAAGCGGTGTTCTGTTTTTTTTCTGGTTTGGTTGGACAGATCAGAAAGTCCCAAACTGGGGTCCAGGGGCACACACAGGTCCTGTAAAAAAAAAACAACAAAAAACAATGTTCCCTTTTTAAAAAATGTATATTTACATACTTCTTAAATTTAAAAAAAAAATTTTTTTTTATTTTTTTTTACGGACTCAATAAAATAAATCTTGTCTGGTGTATGCACCCTTTGTAATATTGTAATGGTACCATGATTTACACATTCTAAATTACCACTGCATTGTGTGGTCTGTTGTGGATTGTGGTTAAAGGTATCAAGCCCTATAAGAGAATTCCAGAAAATAAACTACCACTCCAGAGTTAAAATAAGTTCATTCGAATCTTGTATCTTTATTCAGGCCTAAGACCTGCAAAACATCTTCAACGAATGAATTAAAAAGTAATTGATCGTCTCTTTCAGGTTCCACAGTTCTCAGGCCACTTTGGTGCAAAGTTTTGTATGGCAGAAAAAAACGAATGCAAAATTTGAATGAACTGAAAATAAGACCTTTTTAAATGGCTGCTTTACTTTTCCCTTGCTAATTTGAGCTAATAATGCATTTGTCCATTGACGCGAATATTTATCTGTTTATATTGTGATGCTGTTTGTTTAATTTTATCTATGATACGCCCTCAAGAAAGCCCTAATTGTAATTTAGACTAAATCCTTACCAGCATTCACAGACGGTGACGTTTTCTTTTTAATTGACCCCAGGTCAAATGAGGACTGAGATAATATTTTGTTACATTATTCTCATTTCCCCGGAATTGCATTTCCATAAAACTTCACTTCATGCCTTATTTATAACCCTTCTTAGAATTACCATGCAAACGACATCTTAACTGTCACCCTTTCTTCCCGTGGAACAGTTTAGTAAATATCAAACTGTATTCATTATTAATAAACTCATAGCCGAAACCCCTCTTCAACACACACACACAAACACGCAGACACAGACACACACACACGCAATGTAGGCACTCAAAAGCTCGTTTGATATCAAGGCGGCCAATGTAATTTAGCACGCGTTGAATATTAATCTAATTAGGAAATGGTTTTCCTTTATTAGCGGGCGCGAGCCTTTCTACTCGGTGAAAGAAAGGGCAATTCAAACGTCTAACACAACTTGTCAATATGTGACAGACTTCACACAAATGGTGTTGATGTTTACTGTGTTGGCACAGCTGGTGATCGCCCTCCCCCAAACCCTGTCGTTAAGGGACAGACCTGCCCCCCCTTCTCTCAGGCACCACTGTTGGCAGGTAAATGGACGCGGCATCTGCGGCGGTTCCAAGCTGGCATTTACTCAAGCTGTTTCTTACATCAACATATGTTTGTAAGCAGGCAAGACCACTTTTGCGCTGCTCAAACAGCAGTAAAACTTACGAGGGACAATAAAGCGGCGACTCCCTTTACAACGTCGTCTAAGTTGTGTCTGTCTAGGGAAATAGTTGAAGCCAAAAAAAACCCTAGTGAAATCGCAACCTAATTTTAGTAAGTAACCTATGTGCGTTTTAAGCGTAAACATACGTACGAAATGATTGAAATTACAGCCTATATATTATTCTAAATCAGTGTTTTTTTTAAAATTCGGTCCTGGCGACCATGTTTTTTTTATAAATTTTTTTATTTTAGAGGCAATATCTTGCTCAATTAAGGGTTTTGAACACGTGTTTCAGTTATTTCATAAGTTATTAACACAATGCAGGTTTTGCTCGTTATCATTTTCTTTGTCTTTGAATTCTTCATTATCTAACAATGGTTGGTTTTAGTGGTCAAGTGTGCACACATCAATTAGGGGCCTATTGTTTCACCTCAATCTTAAATTTGATCAAGTTAAAAATGTTTTAGCCTACCTCTTTTTTATGAAATGGTTAGCAATATACCACGATAATCACAGTGTGAATGCTGGACTTTTATTCTTCAAGGTAGAAATAGTTATTTTTGACATAATGTGGCTTAAGAGGGTAAATACTCCCTCAAAACATGAAAAGAATCTAATTAAGAAAAACAATCATCTTACATTTCTTGGATTCCAATGTGGTTGGGAAGATCACCAGCATAGTCTACATACGTATGTGGCCCCAGTACCGAGTTTGAGAAAAACTGTTCTAAATAAACATGTTAGATGAAATAACCTACAAACATCTCCCATTCCAAAATTGTAGCCTATTGTACAATGCCGCCCATTTATGCAGCACAGAGGTTAGGCTATAAGCGGCCTATTTTGGGCCTGTTTATATAGCCTATTCTTAATTGAAACTGAAATTTTGACATAAAACAAAATTCAATGTTCACCGCGGTTTAATAAATATAGAAGTTTTAAATTTTTTTTTAGTTTCACCAGTTTGCCTTTAGGGGATCACTGCATTTATGAAGTCTAACGATTGTTTTTTAAGTTATTATACTGTGGCTATTTAGCCTGGATAGCGATACATCATTAGGCCTTTTTCCGGTCCCCGTTGACTGCCACTGGAGGGAGAAACTAACGAAGTGACAGGGTTACTAACTGAACGGCTTCACCAAAGCAATGGTAGAATTTCCTTTCCCCCCGGAGAAACGGCCAGACGGGAGCCACGGCCTGGAGGTTTTTATTTATTTTATTACTGCTTAATGAAAACTCCTTCTGCAGGAAGAACAAATAAGAAAAAGCATATCTTTTTCATATATGCCTGCAGAAACAACATTTATGTACTTTTTTCCTCTAATGTGTAGGCTATACAACTGACAAAGATTTGAGTTACAGTATTTGAGCCCATCGCTTGCAATATGTCAAAGTAAAATGTTTCATAGATCTTATGGCAATGGAATAAATCATAATTAAGTTTCATATATTTTATCCCACTTACGTCACCAAGACAAGACCCTATATTAGGCTACATCTGACCGGGTAACAAAGGATGTATAGGCCTGCTTTTCATAAACTAAAAACACCTGGCTCTTCTATTCCTAATTTTAAAAAAGAGCTTTTAAAAGACAACAACATTTCAACTATTAGTCTATCGACGCCGCTATTTTCTGTTTAATGGCAAATGTAGCCTAACATTAGTTACATTGGCTCAAGACTGCGAAAACAACGATGCAGTCCTATGGTAGTTTATTATCCTCCTTCGTCCAAAATAAAAACAACAGACAATCATTAACATACACAAGCGCTCAATACAGGACGTTCGCACCGTAGTTGCAAGTTCTGATTTATATTTTGACCAATAATCGTCCCGCGGGGGCGGCGACCAACGGACCACCATTCTCCATTCTGAAGCTATTCTGCATGAGAAAGTGGATTAAGCCACCTCCCCTTTTTAGTTTTTGACATGTTTACTCTACATCCAAAGGATTCGAAGCAGATGATTGTCAGTGAGGATTATCTCCCTAGCAGGCCGTTACGAGAGCCAGAGCGAAGGGGGGAGAGAGAGAGTGTATGCTCCTAGAAGAGAGAGAGAGGGAGAGAGAGAGAGAGAGAGACCACAAGGATCAACTTCGAAGAGATTTTCAGAGAAACAGCGCAACTGAGGCGGAGGGAGGCAAAGCGCTGTTCAGCACCACGCTGTATTTCCGAAGGAACAGGTTGGACTGTTGCAAGGAAAACCTACAGAAAAAAACATAACATCGAAATTCCCGGGCCATTCCAATCACGCGGGTTTGAGGACTTACTTCTGTGGAAGCAGAAATATACACTGACTGGAATTGAGATACGTAGCTACATTCATTTTTGTTTTAAAAAAATATTTTTTACATTTTTAAAAAGGACAGAAACAGAATATAATATCAAAATCCACACGCTGACTACGGAATACATCGAACGAGGCAGACACATTTGGAGAAGTTGTTACCTGCAGCAATTACGGAGGAAATTGTCACCAGTTTATTAAAAGACTTTAACGCCGCTACTGTCCTAGTTATCTACAGTAACAAAACGATATAATTTCAAGCAGGCCACTATCCATTTAGCGTACACCGGGGTAACTGTAATGCGTTGTGCCGTGCAGTAACTAGCGAGCTACTTTCACATCAGTCGCATTGAAAGAGCAAGTCAGTCTAACGTACTTTCGCGGTGGACGGAACCAACGGGACCAGGAGCTGCAGAAAATGATTGCGCTTTACGTTTTCCTTTGCCTTATGGAAGCAGGTAAGAAACCCCCCATTTGATTCACATTTCAAGTTTATATAATGCGAAGTTGTTGGTGGTTAAAAAAGCAATGAGATGACGCGCTGCGTCAAACCAGTTCCGACGCGTTGGAGAGATGCTGTTCTAGGCGCTTTCGATCTCAGGTGCTCTTCGGCAATACGACATTACAATCTCCTGCTTACAGATGGATGTTGGTCAAAAGTTAAGGCATGCAGAGGCGCCCAGAAGGATGTATAAGAGCACATATAGGTTGAGTGTTACTGCGCCAAAAATGACCGAAAAGAGAAAGGGTCTGAGGAACATTAACAACTGTTGTTAACAATAGAAGGGGATTTTGTAACCATGTGTTTTTAAAATAACATCTAACGAGGTTGTACTTCGTGTTTCTCTAAGTCAACGGTATCCTGAACAATTATTTGGATCCACTTTGCTTGTTGTTACTATTATTATAATTGTTGTTATTGTTTCCTTCGGAGCACTGCTAGCGAAGATACGTGTTTGGTAGCTTTTGTGCGTTGGTGCTCTTAATATGTTTGAACTCCTGGGGTGGCAAGGCACGCGTGTCCGAATTGGGGGCAAGAGCTTTCACAGACCAGCACTGGGCGTGTAATAAGTGGAGGATAATTAACTTTCAGTTTACCGCTAACCTTAAGTGTACCACAGCACTTTAGCAGTAGGCTATCCACTTGGTTTTTGTGCGTATTTCAGCTATCCTACATGGTAAATTATACATATGCCTATTTTTATATATTGTTACTGGTGTGCATAGTATTGGACTGTATCAATGGATTGATATCGATGCAGGTTTAGTTCATTTTTAAAAATCCACCCTGGACCGGTCATGGGTTTTTAATTTGACCGCAGGTGTCAGGCGTTTCACGGCACAGATGCTTGTAAAATGCAGCGAAATGTCTTTTCTCTGTCCGGCGATTCGAGTGGCATGCGGAGCCTGGGAGATAATGTGGAAAACACTTGCTCGCTACTTAGAGCGAAGCAGCTCTCAGATGCACTACGGCACAACTCTCCACCCCAATGCTCCGCTGCCTCCACCTCAAGCACCCCCCACCACACACACACACAACCCACCCCTCCTTGCACCCGGTTATACATTGCATGTCAGCGTATTTTAATCAAGAGGAGGAGATATAGCTGGTCAACTATCACACTAGGCAAAGGTGTGAAAACAAATCCCAGAAACTGTCATCCCACACTGAAATGATAAGACCCGTGCCGCAGGCTCCAAATCCTTAGAATTTGTGAAGTTTTTAAAAGGGGCTTTTACTCGCCCAACTTTAACGATTAAATTAAACTGTCAAAAATGCAGAAAAAAAACAATAACACGTCAGTACCTGGAATAATATCGGATAGGTTATGTATCTGTGAGAAGAAAGCGATGAGCGGATAACGTGTATAAAACCATGCCCCAGTTACTCACTTAGGCTAATTCACTATCCACATTCATTCCCTATAGTGTATTCCCACCAGAGATCAACGAAATGTATGTGTGTGTGTGTGTGTGTGTGTGTGTGTGTGTGTGTGTGTGAGAGAGAGAGAGAGAGAGAGAGAGAGAGAGAGAGAGAGAGAGAGAGAGAGAGAGGGGAGATGTCTTTTATTTTAAGTGCATTCCGAGCCATGGGGGTAAATGTGAAATGCACTTAGGCTACAGCCTTTAAAAAGTAGCCTGCTCTCTGGAAATATCACAGTCATTGCGGTCGTAGGCTACACCAGCCCTTGCAGCTTGAAATGAATTAACTGAATAAATAATTGCATGGAATATATACGGTTAGGGGTTACACGGAATCCTACAGTGTCTGTGTTAGGCTGTATGTTGTGTGTCTGGGTGGACCGAATCACTGGTTGAAGATCTTCACAACCGCCCAAGGTGCAGCTATAATTTTATTCTCAGGTCTCAAGAAGCGTAGGCTGACCAGCCTATGTAGAAAAAAGTATCCGCAATATTTTTGCCGAGTTGTTTAAGCCCGCATTTATTAATAATTAATTTGCTGTACTTCATCACTTATAGGATTCTCACGATAACTTGGCGTGTTCGCAAATAAGACTGCATGCTTGGTGAAGCCTTTTTGCTCGGTAGCTTCTGTGTATTTTGCGTTTCACTGGTAACTTGCAAGCTATGGGCATTACCAACACTAGCGAGGCGAGACTACTGCAGTAGGCTACAGGGTCGGCTGCTGTGTAACACAGTTGGGGGGGAGGGGGGTTGGAATTGGGGGTGAGTAGGGGTGTTTGCAATAGAATAGCATTCTGCGCAAGAATAGTTCGAATAAATAAATAAACAAATAATTATAATCTAGTGTGCGTATGTGAGTTTATACTGGCGGTATAAATTTATATTTTTGTAAAGCCAAAGGAAGATAATCAGAGAGAAACTCATTCGTAAAATCTTTGAGATATAGGCTACTTACAGCCCGTGAACTCTGTAGGCCTTGACCACACACACACACGCGCGCGCGCTCACACACGCACACCCTTTGAAACCCTTTATATCCTTTTATATTTATATTCTCTTTAATCTAGTGAAAATAACATAACTCAGCGCACTGTGCGTGCATATCATAAACCCATATTCATGCGCTTGTGTGCTTTCCACCCCTTTTAACAGAAATTGTACATTTGGTTTATTATTAACGGTGCTTTAAATCCGTTGTAGATGAAGGCTTCAAATCCCCGGACCCTTCAGACTAAAAAGCGCTTCGTCTTCGTCTTCTTCCAATTAACATTGAGCAACCAGGAGTAAAGCAAAGCGCTTTCGGTCAACGCTTCAGTAAATGAATTAAAGGCAAATGTTTATTGGCTGTTAAGCTGCGTTTTTTCTCATTCGCTGATAAATGAGAACAGGGTATTGACACGTAGAGAGGCCGTAATTAAATTTAAATGTTAAATCAGAATACACAACGCCGTCACAGCGACATTCACACTCCAAGGAGAAGAAAAAAGAGGAAATGTTAATGAAATGCCTGCTGGAACTAAATTGGAAATGCAGTTAAAATAAAAAGCCAAAGCGACAATTCTCCAAGGGAAATGACACGTCCTCATATTGGGACTGTTTGCGAACACAGCGGAAAGCAAATTTCCGTCAGCAAACTTTTTCTACCTCTCTCTCTCTCTTCCTTTGCTTGTTTGTGTATTGCTGGCTGCAGCTCCATCCCCGGCGTATCCTGTCTGTCACTTTCTTTTCGTAAGGATATCCGTGTTTTTCACTCGGGTCATTAAAACTAACTCTATCCCCTAAAGCCATATTTGCATAGATGATTAATTAATTGACCACGGAACGTAAAGCACTGTGGGCTAAGCTAACCATTATGTGAATAAGAGTGAGGTAGCCTAATATGTGGCGTTGGCTTTGGATGAGTTCTGTGGGTGGGGTGCATGGAGCCTACACCACACTGCCACAATAATTCCTTCACAGACTGATAGCAGCTGGTTTGGGAGGGACTGTGAAAGGAAACGATAGCTTCCAGACTTATCCAGATGGCACCGCGCAACTTATTTACCTAGAGTCTACCGAAAGTGCTCTTCTCGCAGGCCCATGAAAAACTGAGTCAACTTCACTCAGCAGTTGACAGTCGGACTGAGGCAGGTGGGTGCTGACTGACTGACTCACTGACGGACTGACGCTCACGCAAAAAAAAAAAAAAAAAAAGGAAGAAAAACGATCAGAACGAGCAAGGCATAGTGACAGAGCCGCCACTGCCAGTCAGACACACGGACCAGTGCATTCACGCGCAGGCGCATATCCATATGTATGCTCCCATGCGCAGCTTCCATCCATAATTTTCCTTCTCTGAATGTCCTGAGGTTCCCAACAGATTTCGATTGCGCCCGCATAAAAATTCTGAGTGTTCTTCAATGAGCTCTTTGTGGAACCTTTAGCTTTGGATAGCTGAGTCTCGCAGGGACAAGTTCAAAGGCACTGTGCCAAGATCACACGATTACTTTCGCCGTCCTGTTGCCACTGGATTCTGTGCCACCGCAAACCAAGTAACACCCAAAACCATCACTGCAAGCCTTCCCTGTCTTTCCCTCCCTAACCGCCTTCAACTCCAAAATGTGGGGCATCCGGCTAATGAGCGGCGGCCATGACAGACATGGCGCCTGCCTCCACTGTCCTTCTCCGCACAGGACTGCCCTTTACCCATCGGTGGAAACATGTCCCAGGGTCGAACCACAGCTACGCCATGCCTTAGAGCAGGCACAGGGGTCCCTCAGTCTTATCCAGAAAGGGCCGGTGTGGGTGCAGGCTTTTGTTTCAACCAAGCAGCTACACACCTGATTCTACTAATCAACCAAAGAGTCTGCTCAGGACCTTTATTAGTAGAATCAGGCGTGTAACTGCTTGGTTGAAACAAAAGCCCGCACCCACACACCGGCCCTTACTGGATAAGACTGAGGACCCCTGCTTTAGAGATATTGCATGACGTTAAGGCCTGAAGGGCCACGTGGCAGGGGCTCTGGCAGGATAATTTTAGGCGGCATGCATATTTCATGAGCAAATGCCTTTTATTATGTCGAGGAGTCATATTGGGTGCAAGTGGTAGCACTCAATAACGGCCAGCCTTGATGAACAACATTACGCCTGGTGGAACCCCGCCCCCCCTCGCCTTAACCCCCGCGCCCCCCTTCCTTAACCCCCGCGCCACCCCCAAACCTGGAAAATGTTGGCATAAGTAAGGATGAGGACCGCACTGATCGGTTGATCGAGGGAAAATGGAGCTTGTGACACTTCATCATGCGCAGAATAGCAGAGATAAAGAATCACCTGAGAGGAGGTGGGGAGTTGTGCATTATTTACAAGGCTGATGCTTACTGGCACACATATGGAATACTAGCCCACTTTGATTCCGGCACTCCAAATCCACAATGCAGTTCATTTAACGCCTTTGGAGCGAATTGCGTTCTTTGACTGGAGAAAGTGTGAAAACGGCGAGCCTGGAAGGCCCAGCGAAGCGGAAAGGTAGGTTTCGACCCCAAGGCCGCGCTCCGTAGCGGTAGGCCGCACGCTTTCGCGGAGTTAAAAATGCATTCAGGCCTCACGGCCCTGCTCCGAGTGGCATGGCGTGCGCTAGCTCGCGCTTCTCACACCGACGGCACGTGACTCGCGTCTGTTAGAACCAGCCAATTCAAAACTGTCTTTTTTTTTTTGTTTAGCTTTTTAATAACCCTGTCCCCGACTGGACGGTTAACCTCTTTTTCATGGGCTCGGCTCTCCGCCGTTTCCCGCGTTCCGATTCTTACCCACCCAGAAATCTGTAGAAAGGAGCCCACGGTCAGACGAGAGATGGGCCGGGAAGAAGGGCCTGATAACAATGGGGTGCTCTGTGCTTCTCCAGGACGGGCCCTTATTACCCCCCCTTTCTTAAAACAAGAAACAATGGACCCCCCAGGGGCTTCGGCGCTTGTCTGCGCCCCACTTGGCCTTCCAAAACTTTGCTTTTCTCCCTCGCAGTCTGGAATACAGGGGGGAGAACGAAAAAAAAAAACAATAGGGTTAAATTGTCTGTAATCAGCTTTGCCATTCGGGTAAACAGAGATAAAGAACCTGGCACCGTGTCTTTGGGCTTTTTCTATTAGCGGTTATGGACCTGGGTGGATCTGAGGGGGGGTGGGGGGTTATGGCTATAAACACAGGAGACACACTGTGGTATCCTGTGCGCACCACTTGGCTCCTTCCACTACTCTTCTTCTTCTTTTTTTATCACTCCCTTGGCTTCATCCCCATCTTATCGCCAACTCACCTCCAATCTTCCTGGGGAGATGAGTTTCAGGGGATACGTCAAACAAGACAGCAGGACAACGGACTCAGCCACGGCCGCCAGTGGCCCGTGCGGTTTTATCGAGTCGATTTTAATACAGTCGGTGTTTTACGCTTTTGGGTTTCTCCTGCCAACCCCCCCGGATGTTAAAAGCGCAGAAACGGTCCACACAGATCCCGGAGGAGGAAGGTCTTCTTTTAAAACCGCAACCGCTATTTTTAGACAAACCGAATTAAAAAAAATCTCTCATCTCACTGAGAGAGATGGATGACAATTTGACCAGATTTGACCACGAGTGCCTTGAAAAGCACCACTGGGGTGCACCAGGCTTTTGTTTCGGCTTTCCAATCAATTCTTGTCCTCCCCAGATGAAAAATTCATTTCTGTAGCCAGGGCAGTGAGACTAACGCTAAATTGAAATGTATCTTCTGCGTCGGTGCTGTATAGGCGTCCCGGTTATCTTCTCTCTCCGGGCTGCCCTAACCTCACACTAAGAGAACCGTTTGGCAGGGGGAAGGAAAAGGAACAGATGCCCCCCCCCCCCCCCCCCCCCAGTCTGCAATTCCCAGCGTCCCCATCACCATTATCCGTAAAACCGTTACTGCAGTTAACAGTGACGCTAGCAATAGTGAAGATCCCTTACTTAAGTAATAAACATACCTTTCTTTCAGTTTTGACATGAACTGCAGTCATGCTCCTAGCAGCTGAAATCAGACAGACACAGTACCGATATCTTGTCGACTGCACATATATAAATGATATATGCAGTGCATATACAGCATACATTAAGGTGTGTGTGTGTGTGTGTTTGTGTATGTTTGCGTGTTTGTATTTGAGCATCTACTTTATTTGTATGCATTTGAACTGCCTTTGTGTGTGTATGTGTGTGTGTGTGTGTTTGGGGGAGTGCCTGTGTGTGTGTGTGTGTGTGTTTGTGGGGGTGCCTGTGTGTGTGTGTGTGTGTGTGTGTGTAAGTCTGCCTGTGTGTGTGTGTGTGTGTGTGTGTGTGGGGGGGGGGGGGGGTCTGCCTGTGTGTGTGTGTGTGTGTGTGTGTGTTTGGGGGGGGTGCCTGTGTGTGTGTTTGTGTTTGGGGGGGTGCCTGTGTGTGTGTGTGTGTGTTTGGGGGGGTGCCTGTGTGTGTGTGTGTGTGTGTGTGTGTGTTTGGGGGGGTGCCTGTGTGTGTGTTTGTGTTTGGGGGGGTGCCTGTGTGTGTGTGTGTGTGTGTTTGGGGGGGTGCCTGTGTGTGTGTGTGTGTGTTTGTGTTTGGGGGGGTGCCTGTGTGTGTGTGTGTGTTTGGGGGGGTGCCTGTGTGTGTGTGTGTGTGTGCAAGTCTGCCTGTGTGTGTGTGTGTGTGTGTGTGTGTGTGGGTGGGGGGGGGGTCTGCCTGTGTGTGTGGGTGTGTGTGTGTATGCGTGTATTTGTATACCGCAGATATGCATATGAATCATCAAAGCAAAGCTTAGCCAGGCGAGGCCCTTAACGGAGTGCTTCTTGCACGCTCAGGGTCAAGGGCGTGCGATGCGGTCTGGGATGATGAGCTGAGATGAACGCTTTCCATCTTCGAGGCTCTGTGCCCTTTACCAAGTGATTAGTCAAAGCACAACTGTCTAATTAATGATGCGCCATCTCACCGGACATGTCATGTACTTACTCAACAAGAAAGCCTTGCACTCAAGGAAAGCAGGGCTCACTAGGCAACTCTTAAAGGCGCAGCGCGCGGAGAGAGAGACAGAGAGAGAGAGAAAGACAGAGACAGAGAGAGAAAGAAAGACAGAGAGAGAGAGAGAGAGAGAGAGACAGACACAGAGAGACACACACAGAGACAGAGAGAGAGAGAGAGAGAGAGAGAGACAGAGAGACACACACAGAGACAGAGAGAGACAGAGACACAGACAGAAAGAGAGATAGACAGAGACACAGACAGACAGAGAGAGAGAGAGACAGAGACAGAGAGAAAGGCCCAAAACATTTCCACAGGCCCAAAGACCCCCTTTATTTTAAACAAGGAGACCACCCCCTGTTACCTCAAACTGACGGGAACGCAAGTACAAATATTGTGATTATGACTCAAGCAGTTAAGAATAACAGTGAGGCGCTGCTGTGGGGTAAGAGATACTCTGGCAGGGCAGCGTGTCACGGTGAATGGCAGCTCGCTTTTGTTTTTTCGAGATGGGCGGGAGGGTTTTTCGGACTTGAAGGAAGCGTTGCCGATTTGCTTTTCTGTGGGAGCTCGGAGTCTTCCTTTGAAATGCACCCTGGGAGACTCGCGCGAGAGGAGCAGACCATTTTGCCATCAAGAGAGGCATGTCAGTCAAACCGTATCGATCGGGCTTTTAACTACAATTCCTTCAGTGTCCAAACACGGTCATTTTATTGAACGGCTTTGAGGTGTGAAGCCGAGAGGCTAAGGTGTAGCTTTGAAATGTGTCAGAAAATGAAACGAGACAAAGAGCAAAGGAAAGGTCTGAAAATCCTTCTGCCGATGGCATAGCTACGCAGCGTGACGGAACGGCATATAACCGCGAGGTTGTGTGCGCGTCTGTGTCTGTGTGTTGGAGGGGTGAGGTCAAGGAGATTAACTTTCAGGGGCTTAGCAGTAAAGGTAATGGATATGCTTGTACTGGTGTGGGAGAAACTCCCTGTTTTTGGCCGTTTTGCCACGGGTCAGACAATGAGAAGGGAGGAGGAAGGGAGGAGGCAGCAGGGAAATGTCAGAAATCAAAGGTGCATGAATAGGGGGTGAGGTGTGGAGCCCCCAGGGCAGTAATGTAGGTGCCCCTCTTGGAACATATGTATTTGGAATGTATAGGGGGTGGCGTGAGCTTGCTGGTGTGTTTTTGGAGCGGAGGTGGAGGAGGGTGTGTGTGTGTGTGTGTGTGTGTGTGTGTGTGTGTGTGGGGGGGGTACACATATAGAACCCAGTTCAGAACCTTTTAGCATCAGGTAATGATGTCACAATGTCCCACGGACCACGGAATGTTGGCGGGAGGGGGCGGATCTAATGAGTGAATGAACAGTGTTCCTGGTTAGGCAGGGAGGGAGGCCGACCCGTTACAACCACACTCCTTTCAACCGCTCCACACTCGTCCCGTTATCCCGCAGACCGGGGGGGGGGCGGTTACATTGTGCAGAGCCGCCATTGGCGTTGCTCCGCAGGATATAGGCCAGTTTGTTTTCTCTGGTTTTTAAAAAAAATTTTATATCATCGCGGTGCGCGGACGGAACGAGCCAGTGAACGGCAAAGACAACAGGGGGAGAGAATCCGCTTCCAATGTACAAAAAAAAAATAAAAAAATAGACAAACCAAAATTTAAAAAACCCACCACCCAGTGGATCCTGGCTGGAGGCGGACGGACGGGAGGCCGCCCGGGCGGCCGAGCGCCAGAGAAAGGAAGACAAACGGCCCAAGTGCTTGGCGGCCGGTCGCAGGAGGAAGGCAAAGTTCCTCGGGGTTACGGTAGTTCCCAGACACAGACAGATGGGGCAGCGGATAATGGCGGTAAGAGAGGGGAAAGAATGCTGAGAGCACCAGCCCGCATTCATCATGCGCTATCCTCGCGGAAGCCATTTGTAGCCATTGTTCTCCCTAATTTGTTTTTTCAGGACGGGAGAAGGAGGAGGGGATGGTTGAGAGAGGCAGAGCTATTTATTTGCTGGGCTAATTACGCAGACGGACAGGATAATTAGACGTATAGATAAACAGGCAAAGGCGGAGGTGCATAGAGATAGATATGCATAGATCAGGAGATACATAGAGAGGTAGATATAGACGCATAGATCAGGATAGACAGTCTTGCATCTGGGACTGCCTGGGGTGCGCTACCCTGAGGAAATAGTAACAGATAAGGGGATAAAAGTGTGTCCAATCAAATCTCTGTGAAATCTGAGGGAGACCCCCCCCCTGTTGCTTCCCCACCTGAAGGGAGACTCCTCACCCTCCAGTATTCAGAGAGCTGATCTGGGATCAGTTTTCTCCCTGTCCATATCCAAAGTGTATCCATTATGAGCTAAACAGGCAAAACTGATCCTAGATCAGGGCCCCTGCATTGGAGAGCTGATCTAGGAGCAGGTTTCCCTCCTTTGCACATCATAACCGTTTCCATTAGAGCCTAAAGGCTAAAACTGATCCTGGATCAGTGCTCCTGCCCCGAGATGCTTTAGAGAATATGTGGCCTCAGGACTGCAGTGATGTCACGGCGAAGATTCGTGGACCAGCACACTGCCATATACATGTGTGTGTGTGTGTGTGTGTGTGTGTGTGTCCATGCGTGCATATGAGTATGTGCGTGTTCATATGTGTGCATGTGTTTCTGTGCGTGTGTGCGTGCGCGCATGTGCGTGTGTGTGTGTGTGTGTGTGTCGCGGGTCCTCCACTGGTCCGGGGGAAGATGAATGGGGCCTTAATGGACCCACTCAATCACAGGCTGCTTATAAAGCTGGCCAAACCCTTTGAGCAATCAGGGCAGGCTCAAGAGCCCTTTCAGCTGCTACAGGCCTGTGGGGGGGATCAGGGAAATGTCCACGCTGGAGGATTAGTCATTCAGCCACTGCACTACCACTGGCTAACTCGTATTGACCAGCCCTTTTAAAAGAGCTGTCCAAAGGCCTGAGATCTGAGCTGTAGCCAGAAAATGGCCAGATTGTCGGGGCATTCTTTAAAAGGCCACATTCCGCCCACCCACCACACCCTCCAAAAAAGAGAAATTTAAGCAGTGACAAAATCAAGTTGTTTTTATCATTTCTTCTGTAAATTGACCAGCAGGGGTTGGTGGAATGCGGAGATTTTTTCTCCCTCTCACAGAGAGGGGGGGGGGGGGGGGGGGGGGGGGGGGGGGGGCTTGGGTGGGGCGGGTCGAGCAGAGTATTTTATTTTATTTTTTGGAAAAGCACACTACAACTGGGCTGTAATGGTGTGGAGAAAAGTGTTCCGCTGGTGCTAGTCCCCAGGGCCCAGCTCCCAAACACCATGGTACTGCTGTAATTTTCTCCTCCAGCCTTGATCAAAGGCGTCATGTTTTACACTCATACAAAGGAGGGGGAGGAAGGCTGCCTGCCTGCGTGTGTGCGTGTGCGTGTGTGTGTGTGCGTGTGCCGTTTCCCTGAGAGAAATGTCTGTCTGCCACCAAGCAGGCGCGGGACCAAAGGATGGATGCTACACTGGATTAAGATTTTCTCCTCCAAAGAGTCTCTGATCCTGGGCACAGTGTGCTAACGAGCGATAGCCTTTTCCAATACCAAGGAATCCACTGTGTGTGTGTGTGTGTGTGTGTGTGTGTGTGTGTGTGTCTGTGTACATATATATTTATGTGTGTGTGAGAGAGAGAGAGGTAGAGAGAGTGTGTCTCTGTGTACATATATATTTACATGTGTGTGTGAGAGAGAGAGGTAGAGAGAGTGTGTCTCTGTGTACATATATATTTACGTGTGTGTGAGAGAGAGAGGTAGAGAGAGTGTGTCTCTGTGTACATATATATTTACGTGTGTGTGAGAGAGAGAGGTAGAGAGAGTGTGTCTCTGTGTACATATATATTTACACGTGTGTGTGTGTTTATTCGCACCAATAAACTAATGGCTTTGGAAGCTTACTGAGGTGATGATCACTCATTTCAAGCTGGGCTTTTGTGATGTCACAGTTGTCTGTAACACATTAATTACTGAGTGCTGTAATTAGCACCAAGGGCTGTGTGTGTGCGATATAGGGAAGGCCAGTCACTGGGGGTGGCAAGAAAGTGTGACAATTCACTCGCAAGCAGTCAGGCTTGGAAAATTTCTGGTTTCAAATTAGCAGCTTGTCGATCGGGCCAGCAATATATATATATATATATATATATATATATATATATATATGGTATATATATTTCTTATTCAGTATTCATTCATTGATTTATTTCACAATATCACCGTGTTATCTTGAGTCCATGTTATTAGTGCAAGCAGGCCTTTCATGGGGGCTAAGTGTGAAAGTGATTCCCCGTTCCTCACTGGAATAATTCAATCTGTCCAGTATCAAATCCTTTTTTTTGAGCCTTATCGCTCAGACGCTTTTCCTCAGAGAGGAGTGCAGCTCCGCCTTGTTAAAAGCGAAGGGGAGGAGAGAGATAACCCAAGCAAAGGGGGGATGACAAATGGCTCTCTGAGGATCGTTTGGAGAGGACTGTTTGCAGTTCTCACAGCCCATATGTGAAGGCTCTGCAAACAGATTGAGAAACGGGGATGATGTGAGCGAGAGAGAGAGAGAGAGAGAGAGGAAGAGGGAGAGGGAGAAAGAGAGTGTTGGGGGGCCAGGGGGGGGTGGGGGTGGGGGTGTGGTTGGTGAGCCTGGCCATGTAAGCGCTAACAGCTCCAGTCCCGTCCCGGTGCACTTTTTAAACATGCCCTCAACAAGCTCTCCCTGCGCTTAATTAAAATCCAATAAGGTTCATGCCTGTCATCCATTGTTCTCGACGGCTATTTACCCAGTCCAGAGGCTCCTTTCTCCGCTTAATCTTGCGAGAAGCTTAGTGTCAACAGGTCAAGGAAAGGCTTTGGACAAACCCAGCAGAGGAGGAGGAGGAGGGGGCGAAGGAGAGGGGGGTATTTTTTTTTTCCCCTCTCAATATTTTCCTCCTTTGCTCAATCCCTCCAGTTTTTTTTTTTCCCCCTCCTCTTTTCTCCTCCCGTTTCTAATCCGTGGTCCTGATTGTTCTAAGCCTCTTTCAGCCCCCCCATGGGACCGGGGGTTTGGAGCCCGTTTTAATTAAGATTTAAAAGAAGCGTCCCTCAAGAAGGGAGATTGAGTAGTTTAAGACGAAGGCTACCCGCAGGATGGAGTCGAAGGAAAGCAAACGAGTAGAGGTGGGACGGGACAGATAGCCACGGGGGCGGCGATGAGGTGGGCGGTGGTGGGGGCGGGGGAGGGGAGAGAGTGTAAGTCACGGCGTAACGGAGGAGAAACGGATACGGCCGAGGCACGCTCTGTGACCGGTGGGCATCGGGGTGGGTGAGCTAAATGGGATTTTTTTCCGTAATCAGCGGCCGGATCTATACGGATTGATCTCGCTTCCCGTGATTCATACCACACATCCCGCGAAAGGCGATATTGGATCAGGCGCTCGCTGCCAGCGAGGTTATCTCCACGCTCAATCTAATGATCAATAAGCTCGCCAAAAGGGTTTAAGAGGGCATAATGCCTCACTTGTTTATCTGGAGTCCCAGACGAAAGGAGGGCCTCTCCGAAAAAGTTTGCTCGGTGGGGCCGGCGACGACGTTATCGCCGTCCGCCGACTTTTCGACTGCAGATCTGGGACCAAGCAAGCCGATAGGCCGACGGACCACGGCGTAGCTGCGGGAGTCTTGTTGAACAGTAAATTCAGTCTTATCAGGCTGAGATACGGACAACCGGCAGCCATTACGGGCCCAGCTCCACTCAACGCTCATAAGATGGACAATTGGGTCGGACCTCCAATTGAACAGTCACTTGGGCCTTGTTCAGCATAATGATATGGAGCTAGATGAGTGTGTGTGAGTGGTGAGTGTGTGTGAGTGTGTGTGTGTATGACTCAGTGCACACGAATGGGTGCATTTACATCTGTGCCCCCCCCCCCCCCCAAAAAAAACAAAAACAAAAAGCACTCCAAAATAGTCCCACACTGAAGTGTTTAAGTTCATGAAGCCACAAGCCCGGTTCATACAGGCGGGGTGCCAAGAAAGAGTCGGGGTCACAGGCCCGACCCACGGCATTCTGGTGGGGGTACGGCCCCCCTTACAGCCGCCATATGTCCAGGTTCCGGGAGTCAATGGACCCGCCTCGCCGGAGGGACAATGCCCTATTCAAGGCCAGTGGAGTCTGAGGAAATCTCTGATTCCACGCCACCATCCCGGACAAGAACCAAGCACCAGTCAGCATCTGGGAGAGAGGCCCCCGGACACTCACCCGCAAACCCCCGCAAAAAATGCGGGATCCTAGAGACGTACCCAAGTAAGGAGTTTCCTGTATTTAGACCCCGCCCACTCCCCGAACGTGTTGATCGAGGGTGATGAGCGAACCCTCGCGGAGGACCCCGGAGAATTCAGCTCTTTCTCTCCGGGGCCGGAGGGCACGCTCACAGATGCCAGAGGGGGGTAAAGCGCCAAGCAAAACACTGAAGGATGAAACAACTCCTTTTAAGAGTGGGCCAGGAGCTGTTATGGGAGACGTGTAAAAGGAATATTTCTTCTTCTTTTTTTTTTCTTTCTTGCATTTTAATGGGCTTGATAAACCGCCCCAGACATTAAATAACGCTCTGAGTGTTGCTATCCTGCCGCGTAGCCGAGCCGCGGCTAACGTTTCGAGGCTGAAAGCCAACCTCACGGTATGAAGAACCGCCGCCCACCCTTCCCACTGTTAAGTAAAGTGCACGGGGATCCTGGGGGATGAGTATATTGCATATATATTCTTTTACTGCAGCGATTAATATTGGGGAAAAAAGGTCAAACTTGACTGGGAATGTAATACTATATCACGGTTACAGTCGGGGACCACATTTCATACATCAGGTGCTCCGTCCCATCTTACGTGCACATGCAGCATCGGCCTCGGAGGCGCATTATAAATGATTGATGGCTGTCCCAGTTAGACTGGCTCCACGCCGAATCTCGGGGATCTCGCGGAAAAAGGGAGGCAGCATCAGCGGCGGTGGTGGCGGCCAGCCGATGCGGAAGGGGGCCGAGGTTGCGCCCGAGTGGGCCGCCGCTCCACCGTGTGACCTCGTGATTCGAAAGCAGTAAATGCCAAGCTTCAAGATGAATTGCTTTCATCGCACTATAAACAAAGCTGGCTGACTCATGACTTTTGTGTTTGAGATCGAGTATGAACTGAATAAACATTAATGCAGGGAGGAATTTACCTCCCCGTTCCCGTTCCCCTCCCTCCCTCCCTCGCTCCCTCACACACACACACACACACACACACACACACCCCAGCCCCAGCCCCCCCCAGAATGAAACAAAGAGAGAGAAAGCGGGTTGAACAAACACCTTCGCAGTTTCTTCAACATCCCCTCTTCGAAAATTCGGGCCATCCCTTTTTTTTCTTTTTCTTTTCTCTTTATTACGGTCTCCCCAGCACCCCCCCTACCCCTCCACCACTCCACTCATTCAGAGCGCTTGCTTAATAATTAATTGATTAATTAGTTCTCTCATTAATCATTTAGTCATTAATCAGGGCTGATTTTTCTAGAGGAAGCAGCCCAATCCGTAGGAAAACCCCTGACTGCACATTTTGGTCTAATTACGTTCCTTTGCTAATCAACGCTAAAGAAATGGAGTTTGAGGAAATGACTTTTTTTCCCCTCACACACAAAGCAGGATGTATCGAGGTCGGCAGGTAACTTTTTTTTCCTTTTTTCTTCCTCCCTTCTGTTTTCTTCCCCCCCTGGAAGCTCTTAGTCATCAGTAATTTTTAAAGAGCGTTTCAAGTCAGGGCTAATCTGATGAACAGAATAAAGTTTGCCTTTAATTAAAACTTTTTTCTTTTTTTTTCCCCCTTTTTTTGTGTCGCGGGCGCTCCTGTAAGGGGATGGAAATTTCGCTGCCGAGACACCCCGGACTTTGATTAATAAGCGCTGGTTTGGAGGCCATTTGTAGTAGTGGACAGGTCTCACTTGTTGAAGAGTTCCCTATTGTTTCTCCCTGATCCGTACCTCTCCGGGGAGGTCGGGAGGTCATTTGTTTAATCGGCGCGAGTTACATGTGGGGTGTTTGACTGTCAGGTGAGCAGGGTAAAAAATAGGTCTGAAGTGTGAGCGGATTAATGAACAGTAACAGTGTAAGAGATGCGAGCTTAAAAGGGAAATTCTGCTGTTCACTTCCATCTGCGTACTTAAAAACACCCCACCCACCACCCCCCCACCCGGTGCCAAACATCTCTGCGTAGAACGCAGTCAAATGTAAAACAAAAATGTATCAAATTAGAGAGAGCTTCGACGGAATTGAAGCCAATTCCACATTAACCTCTAAGCTTTAAAAAGCACACACATTAAGCACCACTAATGAGGCACTCATTGAACCCGTCTTTCTTTATTTCCACAAAAAACATAAATAGAATCGGCGCTTCGCTACGTCGCGGAGACGGCCTCCCTTTTAAATGTTTCCACCACTACAAGCAGCTGCTGAGAACGGTGTCATGGAAGGGCCCTCTCTTTTGTAATGAGATGCATACATTTACAACATTACTACCCTCATTAAAAAATAATAATAATAAAGAAAAAAAAAGTATTAATTATGAAACGCACTGCTTCCTATCGAGCTGAGCCACAGGGGTCTCCACTGGGCTCAATTAGGAAGTGTAGGCCACAAATCCCCAGACTAAATTAATTGGGGCCCCAGGGCATTGGGCCCAGAGTCCCAGTGGCACAGTCTAAGTGGAGAATTCCTTTGTTTTCATTTCCTTTCCCTTTGAGAGAAAGAGAGAGAAAAGGAGGGGGAAGCACTTTTAACATCGTGTTTTCATTGTCTTTATGGATTTTTAATCTATTTTTTATTTATTTGTTGGATTTTGTTTACTCGCTGTTTTGCGGCTAGGGACCGAGTAGGAATATATTTGTGTGCGCTTTCCTTTTTTTTTTTTTTACATTTATTTATTTATTTTTAACATTTTTTTATTTTGTCACATCTCGAAACAGAAACCCCTTTGCATGTTGAACGCCAACACTGCCTCACCCCTGCATGTCAGCTGTTGTGCATACGCTAAACCCAGGCTTTCGAGAATGGCACAAGAAGTTAATGATTTAAAAGCACAGTAAATTATACTGAAAGCCTTGCCAAGCATGCAAAATAAAATGGGGGTGGGGTGTAGAGTGGTGGAGGAAGTGGGGGGGGGGGGGGGGAATCACAGAGCCAGCGAGCAGCCATCTTGAGCAGAAGAACAGCGGGGGGGGGGGGGGTAGGAGAGAA
>CM056379.1:108475391-108597490 GCA_029718625.1 Synaphobranchus kaupii | reverse complement strand
GCGCCTCACAGGCATTACCTTACCTTCGGAGCTCCGTTTAAGAAACACAAAATATAAACAATCCACAAATGCAAGTACAAAAAAAAAAAGAAAATATTGCAAAGCCGTGTTCCTGTTCCTCTTTATGAAAACTCACACCATTTTTCTGAGTCGTTTCTAAGCATTTCGTTTTTATAAACCATTACATTTTTAAGTCCAATCGGCTGATACATATAGCCTACGTCGGTGAGTCAACTCATACGAATATTAATATTTCTATTTCCTCGCGCTCGAAGCTGCTGCTGAGTGAGTTCCGCGCACGCGGTGCTTGTAAACAGTCGAACACGAGATTTTTCCCAATCAAAATCCACTTCAACTTTTTTGAAAATCTTCCAAAAAATAGTACGAGGAGGGAAATCCTCTCGTGGCGGTAAACAGACAAACTTGCGGGATCCTCCATTAGATATATGCAAGTATGGTAAAGTATACATATACCTAGCTAGCACAATCACCTTACAACATGCCCTTAAGTGGCTAAAGCAACGGGGGCACGAAGCCCATTTGCAATTAACAATACAATCTTACTGCAAAATAGTCCGGTTTCAAAGGTCGCATGCTGAAAAATTTAACTTTTTGCTCAAGTTTTAGTGGGAAAGGCACTCGTATAGGTATGTCTCGGAGAAAAGGATTCTCGCCATGCTTTTCAGCGAAGTCCACTTGACTACGATCCTCGCTGTCCAATGTCCACTACACCGTCACCGAGAAATCCATTTACTGGTGTTCTTCTTTACTGGAGAAATTGCTCTGTGTGCGGGGGTGGAAATTAAGGATAAGGGTGTAAATAGTATATTTTTTTGTTTTACTTACGCCGAAAAACTCCCGTTTGCTTAAGTGCTGGGGCTTGCCTTGCTTTACGGCGAGACCATGGTGGTTGGTGGTGGCTTTCAGCTCGGTTCACATCGGGAGAGCCGGGTTAGAAGGGAGACTCCAGTGAAAATATCTTCATCAATGCCTTTGACATCCAAAATAAATTAGAAATAATACAAAGATGGCGCAGAGACGATGGATTGTGGGATAGCCGTCATGGCTTTTTTGAAAAGAGAGAGATGAAAAAAATGGCAAAAAAGCCCCCCTGAGCTGCAAGTTCAAGTGCGGACGTGACGTCCTGCGAACTTGAACGTCAGGAGATGGATGGACACAGACATACAAAACATAGGCAGGGCAAAGCCGGGGAGTGGGTGGGAGGAGGGAATGGAAATAACAAAACCAATGGACACTCATTAGGGGGCTGGACATGAAAAATAGACCCGAAGAAGCCAATGGACAGAGAGATCAGGGGGCCGGACAAGAGGCAAAGGGGGAGGGAGGGATTGTGTGTGTGTGTTGTGTGTGTGTGGGGGGGGGTGAGAGAGAGAGAAAGAGAGAGAGAGAAAGAGAGAGAGAGAGAAAGGAGAGAGAGAGAGAGTGGTTTTAATGAAAGCCGTGAACAGGGGAGGTGGGACACTGAAAAAATAGACTAAGGAATGCCAATGGATCGGGAATTCTAGGGGGCAGAGCGTGCACGTACGAAAGGGAAGAGGGCAAGTTGCGGCGGGCACGGGGTTTGGGGGGCGTGTAAAGCAAGCCGTAGGAGTGGACATTGATCAGAGTTCTGGAGCAGGAACATTGTGACCAAACAGTTGTGGCGTCTACGCGTATACGCACGAGGCACGGAAAGAATGGAGCCGTTTTGAAACCAAACAGGGCGTGAGAAATAATCGTGTTGCAAATACAGGACAGACAGGTTCTGCACGTTAAACGGTAAATCAGCTAGGGAATGACAGGTCGGGGCGCATAGATACAAGCCAATACACGGCTTAGAAAAGACTGCGATAATAGGTTGAACATGGCTCCTATTTGATAGGGAATGGATTGTGCGCGAGGTTATAAGCGTGCCGTTTCAAATAACGTAGAACGATTAGGGGCTGTTCACTAAGGGGGGGGGGGGGGGGACATAAATTGGCAGGTCGATGACAAGTTCAAAGAGGGGTGGGGTAATTGGTAAAATCGATTTAGAAAAATAAGATAAACAAAACACCCATTTAACAACGACACCTCGTAACATACAGTACGCGATGACATTATCTGGGCTGTGAAGTAGAAGGGGGGGGGGGGGGGGGGGGGTGGATGCCTCTCAAAGTAATAAAAAGTGGCTTACGCACTACAGACTAGCGACGGAGCGAGAGAATCGCAAGAGCGAATTGTTCTTGAAAACGTGTTGAGAGGTGGACCTATTATGACTGCTAGCCGGGGAGATTCAGTGGGATCGGTAGAACAAAATGACCGGAAAAGGAACCCATGAGCGTTCGAAGAGAAAACTATAAACGCGGGGCAAACGAGTGAGTGGCAATATTTGACGGGTCAAGGTTAGTCGATTATTTTCGGTATCTAGCGCGTGGTAGTACCGTGCTTCCCTCCAGGAGAATTCAAGACCTGAGAGAGGCAGTTGGCGGTTTAAAATGATACACTTCTTTATCATAGATGCACCAGCAACGTCACTTATTTTGATTAAATACCGGATACATTTTAAATGATAAGATTACCACGCTTGGTGACGTTCTATTCAATACTTTATTGATATAAATAGGATAAATATGCTGCCAACGACTTTATTTAAAAGTAGTTCACCAAACAAACAAAAATAAACCTGACAGCCAATTGTATTCAGTGTAAAACTTCAGTGAGCTTCCAGCACCATTGGGGAGAAGGATGCATCTAAAACTTTTTGGTGAAGCTTTGCTTGAAAAGACATTAATTTTGTCGTTTAGTAAAAAACGTATTGAATTTATAATGTCTTCAAAAAAATATGAAAAATCGACTCGGTAGTTCAAGAGTCATTTGTAAAGCATCATGCAATGGTGTTAATCTGTTACAATCCGTGATAAATTAGATCGTTTAAGCGTGGTTTCTTAGTGTAGGCTACGTTTGTTCTTCTGAGAATAATTCTGATTGCATGTTGAAACCTCTGCAGGTACAGCCACTGAAATGCAGTCCAGTAGCGCAAATGGAATAAACGCATTTATCAATAATATGCAATGGTAAACCGTGCAGCCTACCGTGCATGTAGGTTCATTTTGAAAAGGTAAAATCCTTCTCGCTCTTGGGTAGCCTATAATGCTGGGTTATGTTGAATGGCAGGCGTTTAAATGACAGTAGCCTACGTTCTCGAATCCTAAGGTGTCAACTGCAAATTGCGATTTTTTTACACGTTTCCAATTGATGCATATTGCATGTTTTAATATTTTCCCTCTCGGCATTGCTTGCGTTATAGAATTTCCAGCAGCCCGTTAACCTGTCATAATACAAATGAGTGCCGTACTTCCAGTAACCTGTACTTCATTAATTGAATGCAGGACGTTATTCTTTCTGAACAAAATAGAACATTTAGAAATGTAATGACCGTGTCGCTCTCTATTTTTTTATCTTTTCTTTTATTCTTTCTTTGTTATATCTTCACAAGCATTGAACTTGTGGACTATATGGGCTTGTTTATTTACTTGTTTATTAAAAACAAAGCCATAATTTCAGCTTTTTTCACAGGTTGTAACGCTGTCTAAGTTGGAGAAATGGCTAAAATAAAAATGAGTCAAAATCTCAAGTTTCTCTAAATTATGTTCGATATTACCACTTCGTGGAAAGAAATGCAAGCTTTCTATTTGAAACAGTTAGAGCAACGGGGGTACAACACACGTTCCCTATCCATCCCTTCACTGTAGCCGATACAAACTAGATGGTAAACATTATATTGATTATAGCAGCAACAGGGTTCATTAAACATTGCAAAGCATTATACACATTGGTTTTAAGAAAATGTACTGTTCAGTTACATCTACAAAATATGGGAGTTCTGTGACACCAAGTAAACCTATAGCTACTGAGCCTCTAACAGTCTAAATTGTCAGTTATAAGGAGAGTGGCGCTTAATGAGTGGGTTAAGATTGTCTAATAAGTGAAATTGCGAAGCGAAAGAAACGAAAAATTTCGATTCACATTTGTCCAATGTGGACACGTGCTGTCACGCTGGCTCGTGCAGTTACTGTACATCCCAATTTCCACTATCAGATGGGGGAGCCTTGTTTAGCAAATGCCAGTTTGGTTGCAGATGCTCCTGTAGCCTACCAAGAGGGGGGGGAATATGTGTGTGTGAGTGTGTGTGTGTGTGTGTGGGGGGGGGGGGGGGGTATCTGCTGTCCAATAGCAAGAGAGCGCTACCCTTGACCTTCGCTAAGATCCCACTCCTGCGGCACAAAGCATTTCCCTCTTCCTCTCTTCCTTTTCCCCCCCTCTCGACTTTTTCAGTCGGTCACCATCGATCAAAGCCAATCGAGCGGCGCACCTTCCGGTGCAGTTAATAGCCTACAAGGGCAGCGACTAACATGTTGGCTTGGACAAACTATCTCAACATGCAAATGATAACACGACTGATGCAATCGGCCAGGCACCGTAATGTGTTACATTGAACTATATAAGAAGTCTACCGAGCGAAAAAGACACATCAAACGTCGCGTTTTCGTTTGTGAACCAGCGCCCGCGGTTAACTGGTGGACAATAGAACGACAATGTTCATTGAACAATATGACATTTTCTTCCCTCACAATCCGACACCACGGAATTTCTGGCCCCGGTGTAAACAAGAGAAGCTATCCGACTCGACTATTTGTGGAATAAATCTAAGCCATTATCACATTTTACATATAAATAAATTAGGCTGCCACCGCTGCATTTCGCTCTTGACGCGAGAATGTTTGATATGATATGCATATGCAGCAGTCTAATCTGTACACCAGAAAAGTGTATCCTATATGTAAACGTAAAGGGTGCTCAAATGACCTGTCCAATGTAAATGTGAAATGTCCATGATCTATTTTAAGAGCCGCCAAGGCAATTGTGTTACAACAACACCCCAGGAGTGGGTGAAATTCGTGATCACGTGCACACCTTTCCTCCGCCAGGAGCTAAGAGGGAATTGAGCGACTCGCACGCTGGGGGCGCATTTCAATATATGGAAATGGCCAGGGGCATATGCAATAAATCAACGGTTTACACTGTCATTTTCTCCCAGTCTGCTTCTTTTCTTCGTCAACATCAGCTCCTCGGAGGCGTACGGATACCTCCTCCATTTCTGCATGTTCGCTTTAGATTTTTTTTTTCACCAAATAGGCCCATTTAAGATTTTCAAAATGAACATACCACGAAGCTGCTTTGTCAACCTAAAATAACCTAAAATAACATTACGTCAGACGCCTTTCTACGGGTAGATATTCCTTCGTGAAATAACAAGTGTTTTCTTCCAGCAGGTAACTGCTGTCACAGATGAATTGTGAATAATTCCACTGTTGCCTAATCTAGATTTTTAAACAAATCCATCATCCTATTAAAAACGGATACAAAACGATTATCATGGTGTTCAAGGTTTAGTAAAATCGGCGGTTTTCTTGGCACGCAATGGATAGACATTTTTAGGCTTTCTTTCGGGCCCTACAAAAATATAAACCAAGTCTCAACATTTAGAATATATTTAAAAGATGGGGTTAAGTGTAGGTCCTGGTTTTTTTAAATAGGGCCTGTGTGTGTGTGTGTGTGTGTGTGTGTGTGTGTGTGTGTGTGTGTGTGTGTGTGTGTGTGTGTGTGAGAGAGAGAGAGAGAGAGAGAGAGAGAGAGAGCTATTCTGACACGCCAGTCATAACATGTCATCTTTCAGAGAAACACACACCGTACGTCTATCAATTGGTTAAAAGGAAATTACCTTTTACGTTTTGCTTTTCCTGGAAAAAAAAAAAACCTTCTGTAAATTCCCTAAAATGTGTCGTAAAATACCATTTGTTTGCGTTTTGAGTTGGTTTCTTTTGTCTTTTACATACTCCGTAGGCTACGTATTATTTTATCAATACGGCAAATGAATGACGTTCCTGGGGCTGAATTGCACGTGCATTACAGTCGCGTTCTGCAGATTTCTGTTGTTGCTCTCCCACAGGGGAGGGGCCCATCTGGAAAACTAAGCTTTCAAAAAAAAACAAAAAAAAAAACCGATAGCCTATACTGTACAATCAAAAAACAATCTGCCAATTGTCTCACTATGACGTACGCAAGCACTGTATAATTTCGTTGACAAATTACTCTTGTCATTGTGCGGTAAATACTGGAAGCCTTGTCAGTTGTCCCCGGACCACTTCAGTTTGGTCGTGGCTATAGTCCCGCGCACACAGGGACCCCATTGACAGTGTTTGGATTGGCGCGCGGACAGACTTGAGAATGAAGGATTTGCTTTGCCAGACCCCGAACTGACCCTTCGGAAATAATTAAATCGGCCTGAGATGTTAGTCCTAAATTATAGCCGTACATCCCAAAGATTGTGTTGCCAACATTTTATTATCACCTTTTCCCCCCTCTTGACCACGATGTAGAAGTCAATGCAAAAACAAACAATTTCAAACGGGACACTGCACGATAAACTTTGAACTTTACTTCCCTATAGAGCAATTAACTGGCTCGTATTTTACATATCCTCCCATTTTATTTTAAATTTTTGCTACTATCATCAGTTTCTTAGTTTAGAGTTGTTTTTAAATGTGTAGTGAGTGATAACCAACAAGCTGTCAAGGTCGTGAGGGACAACGGACTCAGAAAGAAAGAGAGAGAGAGAGAGAGAGAGAGAGAAAGAGAGAGAGAGAGAGAGAGAGAGAGAGAGAGAGAGAGAGAGAGAGAGAGAGAGAGAGAGAGAGAGAGAGAGAGAGAGAGAGAGAGAGCACAGTAATGGCAACAATAAAGCATCGATGTTATTATATTGCCAACGTTTCTCTACCTGAGGACATCGTCACCTTGTTCATATTGTTGTCATAGTAGCTATGTCCATGTAGGCCTACAATTCGTTTGTCGACCCACGTATTTCTCCAGGATAATAGGTAGCCTGCACTACTATATTTGCAATTTTTCATTGTGTTGATGGAATTAAGTTGTGGGTATGTGGCATGTCGTTGTCGTTATCGTTATACATTAGGCTATATTCATTTGGCAGACGCTCTTATCCTGAGCGACCAAATGTAGGGGAACATACGTATGTGTATTCACCTGAGTCATGTGAGCAATACTGCCACACCTGGCCAACACCATTGCCAGACCAGCGAGTAGGTGTACTGCAACATGACGACCATATTATATTTGCAGAGCAATCACTGTGCGGAACAAAATAGCGAACAGTTGCACGTGTCCTATAGTTCCTTCAAGAAAAAAGTGCGGTGAATGGAAGGAAGACCGAAAACCGTGTGAATTACCTCACAACCCCAGCTAGATCAGCCTTTTTCAAGGGAATTACAAGCTTTAGCAATTCAGGCAGATTCACGGCTTGTCAATTAATATTAAATTAAGGGGCGAATTTCACACCCTGCCACTGGTGCGCATTCCATCTGGGTTCGGGCAGGTATTAGATATGTTCAAACGGATTATTTGGCAATGGCGAAATTATAAATATTAGCAGCTGGCGTGTGCGCGCGCGTATGCCAGTACACTCTCCCAACGTTCTGTCTCATAGTACACATGGGTAATATGATCAATCTATGGTAATGCATAACCATGTTTATTGCTTTAGTTGTTAAATCGTGTTAATTTTACACTAAACGGTTGTTATGATGATGAATGAGGAGGCTGGGATTGTACTCAGGGGACCTACAACCATTTATATACGAACTAGAGGCCTTCCCTTATTTTAACATTAACAATTTAGCCGTGTCCTGGGAAAACACGATAATCTATATTATTATGATGTTCAAATTAAAGCCACGATGACGTCATATATGGCAATCACCTTGAAAGATGTCATTCAATCGCCTATAGAAGTCTGCTGTGATTACCCCTCGATTTCCACACATAATCAATTAGTCCCTTACATTAGCGTCTAAAAACGTTTATAAATTATTTATATACGGAAATATATAAACATAAGAAAAACGTTCTAGTTTGTTCCTGACATGCAGTGCACCTTTTTCAGGTTGTACTAATCCTAAAAGTGGGCAGACTTGCTAAATACATTACGTTTTAATCAGATTGCGCCTTGCTGATGTTAAACACTCCCCTCCCATGCATTATGGCATTTAATAAATTATGCCAGTAATAACTTTCACTAGGATACAACATTTAGGCTATTCCTTATTCCATATCCCTTATTATTACAGGGGAAATTTCTGTGACAACAAAGTAATCACCTGCTTGATATTTTTAAATGGGTTAATGGAAACCTATTTCATTTCTTCAAATTGCTTCAAACAGAATACCATCGGGACCATTTAAACTTTGATCACAGGTTAGCCAATGGTCAGCGAAAACTACTCCACCTGAACGCAATCTGAATTGACATCAAACGAATCAAAAGTGAGGTGTTACTGCATCTAAATTAGGCATATTTGACTTAATTTACCGTCTCGGATTACTTTTAATTCTCAATACCGGAAGAAATCCCAGGCCTTATATTTAAAAACCATTTTCACCCGAAATAAACTTAATGCAGTATTAATAATTTTGTCAGTTTTTCTGAATTCTCTCAGCCAAATTACATAAGCGTGTCTATTTCAGTTCATATAATCATTCTCTGGCACTACGATTTTAAAAGGCTTACGTGACACATAGCGTTTATTGGGTCGCCGAGGCTGCCTGGCTTATGTTTTCCGATGGACAGCACAGCATTATGTCTGACGCTGGAACACAGGCTCCCCCTAGTGTATAACATACGCTACTAGTTTTATCCATACATAAACTCGAGATTTAAGAACTTCAGTACAACAGCGAAGTGAATTTTATTCACCAGATTATGGAAATGGTAGCATTTAAGATCGATCATTTTCAAACAACAGTAGGATATAACCGAGAGGAATGACCTAGATTTAGAATAACTGCGAGAAAAAGAGACAGTGTTAATTCAATGTATGTGCAATTATTTCATTGGACATTAGACCCTATTGTATAAATGTATTGAGTGGTACACGTATTGCTGGCAAAATATATATTTCTTGTGATTTTTTTTTTCTTCACTTAAGGATTGAACCCATTTGGAGTGTTTCCACCTACAGTAGGCTAGTAACGCCACTGAAAAAGCAACATTATTTGATCCAACAGAGTCGAAAACAAATCCAATGGAATTCCAGTAAATAATTTAATGCCAGAATCAATTCATGTATTTGTTAATGTAAGTGCACATTTTAAAACATTTATGAATATAATGATTTACTGAATGTAGTATTTATTGTAATGCTAACAAATATGTATCACATAGCTAAATAGTTCGTCATCTAATGTCTCCAAATAATACTTGCAGTGCCTAAAATATGCTGCGTTTTCATAAATAAAAAGAGAACGATATAGAGGGAAACATAACCCCAGGTGCTAGTAATCCATGGTGCATCGTTCGTCGAATTGTATTGATTAGATGTAGCTCGCTTTCAATAAGAATTTAATTTAAAAAAATAATTCAATGATTGCTTATAAATAGTACATCGCTAGCCAAATAAATCAACGAACAAAAACACTGGGTTATTTATTTTTCAACTTAATCAAACAGATTGTAGGCATCCCAATATTTCACTTACAGGAGACGGAGGGATACCGATATTAATGGAGAAAGCAAAACCCAGCAGAAGAAAAATCTGTCATAATTATTTAATAACATGTACATTATGATTGACACAAGAATGCTGAATGCAATACATTCGATTATTCACAACGTGCGTGGCGTTCGCATTGATAAATTCAAATTATTATTGCTCAACATCGACCAAGAATATACATTTCAGATTTAAATTCATCAAGAAAACAGACAAACAAACACAAGTTTTTTTGGTCTGTTTAATGTAATTATTAATTGGCTGATATGTGGATGGCTAGAGACCTATTGTATATCCATACATTTCACTTATATAATAACATGTTTGGCTTCCATATAGCCTACACCTCTAAGATTTCGCTTCTTAAATAGCCCAATCGGAAACTAGCATGCACTCAGTAACGTAAAAGTACAACCAACAGCATTTTGATGTAAAAATTCAGTAGTCAAATATAAAATGCTAATAGTTGTTTTAGCTAACATGTAAATATGTATAACTTGCTCACCACTTGCAAAAAAGCGAAACTACTTCTAAAATGGCGCAACATAAACTAACATTTCTTCTTGGAGGGGAAAGGGTATGGGGAAATCTTTACAACTGTGAATTTAAACGGCAAAATAGGCTATTAATGGGTTTATTGAATCAAAAGTGCGCTGTGAGCCTGTGAACCTAACTAGTTAACTAGCGACAGCTATAATCCAGAGATATGTAAGCTCTTCGGGGACAGAAAGTAGGCGATTTACTGCTAATGGATCCAACCTGTATAAACTACCCATTTCCCATTTGTCCTCAGTCAAATACATTGACTGCTGACGTCAAGGTTTAGCACGAGCACGAATTTCCCTGTGAAAGTCCAAATATCGTCACTGGCATATTATCATTTGAAAGATTATCCTATTATTATTATTACTGCTACTACATTTTAAACTAAGTGACGGAAGTATTTGACCAGTATTTCAACAAGGACAAAAACTGCGCGAAAAAAACGAATTTTTAAAAATACCTGCGAAAAAATATATTTTTATTTCCACCTATCCTCATCCTTGGAAATTTACTTTGTAACTGTAATTGAATGTGCATGTTAATTTCAATGGGAACCCACAGGAATGCACATACATTGTAATTTTGCTCTTAAGAAAAGTAAATTGCCTTACTGTTTACCCATCTCGGCAGGACTGACTGCTTTCTGGAGGAGAAATAGCATATTCCCCCAAGCGATTAGTGATAAATCACGTATTTCTAATGAATATCAATAGGAGAAACCCCATGGCAAAGCTTGCCGTCTAATTTGATTACTCTGTGCTTAAGGCGAGCGTTAGCGGACTTTTCTGGTGAGGGAATAGTGGTATAATGACTCTGAGCATATTATATCAAGCTTTTTTAATGATTTAATGAACTACATACGTATTGGGCTCATTGGCTTTTAGATGATTAGCGCCGACGGAGTGGGCGGGGGTGTCCTGTTTGATACGGCTTTATTGAGATTTGCAGTGAGTTAATTTGAACATGTTTAACACAGTTTTCATGTTAACGTTATCTGAACAATATATTAATTCTAAACTGCAGTATGTGGGGAATCAGTGTCTATAAATAGCCCACATCCAGCAAATTGAATCCAGCAAATTAGGTTTACCAACAGTCCGAACCAGTCAAAGTTAGACATAGCCTACATAGCACAGCGCCTGTCAGGTCTACATACATTCAGGAACATACAGTTCCACGAAAACATTCAATTTGAAAGAAATGCTGAGGAAGCACTCTATTCAAAAACAGTGTCGTCCTTGTTAAGTAGATGGAGTGGTATTTGACAAAAAAAAGCAGAAGAGCACTGCCGACTGACAATTTCTACGTCAGCCATCATGTTCAGCCCAATCTGAGGCGGGTTGAATAAGGCACACCTTACACACAACTGGTAAGCGAGACATCGACAGGGCATTAAATGAACTTTTTCACCCACTGGCCAGAGTGGCTTCTAGATTCCATACCAGCTATTTTCAACGTTCTACCAGCCACATTACCTTTTACAATATAACATATTAGGCTACCTGCCAAAGTGGCTGCTAGAATAGAAGATCTTATCAGCCACAATCACAATTTTACCAGCAGTTTGTTGGTCGCGGGTGTTAATTTCACACTCTGCATCGGCCTATAGGCCTATTCAATCAAGACTTTTACTTATCTTTTATTTTTATTTTTTATATATATATATATTTTTAAACAAGTCAAAGTTAAAGATAAATCCCATCGTCACATATATGTGGTAAATTGTACATGCAAATTCAAACGCTTTAATGTTTCAGAACCATGGACAGCGTTAATGCGAAGACATCGATCCTTACTTCCACGTCAGTTTTGAGAAACATCCGATGGTTTTCAAGTCTGTCTAGAACAAGTGTGTCTAGTTTGTCTCCATATGAAAAACAAGATGTATACGATGTACATCCCATTACATCTTATATGAGAGGTTAAAAAAATTGTACAGCATATATAATTGCAACGAAATGATATATCATTTTCCACGTAAAAAGTTTATTTAAAAATATACTGTTTTCGCACATTAATTTATGCACTAGACCACACCAAAACAAGACGATTATAATTCTGATTAACATAACATAACAGGCCATTCAGCCCAACAATACTTGTCATCTTCCTACCACTAAAGGGTACCTAGCACTCCCCTACAAACTAGATAGATTACAGTGGGGACAGAAAGTATTCATACCCCTTCACTTTTGCACACTTTATTTTGTTGTAGATTTAATACATGGATCACTTTAAGGGTTATTTCTCTGACTCATTTTCCTATAGAACTCTACGGGAAAAAAGTCTTAAAGTGATCCATCCACATCTACTCCATATCTGGCCGCAGCGTGATGGTTTGGGGCTCGTTTGATACCTTAGACCCTTGATGACTTACAGCCATTTAGCCAGTCATGTGTTCCATACTGTACCAGCGTAATTTACAGCTGAATCTAGTCTCACCCCCCAATTCCCATAGAGATCAATTCAAATGCAGAGAAGCTATAGTATCGTTTGTAACAGTACCTGAAAATAAGATATCGAGAGTCTTTTGATGTTTATGGGTCAGAGACTTCAGGAAGTAACAGCATGCAAAGGATATGCGACCAAATATTAAATATAATACTTAAAAAATATGTTAAAGCAAAGGGTATGAATACGTATGTAAATGAGAAATTTCAGTTTTTGATTTTTAATAAATTTGCAAAAATTTCTAAAAACATGTTTTCACTTTGTCATTATGGGTTATTGAGTGTAGATTGATGGACAAAAATGGGTATTTTATACATTTAAAATTAAATCTACAACACAAACTGTGCAAAAAGTGAAGGGGTCTGAATACTTTCCGTCCCCACTGTATGTGTGCAATACACAGAAAACGGTATATTTACAGAACACTGCCTGTGCCCATAGATCTGTGTTATTCTGACTTCTTGTCACAGAATTTAAAGCAGGCTAGCCACAGAAGTGCACAAACAGTAGGGAAACAGCTTCACTAATACCAGGATATAGCTCGGAGACAAACTCTAAGAGCCGCCCATGCAGGGCCAGATCCATTCCACCACAGCGGGCTTGGTCCAAGGCCAAGGGCCCCATTTCCCAGTGCTTTGCTCTGATACTCTGCTGATTTCAAACCTGGTCCGATGAGAGGGGTCCACAGCCAACTATGAACTTACCACCAGGCAGTGGTGCTGAGTTGAATACATCAAAAAAAAATAATAATAATTTTAAATGTAAATGTCAACTAAAACTTTGCTTGCAGTGCAGGTTATTTTAAGGCCTGCCCCACAAACACATTCTCGAAGATACAGAAGCTCCTTGACAACCTAGAAATCAAACTAATTAGCTTAATTCCAAGCTAACCCTTTGTTCTTCTACTCCCACTGCCCCCAACCATTTCCTGAAGCCCCCCCAATATCAAAAACCCCCACCCTCTTTCCCCCCCAACGCAATTATTCCTTAAAGGTGATTGAGGCATTTAAACTGGTAATAGTATGCTAATGTTAGTACATGTTAATGATCTTAATTGCCAATCTAAAATATAGAATTATGGCTGGGTTTTCATAATCACGGACTCAGAAACTGCCCTCAGAGATTCTTGTTGTACGCATAGATCTTTGCATGTTAAAGAGCTGTTCCCCAGTCGCCTGGATCTCCAGCACGGCTCCCATACAGCCCTGGAAACACAGTGAGGTGCATTCAATCCCACCCTCTGCGCTTCTTTTTTCTATTTTAACAAAGCATTTATATCTTCTTGTTAGTACAACATGAACTGGCTCTGCTAATGTCAAGCCCTGGGCTATTTTTCCAGTTGAAAATTAGCCGTGTGGCTAACACTGGCATATTTACAGTGAAGTTGATTAATGTACACTTTCATTGTAAGAGTAATAGTTAATTTTTTAAAAACAACAAAAGCTCCACAATCACTTTCTTAAAAAGAGTTGTGTAAAGAATAAAAAAAATTATGCATTTTGATTTGTCTTCAAAATGTATCGGAAAAGGCATTCTGTTAAGGAAATATTTTTACGAACGCAACCGAGACCTCTTTGTCGCCACCTGCTGGCACAGGCAGCAATCACACTTCGTGACAAGCACCTGACCCAAAGGCATCATTACATACAGTCTTTCACTAGTTCCTTAGAATTAATTAAGCCAGGGTATTAACTTAATCAATAACATTAGTACCACCAATAGTACCGTAACACCGGTTGTACCTGTGGAATTAAGACACCAATACTGAATAAACACTGCATCTGCAACACCCTTTTCATCTTGTCAGCACCATCAGCAAAGTAGTGACCATAGACGGTGGCCATACAAAGTTATTCTCATAAAATTAATCAAAATTGTGGTTTAAATAATTCTGAGTTTACTGTAGTTAGATAACTAACTTTTGACTCAATGCACACAATGTACACATTGCAATTAGAAACAATGAACCCAGTTTGGTATTAGATGGTGTAGTGTATGTTTGCAATTAAACCATGGCATTTGCTCAATTTCCTTCTTTACTACAACAGTTTTGTAAACACAATAAAATATGTAAGTGAACAATATGGTGCGTTGATGATCATCTGCAAATAAAAGTAAATGTAGCAAAGAAATGACCGTCTGTGGGTTTATTTTTTTTATATTGCAGGTAAAATAAAAGACCTATTTCTGGTAACAAGTGCCACTAACATGATCCAACATCTGCATTCAATCTCTCTTATTTGTGCTGTATTTGGTAAGACATAAACAGTATGGTATTAATATATGTGTTATTACTTAGCTATGCAGCTACCAATCAGGGCAACTATCTACAAGCAAACTATCCTCCCTGTAGAATAAACCCCTCCCTGTCTGCCTGTCTCCACGCCTGCACTGGAGCATCATTTGGTGGGAGGGGCTTAGGAGAGAGATAGGAGGGAGGAGAGCAAAAGGGGGAGGTCTTTCTTTTTGCCTTGTATATTTTCAAACTTGCCTACTGCAGCTTTAACTGACGACATATGACAATTTCACCAAGTATAGCCTAAAAAGTAAAAACTAAGTCTAAAAGGTTCCATCACATTCTCCCTATAAAGGCTGATGTGTAATGTTCTCAGTAACTTATGGTCAGAATATACACAGCGGCACTGTATGTGTGGACCTTGTTTCTATGGACATAGGAATGTGTTGTCACCAGAAACACTGGAAATGTACATTTGGCCACACACCACTGCACTGGCTTCCCTTCCCTGGATGGCAGCGCAAAAGGGGAGACATGGGGTGCGTCCCGATATTCTTCACTCCCCACCTTGCTTCCTCCACTCCCCCACTACCTATGGTCTCCTACCCGGAAATATGCAAAACTGCCTGAACGTTTTGAGTACAAGTATTTGCATGTACAGTATACAATGTACCTGACATTGCGGTTTGTGTCAAAACATTAATTAATATGTAACATTAATACGTAATTAAGATGTAATCCACAACATTATATCAAAACACAAAGATCCGTTTCCGGGGCAAGGAGTAGAGGAGGTGGTAGTGGAGGAAGGGAGGGTGCATTGACTATTGGGACGCACCCAAGGGCCAAGTCTTCGGATCATGCATTAGGTATATTGGGTTGCGCATTAAAAGATTTGCATATTAACATTTGTGTGCCTTACCTGCTGATGGCCACACGGTGGGGACAGAGCGCATTCTGTTTTATCGCACTGTGCTCTTCCGCAATCTACAATCTTCAGTATGACGGCCTGCATTCATAGTTTTGCCTCAAACACAAACTTCCTTCAGAGCCTGTTGGGAGATGACAAATTCGATAAGTTTGAACTGCAAAAACAAATGTTTGTGTAGACTATTACAGAAAAACCCATAATAAAGACTAGAAAAACTTCTTTAAAAAAAAAATCTTACTAGTATTCATCCTTTTCTTGAAATTATGACACTTGTAAATTTCTAAGAAATGCATCAGATTTAATTGCCCAGTTTAAGAAGATGAGGCGCTGTAGTGTTTAAAACAGGGGGGGGGGAAAGGAAATCCTCTCCTTGGAATGAAATGGTAAGTATGCAAAGGTTCCAGGCAGAATCACCATTCAGTTCCAATTGCAATTCAAACTCCAAACGCCAGGTCCAACTGTTTCACTGAAACATTTTGAATGCTTATAGTACTTAGAATTGGCTTAATAGCTGTTAGCCATTGCATTGTAAGCATGTACACAGTTTTATTGATTTTCTTTCCATATACTGTATTTGTCAGAACCCATTACCATACATTTTGTATTCATGCTTTGCTGTTGCCATAATATATTTTGTATTTCTAAAAAAAAAAAGAATTCTGTAAAACACTCAGTTCTTCTTCTTCTTCTTCTTCATAATAATAATAATATTTTATTTTATAATAATATTATTTTATTTTTTAACTGTATTTAATTATTATTATTATTATTATTATTATTATTAAGCACAATAAATATGCTAACATTTTCTTTCCATGCACTCAATTCAGTGAAATTTACTGAGCCAAATATGTGTACAGCTGAACATAATGAAATGTTAATACGTTTTAATTAATTTTAATTGCTGGCAAAGGTTAATTTTCATTAAAATCCTTCCACAGATATTTTTAAAATACAAATCAAATTATGAACTGAACTGGAATCACCTCAAATTTCCCATTTCATATTTCATCACTCGTCCATAATCCAACCTGACGAACAAACTGACTGCTAGGCTTAAAAACAATAATTAAACGAATAAAACAGTGGTGCGATCTAGTGTCTTTGGTACTTAAGCAAAGCATTGCAGGCGAGACAACACAAATAAGTTTCAGCATTGTGGGCTGTACCAACGATCAGAAAAACAGAAAAAATAAAAAATAAAACATCACCTCCAACAAGCTGCCAAAACACCCCACTTGTAACAGCAGTAAAAGTTTACTACAGCCTACAGTTAGCCTATAAATCATAACCTATTTTTTTTTTAAATAAAAAAAAAAACTCAATATAAGATTGAAAAATGAAGAGCAGAAGTTCGAATGAAATCCTCAAAACAGATCGGCCAACATGGTAATGTATCCTGTTCAAGCCAGATGGTGGAAGCAGGTGGGTGTAGGCCTACTGCCAAATGTCAAATGCCTGAAACTTCCCAGTCACCGATTGTTAATCGGTCTTAATGAATCAATTTCTTCCCGAAAGGACAGTGACCTGGCCCCAGTGAGCCACTGGGCGTGCTAGCAGCTAGCCTTTTTGTCTTACTCAATAGCCTATTCAGTAATCAAAGCAATTGTGTAGCTACAGGTAACTCAATCTCGCATGCTTTCTTGGGTCTGCAATTAATTAATGTCGTTTGTATGAGCAAACAAAAAATTAACATAAGGCATTATACTAAAAATGGTTAGTTACGGTTATGAACTTGACTTACCGTGCATGCTACACAGCGGTCACTGCACTCCTATACTTTCAACTTTATTTCTGCATTTGAAATTCACTTCCCTCGGTTTGTCTTTTAGGCAACCAAAGCGTAGCCTACTCTGTGGACTGGACACGAGAGGATGGACGCCATGAGATGTTCAACGATCAAATGTACTCAGAATTTCGATTTAGACCTGATGTCTCTCAAATGAAGGGCGTCGTCTCTTACAGCGCAGTTCTCTAATCTGCACACAAACGCGGGGCCAAAGGCTTTGGGGTTTTCGCTTTTGTTTACAGCGAAACTGCGCCCTACTGCTGGCCTCCAACACCACTTCCGGTGGTGTTCTAGCGACCATAATTTCACAAGTCTACCCATCTCCTAACTTCACTTAGCTTCACTCGTCTGACCAGATAAAGTCACCGTTTGGCTTTACATTCTACGTGAATTTAAGTTTTTATTTTGTATGCAATGTCATCTCATGTATCTCTCATCCGTCTGTCAACGTGATAATCCGTGTTGTTGGAAGTATCTGGCAGTAATTGGACAAAGTGGCCAAAATTACTTCCCATAAAGGTAAAATATATGCATACTCAGAATGACCAAGAGGGGGCGCTCGAAGCGCAGTAAGTGCAAAAATGAGAGGGGATTTCCCAAAATCACAAATCGTTTGAATTTTAACGCATTATCGGCTATATTTTCTCATTTTCATAGGAAGCCTATCCGTTTATTTGTTAAATTGCTTTGATATGCCATAGTTTCTGGAGAAACTAGCTCTTTCGTTTTTTTATCTTGAGTGATGTCATTACGTCATGCATGTACCCTACATGTTGAAATTGATTTACGGTAGATGTTGGTTTTGCGTTACAGCAGATTTTAGAGCCATTTTTAGCTAATTAGCCAAGCAGCCTAATATCTATGTATTAAGTAAGTACTGTATGTATGTAATAATAGTGTAAAATGTGCAGCTGCTGTAATTTATAGTGCTAACAGTTAATCGACTTACTTGATAGGCTACCTTTAGCCGGACAGAACGTGAACTGAAAGCTCACCGAATGCTAACTGAATACTTATTCAGTCAGTCCTTGAGAGCCTTAATCGCTAATCCAGTAACATTGAATAAACATGTAGAATAAACTCCCCATGTTCACGTTGTGCTTATTGTGCTATATTGCAACAATTACATAAAACGAGGTTAAAAAAGTATGTATTTTCACTCAAATTAAAGAGTGAAGTGAATCAATAGGCTCCTAATTAGGTATTAACACAATGCAGGTTTGGCTCGTTATCATTTGCTTTGTGTTAGAATTTTTCATTATCTACCAAATGGTTAGTTTTAGTGGCCATGTGTCCACACTTTCACCAATTAGGAGCCTATTTATTCAAATCAATCAGTCTTTAAATGAATCTGTTAAATAATTCTTTTTTTAATCTTTTTTAAAATAATATAGCACAATGTAAACATGGGGTGTTTATTCTACATGGCATCCATAGCTATTTCTGATATAATGTGGCTTAAGAGGGTAAATAATTCCTCTTAACATGACAAGCACCTAATTAAGAAAAATTTACAGCTTGATAAAATTCTGGGATTGCAACTGTGGTTGCAACGAAAACCAGCATACACAGGGGGTCCCCAGGACCGGTTTGGGAACCCCTGCTAACAGATGAAAAGCCTATGCGACATCTTATGAAATAAACCATAATGACATGTGAGAGATCTTCACGAAAAAATGCCAGGAGATTGTTTGTATGACCGAAAACCTGACTTGTACTGTAAATCTGCTATCATATCTCATCAGTAATATTTAAATAAATTCCTTAATTTAAATATTTTACCTAAGAGGCCTTAAAGAACAAAACTGGACAAATCAGTATTGTACTCAAAAAGGACAATTAGACGAGATGATATTCTGACATTGTGACATCATGGTGAAAAGTAATCAAGCTAAACCCACTTCAAGCCTGTGGAACTGGCTGACACAAGAAATGAAACATAATGCTGCATGGTCTTCATTTTTTTTATTTGCTCAAAGCTTTTTGCAGGCTGTAAGAGTCACAACAATGGCTGTACAAATTGCATCCTCTTGGCCAGCTGTTTGGGAGTGTGGTGGGCCACGGGAGTGGGATGAGATGGTCCGGTAATCTCGTGCTCTTTGGGTCCAAACTTCTGCGTCATCAGAGAAAAAAAAGAGCGGGAAGGAGAGAAACATGAGAAACAAGGCACAATTGCTATTTTGGTTACTCACACACTCTTACACAAATCTTTACCTAAATCTGGAACTCTATCCGACACATTTTTCTTGCCCTCCTCCTCCCCACATCAGATCATATAGGTAAAGACAAGTTACTGGCATCAGTCAGCAAGACTTTCACAGTATAAATACAGGATATGTAGGCCTACACAGCCCCAGTGATAATGGCCACTGTGTGTCAATGTACTGCACGATTGTGAATTCTGAAAACAACTAAATGTACACCTCAGTGGTCACACCTGTCTAGAACCAGGTAACACCTCCTTGTGCATCCCGAACATGTACCCACCCACCGGGAGCCCCTCCCTAATCGAGTGCACCCTGTGTCTTTGATTTGATTGGTCCAAGATAGATGAAAGCATGTAAACTAAAATTAAACTGTCTGTGCTGCGTTTCAGTATATTAAAAAAAAAATTATGAGTAAAGGAGAAAGGCACATACCGCATAGGCATAGCACATGTGACGAGTTGGTGTACTTGCTTGACATAAAGGTGAACGTCACAAATATACGTATGTCACTCATTTCCTTCATTCTCGGATCAGTTTACTTTCTTCAGACTTTCTAAATGTTATGGGAAAACCTCTCTCTGCTCAAAGCTGCAGTTCCTTCCCTGCCCTTGATCTTTCTCTCTTCAGCCACATGAGGGCAGTGTCTCTTCTTTTCTGCACACCCAATTATCAAACAAAGAAAACTTGACTGAAGCAGTTGCACAATATACCGGCTTGCAGATGTATTTAATGGATGTAATTTGAAGCACTAAATCACACACTATTTTTGCATATAAGAGCATTGGTGTGATGACATCACTATCTTGGCTTTTCCCAGTTAGCTGCTGAAGGTGTTGAGCACTGGATATGCCAGGAGTTCTGATTGACAAAATATCAACGCAGGACATAGAGAAATCAGTCAGGCCTTCTCTTTAGTGCGAGTCACACAGTAGGACCATAGAAAGCTTCAGTTCATATACAGTCTGTGCGAGTCACACAGTGGGACCATAGAAGCCTTCAGTTCATATACAGTCTGTGGGAGTCACACAGTGGGACCATAGAAGGCTTCAGTTCATACACAGTCTGTGCCAGTCACACAGTGTGACCATAGAAGCCTTCCGCTCATATACAGTCTGAGCCAATGTGTGGAACACCTCAGATAATGTAAATGCTTTGAGATGGTGAGATGAAAGGTGCTATATATAAAAGCATTATTATAAATACATTATTTTAAAATGCTTGAAGATGTCAGAGGTAGTGCTTTATTGCTCTTATACACTTAGGGACTCTGTTTCTGCTGTTTCGGTTGTTTTCTTGGGAGAGTGTTTTTGCGCTCGTGCCTTGGCAAGAACAGATAACCCAGATGAGCTGTCCGGGATTTTTGAATTCACAAACACGATGCCATCCGGCCCTGGATAATTATTTTTCCACTGGGCCACTAAACTTAAACTGATTAATATTTAATTCACGATGATTAATTATTGAAAATAAGTTGTGACATTGAATTATGCACATGAAATTACTTATTCATGTTATTTGCATGATTTGGGATTTACTTTATATACAGGGTATGCAGCATTTTGCCACATATGACTAATATCCTGCAAGTACTGAAATAACTGCTTTTTAAAAAATTATTTTTCTTAGTAATGGATGATTTGTATACGTTGATATGGGCAGACACAATATATTTGAGCTTAACAGCCCTACTAACGTGGCACTGCTTCATAATCGTTCTAATGCCGATATCGGCCTGATGTATAAACTCGCTCAACACTGGCAAAACCGGAGAAACCCTGAGACCGAGTGTAATTGCCGCCGCACAATAGAGGGGCCTATTTATAGACATCTCTTAATATGGGCGTCGCTGTCAGTCTGCATGTTGATAGAATCACATCTGCTGTCAGTACCAGCCTTATTGCACTTCAGTAAATACCCATTTGAAAGTCATTATCCCGTCGAATACTGCTGCACAAGGAGGAGGGGGTGGGGCGGGAGGGGGCTTGAAGATGAGTTCAGACCCCCCCCCCCCAGACAGACAGACATCTCTCTAACTGTGTTTCCCAGGGATGGGGTTCAGGACTCATCGCACTCCCCCAATCTAAAAATGTCTTGTCACAGTAACAATTCCTCGTTCAGGTGACAGGTGGCAAAAGTGGACAGCGTTGTGGAAATCGCAACGAGCAGTCCGATGTGAATGTTTGTCGCGTTAAAATCCGGCCGTTTGTTTTAAGGATTCAAGCCGACGGAATGATGTTAAAAGCTGGCCCCTTGTTATGATAAAAGAGCTTGTTTATGTTTCTGAACACTGTATAACAATAGTAATATTAGAATAATAATATAATAGTCTACTAATTATGTGTTACAAAGAGAATGTATTGCTTCGCTATGTGTTTGTTTGGTGAGAAATACAGTTATGAATAAGCTACTTACTATATATAATACACTGCCTGGCCAAAAAAAAAGTCGCCGTTGCACCCGTCATGCATAGTGCCCACTGTACAAGCCTCTGGAGGCAGTGTTATGATCTGGGGTTGCTTCAATTGGTCAGGTCTAGGCTCAGCAGCGTTATGCAGCAATAAAATGAAGTCAGCTGAGTACCTGAATGTACTGAATGACCAGGTTATCGCATCAATGGGAATATTCCAGGACGACAATGCCAAGATTCATCGGGCTCAAATTGGGAAAGAGTGGTTCAGGGAGCATGAGGAATCATTTCCACGCATGGATTGGCCACCAGAGTCCTGACCTTAACCCCATTGAAAGTCTTTGGGATGTGCTGGAGAAGACTTTACGGAGTGGTTCGACTCTCCCGTCGTCAATACAAGATCTTGGCCAAAAATTTATGCAACTCTGGACGGAAATAAATGTTGTGACGTTGCATAAGGTTGTCGAAACAATGCCATGACGAATGCACACCGCAATCAAAGCTAAAGGCGGTCCAACGAAATATTCGAGTGTGCGACTTTTTTTTTGGCCAGGCAGTGTATGTCTCTATTATGTTGTCTCAGAATGAAATTAACTTAAATTATATGTTCAGCTATGGATACTACTGCAACAGTGATTACTGTGACTAAAGTAACACAAAAGCCTTAAAGATCAACAGAACAAAAGGCATGTCCTTCCATTACATGATTTCTTTTGACAGTTAATGTCAGCTGCAGGTATGAAAATAAGAACTGAACAAATTAAAACGACAACGTATAGCAGCGATCACTGAAGGTGTTACATGATTTACTGCAAGTGTTTCCTAGACCCGTTGAACATTGCAAAAGACCAAGCCCTGCCCCAAATTCTGAGACATACCCTAGAAATGTTCTTGGGTGTGTGTGAGAGAGAGATAGAGAATGAGAGAGAGAGAGGCACAAAGTGAGAGACGAGGTATGTGTGTGGAAGTCAAGAGTGTCTGGGTGTGTGTGTGTGTGTGTGTTTGAGCTTGGAGACGGGCCAGGGTGATGGATGACATTTTAACAAGACATAGATTGAGCAAGATAGGATTTTATTGCACTGTGAAAATCCATACGGAGCTGAGAGAGATACGAGGCTCCGAGCTCAATCATCCCGAAATGTCGGGCACTGTGCCCACCCCCAGAACGAGCACCAGGGTGGCAGCGCGCCCACTGGGATAACAGGGGGCAGGTCTTGTGGACATTGCATCCCCAGGGTGTAAGAACGCTCCAGCGATTCAGGGCCAGACTACCAATTGATTTGGGGGGGAAAAAACGAACCAGCTGCAAAAAAACACACAAAAAAAGAAAAGAAACGACCCGCCCCAGTGCGGTGCCATAATATTTTTATGCTCTTCCTTTGGACCGCTCCGAGATATGCTCCCGGAGAAATCAAATTTTGTTATGTGGATGGTTCCAAGAAAAGCATTTACCCAGGTAGCATGAAAAACAATCTCGCTGCGTAAGATTCATGGAGGAGAGCTCTGACTGACTGAGGCCTTCTGCCCAGGGAGCGTATCTGCGGCCTTCTGACCAGGGAGTGTGTCTGGCGCCAGGTATTTCACACATAAATCAGTGTTCTGTCTTCCAGGGTCAAAGGTCATGGACAGTACTCTGGCGCAAAAAAAACCTGGGTGTGTCCCAAATATTATTCGCTCCTCACCTCCTTTCCTCCACTCGTCTCCTACAATGAAGTACGCAACACAGCCTGTACGTTTCAAGTACAGATAGTTGCATGTGCAGTTTACAATGTACAATGTACCTGACATTGCGGTTTGTGTCGAGACATTAATTATGTAATCAGCAACATTAGATTAGGACACAAAGATCGGTTTCCAGGGCACGGAGGAGAGGAGGTGGTAGTGGAGGAAAGGAGGATGCATTTTTCGAGTATAGGGCCACGCAAATGAAACAACAGCTAAATAGCCAATTTCTGCACTATGTGCTGATAGCCACAGCCTCACCATAAACTGACCAGACAGCCTTTCTTTTCCCAAGGGGAGGTTGGTCTCATCAGTAAGATGTCATTTCACCAGTATCTGATTTATTTGTTAATAAGGTGTTTAACGGTCAGATTTGGCCCCTGGCTACAGAAGCAGCAGGGCGGGATCCAAATTATAAATTTTGATGAAATTTTTTGTCTTACTGTCCTAGTTGCGCTGCTGTCCGTTTGCTACCGTTCAAACCGCCGTTATCATTGAGTATAGCACCTCCCAAACACGTGTGTCCCTACTGCAAATGCTGACATATGCGAAACATAATGGATTTTTTTTTTTTTTTTTACCAAAACGGTTTTCTAATGGGCCCTGGAATATGAGTTAATGGCATGAGCAGGTCTGTGTTAAACCACCACTGTTGTGAGTTACATAACACCGTCAGCAGTGATGACTGTATATGAGTTTGTTAGGTAGTGTCATCTCTTGGTGTTTGAGATTGCATGGAGAAGCACTGGACTGTGGAATTCAACAGAGTAGAGAGACACTCACTCACACTCAGGCTGTGATGTTTTGATAAAGCTTTATACAAATGATCCTCCATAAGTGGTATATGACTCATTCATAAGCAGTACACAGCACCTTCATTGTGAACTACATGAACTTTCCTAAATGCTTATGTCATTAACTGCAAACAGGCATATGGTGTGTTATGTCACCACTGATGCAGAAAGTGACGTGACCGTATGCCTTTTAGCGGTTACTGACGTATAAGAATTTAGGGATGTCTATGTTCGGTTTACGGAGGTGTTATGTGCTTTGAAGGACCGTTCACAGAAAGGGTTGTGGGGGGGTTTTCCACCATCACATGTTAACGCAGTAATCGCAAGTGTCATTTGTATTACGGTGTAGCCTACCCCGGCAGCGGCTCCACGCCCTTCCCTGCCCTGTACTGACAGGCCGGTCTCTCATGGGGGCTAGTTTGGCAGCGCTGTTTTTTTTTTTCATCAAAGTCTGGAGGGTCTTTCTCCTCGCAGAGAGAAACGTATTTATTTTAACCCTTTGAAGAGTAGGTTTTTTGGAATATTTTTTTTTCCCTCCAAAATTCTAGAACTAGAACTCCATTGCTTTCGATTACCAGTAGTGATTGTTACATCAGCATTAGAATGTTCGGTTACGAACATTCTAGTCACGTATTTGTTTGTGATATTACCTTGAAGGGGTAATTCCAGGGAACAATGATCTGTGTACTACTTCCATAAATCTGAGAAACCCCTGTTCTAAGGATCCTGAGATCGGTGGCTGTCTTGAGAGGTTTCCTTCGCATCTCCCAGCGTGCTCTTTTCGTGAGTCAGTGCCCATCGATCACGGGACCTTGTCTGGAGCCTGGCAGTGCGGGAGAAGTGCGTGAATCAGCAGTGCTCGCGTTCATTAGGAGGAGCGGCTTCCCCCTTCAGGGGACATCGACGCCCTGTTTTAAATCCTGTTTAATGGCATCATTACCACGCTAGTGATTTACTCTGCGTTTGGTACCAGGGAAGATCCATGAAAAACATTGCTTCTTAATGACCGCATACTCCACGTCGGCTGCAGTTGAAGAAAAAAAGTTATTTCTTTATTTCCACCTAGGATTGCCACACCTATGCAATATTTTTCTGTTCTCGTATGTGTTATTATACGGGATTACCATTAGGCCTACTGCTTTAATTAGATCATTGACGTAGTTAGCATACATGTGTATATCGGTACGGTGAATTGCATGGTTTATGTGCTATTCATTCAGGTAGCTAGAACTGGAAATTTTTCTACTGAAGCCAATTAAGTCAGTAACTAAATGTAACAGCGTGGCGTGTGGCGGGATTGGAAGCTGACACCTACTTCCATCACACTGCAGCTTGTGGGTGAGAAGCGAGCCGGGGAACGCACGAGCATCAGAAAACGAGCCCGCTGAGGCGGATATGAGGATCACTGCCGTTATCGGCCGCTGCAGCTAATGCCGAGATGATGCGTCTTGACGCGCGAGACTGTGGAAGGGAAGGCGCGGTGGGAACGGCACTCGGGGAGAGACTTAACTTCGAATGCACTCATCGGAGAGGTTTAACAGCTTAATCCTTAAAGCTGGCGCGTGGCTGAAGTGCTCAAGATTAGCCTACTTCATTCTACCTGAGACCACACCGCACTGGCTTCTACGCGGATTACATTTTATGGACTTTTATAGACTTACTCGAGTGGGTATTTGTGACGCGATGACAACGCTGCCGTGCGCACACAGTGCAGTCCTACGCCTCTAGTGGGCTAATCCACGACACGTGTCACCGCTATTGTCGTAGGCCCAAATTGTACGCATGTTAAATTGGCATCCTTAGCAGCTGACATCTGTGATTTCGATTTTATTTTATTTTTTTAACGTTTTGTGTTATTCCGTTTTATTTCATTGCGTACAAAATGGGCGTGAGGAGCGTGTACCCTGTTATCCCACAGCTCACCAGTAGATGGCAGCATGTGTTTTTGTATGATAGAAGCCTCGAGTGAACTACCACCTCCAACTGACTCAAAAGTAAAGATTAGATCATGTTTAGAATAGATAGCCTTCTCACCAATGAACAAGACAGTGCTTGCCACATGTATATATTACGCAGGGGTAATGCAGGAGATAGAATGCGGCATTTGTTGTTGTTTTCTCTCATGACAGAATTTGAATTTTACGAGGAGGTGTTCAGTAACTTGTGGAAGGGCAGAAGAGTAAGGCACAGCTGTTTGTGGTTGAGAAATAAAGTTTACTGCAAAGGGGCCAGATACATCTTTACTGCAGGCTGCACAAATAAGGTCTTTTAATGAAAGCTAAAATGGTGCATTTTGATTTTCTGTAAGTTGCTCTGAATAAGAGCGCCTGCTAAGTGATAATGTAGTGTGTGTGCGTGTGCGTGTGTGTGTGTGCTCACGCGCACTTGTGACTGATGCCAAGTTTTGTTTTTGATAGTACAAATGAGTTCAATTGAAATAATTTTACATGAGTTCAGTAACCGTTTACCATTTTGATAACACAAAGCATCCTGTTTAAGACGTAAGACATTGACCTTTAAAATGCAGTCGAGGTGCAAGGCCGCGACCAATAAGTGTGGCCTGTGACCTAAAAAAACCCATAAGAAAATACTGTTCCACAGAGAGCAATTATCTATAATGACACGCATGGTGGCTAAGATTGACCTGCTAACGGAAGCAGGATGGACAACAGATGCCAGATGCTTTATGACACTTATATCTTATTGGCCTATCAGCCGGTAACCTAATAAAGCCAAAGAGGTTTTTTTTAAACCCCAGGAAATGCATCAGATGTGAGATTGATGGCAGAAAGCAATGGCCCTCTCCAGAAATTGCTTTTTGGAGTGAGCTATGGTACAGACCGGACTGGTCCAGGCCCTGAGGGAGCTTCTCCTGTCTCCATTTGATCTTCACAACAACACCTTTAATTTGTGACCCTTCTGCGATGTGTCACCTCCCCCGGCTCATACCCCTCATGTGTCTTAATCCGCGTCTCCGCTCCTCTCCGGCTGAGTGACTGCACAGGGGGGAAAATCAACACGGCAACAAATTTTAACCGTGCTGAGGAATTACTAGGAGATATTATACTGAATGTAAAATTGCATATTGTGAAAGGCTAGTTCAATTCTTGCACATCATCATGAGTTTTGTGGCGCCTGAAATTAATCAATAAAACTGTATGAATAATTTAAGAAAATTTAAATGACTCACTCAAAGCTAAAGCTGCGGTATCATGGCACCAGTACTCGCCCAAGGTCCAGATTTATTCAAAAAAAAAATTTTTTTTTAAACTTTGTCCTCAGCTTTGCAAAGTTAAGCAAGTATTGCAAGTTTTTCGATTCTAGAATATGATTAAAGAACATCACAAGCTTGGCGATCACTCAGATTAATAAAAAATGTTGCAGAGGAATACAAAAGCAGGATACTCTCTTCAGTTCTCTCTGTGCAAAGTTAAGGACAGAACAGTTTTTTTTTTTAGCTGAATAGAGGCCTCAAGCTTGTTAACATGAACTCAAAATGTTCTTGTGACTGTATTTTATACAGGTATAGTGTTTGGATATTTTCCCACTGCCTTGAATGAATTACATTTTATTTAAAAGTTAATAAGCGAGCAATGTTATGATTACTACATGACCTAGTTCTTTTGTCATGAATAATAACCAGCCGTTTTATGATCTGTTTGATCACTCTAAAGCAATTATTCATATTTATAACTGAGCGTGGTTTAAAAGCCCATTGGTGCCGTATCTAAATTGGAACAGTAGATCATTTTTGTGCATTTTTTCCCCATGATAATTCTGATATTGTGCCTAGAACTAAATAGTTCCAATCCTTGAGAGCACACATACCACAGTAACTGGTTTTGTGTTTTCAGACTGATAGCGCGGCCTTTGTCACACTACTCTGCCTCATTAAGATAATGTCTGATGAATTGGGAGTTCCTCATGATTGAGGTTTGATTGATAAATCAAATTGATGGGTTTGCTTTAATCAATCTTAATTCCTGTTGATTATGGTTTGTGTGGTTATGAAAACCAGTCCTCTTTTACAAATGTAATGAGAGAAAACGGAAGTGTTTGTGTGTGTGTGCGTTTGTGTGTGTCTATTTGCGTGCATGTGAGTGTGTGCACGTGTTTGTGTGTGTGTGTGTGTGTGTGTGTGTGTGTGTGTGTGTGTGTGTGTGTGTGTGTGTGTGTGTATTTCTATATTGCATCTATATAAATAAGTCAGTCTGCAGATAAGGTAGCGTACATAACAAGCAAACTGGGGGACGGTCTGTGAAATGGCCCTATTCAATGCACTCTGAACATTTCAGTTAGATACAAACCAGCATCCTGCATGTTCCTCTGACTGTTCCAGCCATGACACTCATGATTAAACAGCCAATCAGCAGAGCTGCCACGGCACATGGGGGAGTAGATAAAGAGGCTGTCCTTTGGGAGCTGATTAGCTTTTGTTGTCTCTTGGGAGAATTGGGTCAAAGGGCAACCCAGGTCAGGGAAGGAAAACTAGGGCGCAACCAAACTTGTATACTGAGGGCCAGGGTACAGCCTATCTTGCAGAACAGGGGATAGGGTGCAATCTAGACGGTAGAATGAGGGCTATAGGGTGAAGCCTAACTTGTAGAACAAGGGCTAAGTTACAGAGTAGTTGGATATTGAGAGTTAGGGAGCAGCCAAGGTGATAGAGCAAGGGATATGGTGCACCCTAAAGGTCATAGGCCATAGGCCACTGGGGGGGGGGGGGGGGGGGGGGGTAATATGGGGGCTATAATTGTGTAAAACAATGAATTGGGTGCAGTTTATTTTGTGAAAAAAGGCTTGTTCTACACCATGGATATTGAAATCTGGACCTCAAATCCAAACCTGGCCATAGTTGTCTTTGTCCCAACTGAACAATTAGTGCTGCTGATTGGCCAGACTGTCTTCACACCTGAGTGCCAGGTAAAGGGAGGGTGGGGAAACCTGCCGTTCTCAGCCCTCCAGAAACGTGATTTGAATAACGGGTCTAGACTGCACAATGACAGTCTAATGAAAGTGTTAAGGAAAAATGGGCAAAGATGTCTTCCTAGATGCAGATGGGAGAAAGCTTTACACAGTAAAATGTTCAGTGTTAATTCAGTTGCTGTGGATACACTAAATGGTACTCTTATCAGTGTAAAATCTACACTGTCAGAATTGATATTACACTGAGCACTGGATTATTACACGTAGTAGTGATCATTACTGTTTTGGACATTTGCTGTAACTCACTACTGGCAGTTAAAGGTGAACGCATTGAGCTTAGATTGAAGCAGAGGCCTCGGTTTAATTTGTGTGCGCTTATTTATTTTATTTATGTTGCTTACCTATTTTTCCTTTCCTTTGTTTATTGTTCCTTGTACCCCATCGTTCATTGGCTTTCCCTCCTTCTTCCATCCCTCACCAGTTCAATGGCGGGAGACGCTAAACAGATAAAAGCACAGGCTATCAGCGTTATGAGAGGCAGTGACTAATGGGAGGCCCCTTGGTGGAGACAGGTGTCTGGGACAGGCGTTTAAGTCGCCTTAGTCGTTAAAGGCGGCGATGTGAATCACCCGACAGACGGACACAATTTTGACATCGCCTCAAAGCCTCAAAATCAATCACCGTAGCCCGCATGAAAACTCGGCAACCCTGAAACCGAGGTGAAGCGTGCGGCCTGCCACCGCGCCGAGGAGCGCCCCAAAACTTCACGGTGTCACTTTAGGAGAGGGCCAAGCCGCTGCGCAAAGGAAGCGAGTGATTCATTCGCCGGACCGTGGACCGAGACAGTGTTTTAGACCACAGTGGAGACTTCATAAGGTCATGGCGACCGTGTAAGTGCACACGCGCGGAAGAATGTTTAGTGTTAATGCACCTCCAACACAATGAGCCCAGCAATGTCCTCCGTCAGAGTAAAATTTACCGTAAACACAAAAGATTTACGACAAGAAATTCCATAAGTTGATAATTAAGAATCAGCAGAAAAAGAGTTGAGCGGTACATATTATTATTTATTTTTTTTGACATGGATGACAAAAACATGTTGCAGTGCCGATATTTTCCAACCAAACATTTTGATGTCGGTTAGACGGCTAATCAATGTCGGTCATGGATATGCTATCGATTAGTCGGGCAAAACAAATGAAAGTTTCATTTTGACATTGGTATATTGCAACATGGGGATGAGTACCAAATACTGATCTATTATAGGTAGAAAAGTGGGCGTGTCATGACTCGTCATCGATCAGCCTTATAGCCGCGACGCAGTTCGACACATTGTGTGGGGGGGGTTATTTGTATTCAATGTCCCTTGTAGTATCGGTTTCAGCATAGTAGAATATATGGGTTTTGAGATTAAGACCAGAGACTGCTCAGGGCACAAAAATGAATTGCCTGGTCTTAGGAGGTTATGAACGGGCCGTTTGTTTCACCACCCTTACAGAGGCAAGGTTAAAACAATGGATTCCTGATTGACATTTTGTATTTCTTATGTGTGGGCCGGCCTGCGGGGAACGGGTGTCGCCTCGACAGGCTGCTAGCAGCGATGCGCTCCTCGTGGGCTCCATAAAGCCCAGGTGAGGGAGGGGGGGGGGGGGGGGGCAGCAGACGCTGTCACTGAAACGACCTCCGCTCTACCTCTCATCTCCTCCTTCACGCTTCCCAGGGTCCGTCGTGAGAGGATAGTGTGGGAAATGCATTGTGTGTGTGTGTGTGTGTGTGTGTGTGTGTGTGTGTGTGTGTGTGTATATGCGTGTGTTGGGGGGCCCTGTGCCCAGTGTTCTCTCCTGCATTCTCACATTTACAAAGACTTCTGTGGAAAATGTCTCTCATTTGTCCCAGAGGACAAACATGCAGTGTCCCTGAAAAAAAATTATAATGTGAGCTGGAATCTCTCAATATTTTCCAAGGGATTTTTGCTTCTGAAAACTCCTTCATAAACAAAATTTAAGACTCCTAATTATAATAGTAATAATCATACCAAAGCTCTTCTGTGGGCTTATTTTCGAACAACTCAAGCTTTTTGCACATAAAATGCAGACGTGTACTCAGCAGAAATTATGGGCGGGAAAATTGTCAGTGGACACCATTAATGCTTTTGTAAAGATGGAGGCATTGGGGATGACACAGCTGCTGTCAACACAGACCCTCGCAGAGGCGAAACGAGGTGAACGTTGTAATCGCTAACGCGCTGTAATGAATTTCTCCACTTCCTTCAGATGGGTTTTTTATTCAACAGGAAGAGGAAACGTCTCCACACAGAACCGTGAAAGGACTGCTGGTGTCGCCACGGCCCGAGAAGAGATAATTGCCCTTGAGTGGCACATTGTGTCATTTTTGTGACTTGACACAAACCGGTGAAATTGATGTCTGGTACGTCGGCGTACTTTCGGGGAGATGTCCTGGAGGCAACGCCGTCAGGAGATTTCAATATGGCAGAGGTGTTTTGTGATAGCCAGCCTTTTACTGCGGGGATTTTATGTGATTCTCCGGGAATGTCTGAGAGCTTCAGAGTGATTTGAGCTGTCTGCTGGGGGAGGCAGGGACCTCAAATTGCCATTATCAAAGCCTGGGGCCACACAGCTTTATTGATAAAATAAAATTAGATGAGCGAGGATGTACTCGTCTGTTTTCATGGAGTAATTACAGCTACGTGGCGGCTACACAACAATAGAAAAAGATCGGCGTTCAGATTCCACAGAATCCTGTTGATCCTGTTCAGCTAGTGTTGACATTTTGCTGACATTCGTTTCTAGATCCCACGCTTCTATATTTAGCGTTTGTGCTGAAAGTATTGTCTGCTATCAGTGCCCAAATAGCACATGCTACTGGGAAAGCCATATTAATGGCAATTTATTGTCTAATATTAAGTGCTCAATTGCAATTTGCAGTTAATATCTTCAGTTGGCATATAAAACGAGGGCTGTTAGAGCTTATCATGATAGTCCAAGGGAAAGAGCTACAGTATATGTGCTATTATCATATTAACAGACACTTTGCAAGTTAAGATGCATCACCTGATCTTAACAATAAGCAAGGAGTCATGTCTGAGTCGGATGTCTCATCCTTCTGGTCTCTATGGTGCAGTGCGTAACACCAAATTAGCAGTATGTCCCCATGTCTGAGCCGGGTGTCTCATCATTCTGGCCTCTATGGTGCAGTGCGTAACACCAAATGAGCAGTGTGTTCACGTGCCTGAGCCAAATGACTCATCGTCCTGGTCTCTGTGGTACAGTACGTAACACCGAATGAGCAGTGTATCCCCAGCTCAGCTCAGAAGGGATGCCGGTGCATTGTAGGGCCAGTTCCCCAAATCTGCCTCTGTTTTAGTGTCATTCGGGGTTCAAAGCCTTGGAGAAGCCCTTGGAAGCGATTGTGAAGACATCACTGTGACTTTGCTATTGACCTGGGCTCAGAGCAGGCTGTGTCCACACATACGAAGATGAAGAGCAGTGCAACACAACCGTGTCTTCATTAGCAGTGTGGAGTATGTGTTGATAATGCACAACTACACTGGGCTAACTACTGCTAGTGAACAAAAGATCGATACACCTGGGTAAATGAAGGACAACAATAAAAAAGTGTAAAAAAAGGACACTACCACACTGGTTTTCTTTTCTACCTGATAGATAACTGATCGACTAAAGCCACTGATTGGCCAGAGATTTAACTCACCTGGGGCCACATGTATAAACAGTGCTGAGCAGAAAAATGCCCTCAGAAAGCCGCGTAAGGGAGTTTCCACGTAGAAATTCAGATGTATAAAATAACACGTGCTGTGCGAATCTGCGTACCTCTGCACACGCTGGACGCTGTATGTACGCAATATTTGGCGTCAGTGTGATATGGCGTCATAGTGACCGAAAGGCAGAGGTAGAAAATGCAAAACTTTTTTTAAGATTTCAAACTTTCACCCTGAGCGTTCTTTACTCAGAGTTTTATGTGGCCCCTGGTGTCCCATGAGTAATAGGGAAGATTGAATACCAGCAGTAATACTGGCTTTGAGGGCCAAATTTAAGTATCTCTGATGTACAGATGCATGCATGAGATGCCTGGGCAGGCCTGTTTATGTCTGTCCAGCTGATTTGAGAGTGGTTGGCAATGAGGACGGGGAGGGGGGGTGGAGATTGTGGTGCGATTGTCATCCGGCATTTCCCTGATTTCCCAGTGTGCAACTGGAAGTGTGAAGTAAAACGGTCCAGGATCCACAGATGTGATAACTGCCATTTTCACCCTGGGGTGAGAGCAGCCAGCGCAACCGAGCACAGCAGCGACACCAGGACTGACTGTATGACACTGCTCCTGTTCTATTACCACCCGCATGCTGTAACACTGTAGGAACTTACTGTATGACACTGCTCCTGTTCTATAACCACCCGTACACTGTAACACTGTAGGAACTGACTGTATGACACCGCCCCTGTTCTATAACCACCCGTACACTGTAACACTGCAGGAACTGACTGTATGACACTGCTCCTGTTCTATAACCACCCGTACACTGTAACACTGCAGGAACTGACTGTATGACACGGCTCCTGTTCTATAACCACCCGTACACTGTAACACTGTAGGAACTGACTGTATGACACCGCCCCTGTTCTATAACCACCCGTACACTGTAACACTGCAGGAACTGACTGTATGACACCGCTCCTGTTCTATAACCACCCGTACACTGTAACACTGCAGGAACTGACTGTATGACACTGCCCCTGTTCTATAACCACCCGTACACTGTAACACTGCAGGAACTGACTGCATGACACTGCTCCTGTTCTATTACCACCCGTACACTGTAACACTGCAGGAACTGACTGTATGACACTGCTCCCGTTCTATCACCGCCAGTACACTGTAACACTGTAGGAACTGACTGCATGACACTGCTCCTGTTCTATTACCACCCGTACGCTGTAACACTGCAGGAACTGACTGCATGACACTGCTCCTGTTCTATAACCACCCCGTACACTGTAACACTGTAGGAACTGACTGTATGACACTGCTCCTGTTCTATAACCACCCGTACACTGTAACACTATAGGAACTGACTCTATGACACTGCTCCTGTTCTATAACCACCCGTACACTGTAACACTGTAGGAACTGACTGTATGACACCGCCCCTGTTCTATCACCGCCCGTACACTGTAACACTATAGGAACTGACTCTATGACACTGCTCCTGTTCTATAACCACCCGTACGCTGTAACACTGCAGGAACTGACTGTATGACACTGCTCCTGTTCTATAACCACCCCGTACGCTGTAACACTGCAGGAACTGACTGTATGACACTGCTCCTGTTCTATAACCACCCGTACGCTGTAACACTGCAGGAACTGACTGTATGACACTGCCCCTGTTCTATAACCACCCGTACACTGTAACACTGCAGGAACTGACTGCATGATACTGCTCCTGTTCTATAACCACCCGTACACTGTAACACTGTAGGAACTGACTGTATGACACTGCTCCTGTTCTATAACCACCCGTAAGCTGTAACACTGTAGGAACTGACTGTATGGACACTGCTCCTGTTCTATAACCACCCGTACACTGTAACACTGCAGGAACTGACTGTATGACACTGCTCCTGTTCTATAACCACCCGTACGCTGTAACACTGCAGGAACTGACTGTATGACACTGCTCCTGTTCTATAACCACCCGTACACTGTAACACTGTAGGAACTGACTGTGAATTCTCCCAATTCAACATATTGGCTTTTGAGTTTGTACACCTGCCTTTGGTCAGCTCTCTCATTTTTGCCAGCCGTAAATATCTTGTAGCTAGTTGCTGTGAAGTATTCAAATTTCAACACATTGTTCCTGTACACCCACTGTATCAGTGGCATTTAAATATAAACACCGGGACTGCTATTACCTGATGCTGCAGTTCTACACACTGGAAGAAAATCAGGGCACTTCTAATGTTGACAGAACACAAAATTATGGATGGCTTTTATTCATAGCCTTGAATGGTGAATTCCTAAGCAGGGGAAATATGTTGATTATTCTATTGCCTAGAGATGAAAAACAGAAAATCGTACTTTCTTTTTAGATAAATGGGATAGTTTAGGAGAAGCCAAAACACATCAGTCAGTGGTTGGAGGATTTTAATTGGTGTTCCCAGAAGAGCCGCTGGGTGTTTTTATTTATTTATTTATTTTTATTTTATTTTTTGTTTTGTGTTCCAACCCTTCTTCGCATAATCAGACAGGCTGGGTATATTCTAATTAATAAAATATCATTCTGCCTGAACTCTGATGCCCTCTGTCAAGCACTTTATTTGGAGAATTCTGCTACTATAAACATCAGATCAATTCCTGTTGCAATGCATTGCTGGAGACTTCATAAATTCATATTTCTGGACTGTAACCCGTGACACGTGTGTGTGCATGTGTGCGTGTGTGCGTGTGCGTGCGTTTGTGTGTCTGTGTGTCGTCTATGCTAGTATGTGTGGGTTTGCACTAGTGTGTACATGTGTCTGCGCTGTTGTGTGTGTGTCTGTGTAAATTATTGTATAATAAAGCACTGCAGTGTACTTATGGGAATAGGACTATTCTGTGTAACAGAAACAGCTGCCTCCTGGTGTATCGCTGGGTGGTTTTACCACAGGGCATTAAGCCGGGTGCTTACAGAGTGTCACTGTGTTTGACACAGCTTTGTATTTTTAGTACTAAAAGCACAATGGCTGATGGTATCTGAAAAGGAGGAAGTGAATTGTGCACCACATGGCTCAAAAGAATGCCCTTACACAACCAATACATTGGCTTTCTTAATTTGGCTTTCTTAATTTAGCATTTTTGTGACAGTGAAAACACTGCTCTGATAATATTTTGCATTTAGCTACACACATTGATGATGTCAACACAAACACTGACTTATTTGACCTATAAGAGACTGTTGAAATTTACAATATATTGTAATTTGTATTGAGAGATATAACGAATAATATATAGAAATGCATTGCAAATATATACCAATTATTGCATTTTTGATTTCCGTTATATAGAAGTATTATGAAGCAGAAATGACAACATATTGGCATGGGAAATATGTGGAGTGTCTCCATATAAAAGTTATTATTCTATTGCAGTCTATTTCCATGTATTTTTCAGTATATGGTGATATATTTTCATTACATTCTGGCAGGTAATACGGTATTCTGGGTAAGGAATTCCTGGCACACTTTGCATGCTCCAAGCAGCACTCACTGCATGTAATTAATAGCCTGGAGAGGATCCAGCGGGTAAGCGTGGGACGGTACATGCAAGTCGCATTCTCCAAAGGAAGCAGCTTTCAATTTCAGGCCCCTATCGCAGACCAGAGGTATTGTGGGCCGTGAGCGGCGCGCGCCACGAGTGTTTCATTATGAGGGACCAGACGCCACTAAAATCCCTGCTTTTACCTGCACTCTGTGCGCCCCTGGAACCCCAACGCATCGCAATCCTCATATACAGGTCAAGTAGGAGCCGTGCATTCCGTGTTCTCCTGTGAGACTGCCCTTCGCTTGTCTCTGCGTTCCAGAATGTTCTCTGAAGGCGCTCGCATTGTCCCGGAGCCCGCCCGCCCGGCGGTGACTTGTGGACGACGCTCTCCCGCGCGAGTTCCCGCTAATTCCCACCATCACTGGGATGTCACGCTCTATAAATCACAGCGCTTAAGTGAATATACCTTACCCCCCCCCCCCCGCCCCCCCCCCCTCCCCCCCTCTTTTGGAGGAGGTAGGTATGCACGACATACATTTGCGCCGTTCTCATCTGATGAAAAAAAAAATGGAAACTATTTATTAATGTGGCTCTCATTAATTATTAATGTGGCTGTCAGAATTCAGCTGAAACACAATCGGGAGAGCCTTACAGAAATGGAACATCCTGCAACATATACGCTATTCAGGTATATTAGGATAAATCTACTGTATATCACAGTTATGTCATTTTCACAAACGTATATTGCAATGTATGAGAGCAGCAATGATTCGCGTATTCGCTCATAATGCGAAGTTAAGCGATATCATTTGTGATCTTCATAAAATATTTAACTTCAGTACATTGCAGTAGATTTCACATTGGTGAGGGAGGGAGAGAGGGAGGATGTGAAGAGAAATGATGAAGAGCTTTCTTCGTTTTTTGGTGCAGCCCGCCTCCTCCCCCCCTCCCCCCACCCCGTACTTTTCACTTGCACAAACTCGGTTTGCTCTTTCAAAAAATGCAACATAATGGAGAAAGTTGAGAGAATGTCAGCCAGCAGGCCAGGGCGGAAGCTTCCCCATCGATCGGCCAGCTCATGCATATGCAAAACGCTTCTGGAAATCAAATATGTTTGTTTGGCACGCCACATTTTTTCCGCACCTCTCTCTCTTTTTTTTTGGGGTCAATATTTATACTTCTTATTCAGTTACAGAATATATCCATCCACGTGGGTATTGGTGTATATTGCTCTACTTCGGGTTGTCACCAGTCCTTGCTCTTATAGACAGGGGAATATACTGCAATGCATTGAAATAAAACATTCAAATTCATCGCCATTTTAATTGCAATTTGACTGACTTCATTCATTCGACTGTTTGTTGGATGGAATGCTTGTGTCCCAGGTTGAGATTGGACCCAGAAGGGGACACGCACGCGTGGCTATTGCAACGATTTTGGTCCTAAAATGCATCTCATTTGCATTCTATAGGAATTGGCCATTGATAATCACTGGTTTTTGTCACATGCCATTATGCCATCTCTTGATTGGAGGGAGGGGGGGTTTATGCTAGGGGTGTTGGGGGGTGGGTGGAGTGGGTGTGCGTGCAGCCTGGATGCATGCTCTGGATGCATGCACGGGATGCATGATGCATGCGCGGGATGCATGCGCATCTGTGTGACACGTCAAGGCTTGTCATCTCTACCCGCATTCAGACCGTGAGTCATCGCAGACAAGCACAACCTACTTCAAAAGACAGCGAAAGGTGAGCCAATCAAAAATCTTCCCCAAAGTTGCTCATAAAACAGCTGAGTATTTGAAATTTGGAGGCTGATATAGTTCGACGTTCCTTATTAATCGTTGTTTCTTTCAGTTTCATAATCATAACTGAGGGAAAATGACATTATGGTCCCTTGTCTAGTTGTTTGTTTTGGTTTATTTGATGTGTCTGCAATGACATCACAATATTACTCAGGTCCTCTGGTGGCAGATTGACACAGCACATGGCCACAGCACATATGGCCACACAGTTTATCAGACCTATCCCAAATATTTTAGGACCTGATCCAAGGCCTTCCCTGCTAGTCCTGCGGACCCACACCGGCAGGGAGTGTGATTTCACCTCCAGTGCTCCAAGACTGGGCCTACGGACAGACGGGTGAGATCAGAGGCAGGGACTAAGACCAAATGGAGCTACAGGATATTTTAGACTTGTGTAATTTGTGTGGTCCGAGCAGGGGAGTTGAACCCGTAACCCCCAGCAGATGCACAGCTCAGCAGACCTGGGGTCAATCAATTTAAATTCACTCAGCTCAGAACATGAAGTGAAATTAAGTTAATTAACTGAAAAATCCTCATTAAACATTATTGGGTTTTTTCTTCTTTTTTTTTGGTTCGGGAATTTAATTTGAAATGGGACTGAACCTGCCGAGCACAGTCTCCTCAAAAAGAGACAGAATCATCGCTGAAGACCAAAGCGAACTGTGTAGCTGTAGCTATAGGATGACTCATCAGGACCCCAGCAGGTATAGTGAAGTCACAGAGTGGATTCACATAATGGATTCACATAGTGGAGCCGCATAGTGGATTCACATAATGGATTCACATAGTGGAGTCACATAGTGGATTCATATAGTGGAGTCACACAGTGGAGTCACATCGTGAGCTCACATAGTGGATTCACATAATGGAGTCACATAATGGGGACACATAGTGGATTCACATAGTGGAGTCACATAGTGGAGTCATATAGTGGATTCACATAGTGAATTCACATAGTCGGGTCACATAGTGGAGTCATATAGTGGATTCACATAGTGGGGACACATATTGGATTCACGCAGTGGAGTCACATAGTGGATTCACACTGCTGTGTTGTACAGTCACACCCTAACCAAGGCGGCGGTGTAGTGTAGTGGTTAGAGAACTGGGTGTTGCAGGTTTGATCCTCAGCTGGGGTGTTGCTATTGTACCACTGAGCAAGATACTTCATTGACCACATGGGGTAATTTGACCTCATGGGGTAATTTGACCTAACTACTTAGGAGCAGTGGGCAGCCACAGCGCTGTGGGCAGGGACCACCTCCAGTTCTGAGGCCAGTGCCTTGGTCAAGGGCAATGGCAGGAGTACACCTAACCTGACATACATGTCTTTGGTGTGGGAGTACCCGGGAGGAAACCCACGCAAACACGGGGGAGAACACGCAAACTCCGCTCAGAGAGTTTGGAACCTCTTTCTTGCAAGGCTAACAGTGCTAACCACTACGCCCACTGTGCCACCTTAGGTTATAGATTATGAAAACACAGTAATCTGTGTAAAGTGCTCTGCTTAAGAGCGTCTGCTAAATGCTAAAATGGAATATAATATGACTTTCTTCCCCCAGCGTATTGGTAAGGCCTCTGGGTATGGGAGCTTGTCTCTCTCACTGCCTAAGTGAGGAACGGAGGCTTGTAATTGTACCAAATGGCATTTGTCAATGTTAAACACAGAGCCTTTATCCTCAATTACTGCACATGACAACCGCCTTAATAGGAACAAGCAACGGTAATTACAGTGACAAATACCGTTAAAGTCGGCTAGTGTCCACAGCCATTAACTCAGACGCTAAATTAATTTTTACAATGTGTGATGTCACACCTGAGCTGTAGAGAGGCTTGGAAAGTTTCCATAATTATGCATAAATCATAGAGTGAACAGAGGCTGTTATTAATTTGAGTGCATGTGTCATACAAACAAGGTATCGGTACTGATGAAACCTCTTAAAGTCATCCCCAGATCTGGGGACAAGAAAGAAGAATGAACAAACGAACGAACGAACGAACGAACGAACGAACGAACGAACGAACGAACGAACTGCTGAATGAACTTTGAGCATGTCTTGACTCAAAAATGTCTTGATTTCAAAAATGACAGGCACGTTAAATTATCATTTCTTGCAGTGTGAAATAATCCGATGCCATCCTGTTTGATGTGTTGGAATACAATTCACCCTGGAGCCAATGATATATGGTGAAACCTGGGTATGGTACTACAGTAGAACTGTGATTCTAAAATTGAATTGGTTTCACGGGAGGTACTTTAACAACCTCTGGGAACAGACAGCTCCACCATTATACTTTGTTTAAAATCTACATTAAAATTCAATATGCTGGTCTTTACTTTTCCTTGGGGTCTCACACTTGAGTAATCTCCACCCCCCACCCCACTCTGATGTCAGAGAGCTAAGCCCCCCCACCCCATCCCTCTCTCTCTCTCTCTCTCTCTGATGAAAGACTACATTTTTTCCTTATCAGCGCATAAGTCATCATAGCTTGAACCCTGAACCATTCATCAACACAAATGCTTGAAAAGTGACACGTTGGTACATCTTGAAATTTTGTTGAAACCACTGTTGAGTCTTTTTTTTATTTACCTGCTGCAATGTTCTTCTGCATCCAGGCCCCACTATGCAATGTTAAGTAAACACATCTCCAGCAAACTGCTCCAAAGGATAAAAGAATTCTGATTGCACAAATTAAAATAAACAAGCATATAAACACAGAAGAAGAAGTAGGACAGCATGTCTTTAGAGCTTAGCTAAAAACCTGCTGCTTTGTATTCTTGCTCGTAGTTGAAAGTGGAGCAATTTTGAGATGAGTAAGAACAAACTCTTTTGAAAATGTAATTTCAAATATAACGATGGCAAGATTCTGCAATAGTTAATGAGGTTTGGTAGAATATTAGATAAGTACATTTTAAAAATGTGCTATTAAACAAATGACAAGTATTTCAATACTGACCACAACAACAACAACAAAATAAAATAATAATGAACACTGTACTGATTCTGGATTTTTGGTGAAGTTACCATTTAATTTATTCCTATGCCTGATTATAGAGGCCAGTTAAAATCGAAAACATACCCAATAAAACCAATCAGGGATCATCTGATGAGCTACCTTTGCTAAGCCAACCAATTAAATCCTGTCAAGCGGTTCTAAACTAATATTGAATCAGACACAGTTATCTGGCAGTCAAATGAACATAATTTTCACTGTTACACACACACACACACACACACACACACACACACACACACACACACACACACACACACACACACATACATATATAAAATTTCCATACATGGAGACCCAACATAATACACATATACCAATTGCTGCTATTTTGGTCTCAGTGGGATGTATCTGAATCTGAATGAATGGTGCGGAATATAAAATTAATGTTTCATATTTTTCTTGTCTCTTTATATGAGAACAGTAGGTATATTTATTGTGTTAATCTAGCAGTCAGAATGTTTGGGATGGTAACTTGTTTTACGCTACTTGCAGATGGAGAGCGACAACAACTGGGTGTTTTTTTATACTGTGTACAAAATAAAAGGAAATGATGGTAATTCACCCCTTTGCATTTGGGGTCACCAAGCGGCAAAGGAAAAACAAATAGCGTGTTCTTTCATCAATTCCCTCCCAGGCTAAAGGAGATATCTGTGGGTCTCCTCCCAGGCTAAAGGAGATATCTGTGGGTCTCCTCCCAAGCTAAAGGAGATATCTGTGGGTCTCCTCCTGGGCTAAAGGAGATATCTGTGGGTCTCCTCCCAGGCTAAAGGAGATATCTGTGGATCTCCTCCCAAGCTAAAGGAGATATCTGTGGGTCTCCTCCCGAGCTAAAGGAGATATCTGTGGGTCTCCTCCCAGGCTAAAGGAGATATCTGTGGGTCTCCTCCCAGGCTAAAGGAGATATCTGTGGATCTCCTCCCAAGCTAAAGGAGATATCTGTGGGTCTCCTCCCAGGCTAAAGGAGATATCTGTGGGTCTCCTCCCAGGCTAAAGGAGATATCTGTGGGTCTCCTCCCAGGCTAAAGGAGATATCTGTGGGTCTCCTCCCAGGCTAAAGGAGATATCTGTGGGTCTCCTCCCAGGCTAAAGGAGATATCTGTGGGTCTCCTCCCAGGCTAAAGGAGATATCTGTGGGTCTCCTCCCAGGCTAAAGGAGATATCTGTGGGTCTCCTCCCGAGCTAAAGGAGATATCTGTGGGTCTCCTCCCGAGCTAAAGGAGATATCTGTGGGTCTCCTCCCAGGCTAAAGGAGATATATGTGGGTCTCCTCCCAGGCTAAAGGAGATATCTGTGGGTCTCCTCCCAGGCTAAAGGAGATATCTGTGGGTCTCCTCCCAGGCTAAAGGAGATATCTGTGGGTCTCCTCCCAGGCTAAAGGAGATATCTGTGGGTCTCCTCCCAGGCTAAAGGAGATATCTGTGGGTCTCCTCCCAGGCTAAAGGAGATATCTGTGGGTCTCCTCCCGAGCTAAAGGAGATATCTGTGTGTCTCCTCCCGAGCTAAAGGAGATATCTGTGGGTCTCCTCCCAAGCTAAAGGACATTTCTGTGGATCTCCTCCCAAGCTAAAGGAGATATCTGTGGATCTCCTCCCAAGCTAAAGGAGATATCTGTGGATCTCCTCCCGAGCTAAAGGAGATATCTGTGGGTCTCCTCCCGAGCTAAAGGAGATATCTGTGGGTCTCCTCCCGAGCTAAAGGAGATATCTGTGGGTCTCCTCCCGAGCTAAAGGAGATATCTGTGGGTCTCCTCCCAAGCTAAAGGACATTTCTGTGGATCTCCTCCCAAGCTAAAGGAGATATCTGTGGATCTCCTCCCAAGCTAAAGGAGATATCTGTGGATCTCCTCCCGAGCTAAAGGAGATATCTGTGGGTCTCCTCCCGAGCTAAAGGAGATATCTGTGGGTTTCCTCCCGAGCTAAAGGAGATATCTGTGGGTCTCCTCCTGAGCTAAAGGAGATATCTGTGGGTCTCCTCCTGGACTAAAGGTGATATCTGTGGGTCTCCTCCCGAGCTAAAGGAGATATCTGTGGGTCTCCTCCTGGACTAAAGGAGATATCTGTGGGTCTCCTCCCGAGCTAAAGGAGATATCTGTGGCTCTCCTCCTGGACTAAAGGAGATATCTGTGGGTCTCCTCCTGAGCTAAAGGAGATATCTGTGGGTCTCCTCCTGGACTAAAGGAGATATCTGTGGGTCTCCTCCCGAGCTAAAGGAGATATCTGTGGGTCTCCTCCCAGGCTAAAGGAGATATCTGTGGGTCTCCTCCCAGGCTAAAGGAGATATCTGTGGGTCTCCTCCCAGGCTAAAGGAGATATCTGTGGGTCTCCTCCCAGGCTAAAGGAGATATCTGTGGGTCTCCTCCCAGGCTAAAGGAGATATCTGTGGGTCTCCTCCTGGACTAAAGGAGATATCTGTGGGTCTCCTCCCGAGCTAAAGGAGATATCTGTGGGTCTCCTCCTGGGCTAAAGGAGATATCTGTGGGTCTCAGCTGTTTGCCCTTATGGAAAAAATATATACTGCAGTATATTGTAAATATATCAAAATTATCGTCACAATATTTTAAATATACTGCAGTATATTATATTTCCATAAGGGCGCTCACAGGTCCAGTTAGGAAGAATAAAATCCCGTGTTCATTGTGAGCACTTAATCAAACGCAGCAAGTTAGCTGCAGATGTATATGGATCAAGGACGTATGTTTCTGTTATGTATGTGCAGTGCCATAGTATTCTACTTAAACCCTCACATCTAGCCAATCAGATGCACAAATCAAAACTAAAGGCCAATCACGCTGCAGCTGATCCCTCTGTTGTTCATTTTGGCCTGTGATCAATTGCCTTGCTTCCTGGCGTTGGCAGCCGAGGATGCAGTCACCAGCTGGTCATTTTTGATTGCTTGGATTTGGAGTGCGTAGATTCTGCTCTTTTAGTTAAATTAAAGAAAAGACAGATTTGATCGCAAAACAAAAAAATGATTTTATAGAGCAGCCCACTTAAGAACAGGTGCCTTGCAATTGAATTGGAATAGGTTTAACTGGCTGCATTTATTTTTTGTGTGTGTGTTTGGCATTCTGTGGAGTCGTATAATGGCAACCCTGCTTTGTCTTTCAACTTGGGAAACCCTTAGAGTTGCATAATGGAGTTTGACAGGTGGACTCATATCAAAAGATTTCAATGACATACTGTTATTACCATTAAGGCCGTTTCATAGTCGCCAAAAACAATTATGCGGACCTAAAAGACATCATAGCGGACCCAAAGTGGACCCCGAACGGAAGTCCGCCTAGGAAGTCTGCCTAAGCAGTCCAGTTTTTTTTTATTGTCCATGGGGACTTGTCCGCATGGACCTGTCGTTTCACCCTACAAGTGTATCTTCTTCATACTGTAATCTTCTTCCATGAATGACGCCATTTTGTTTGCAATTTGTGCGCAAAAATTATGGGAAATGTTGTCTACAAAGGGTGGTTGGTACACTTTGAGTGCGCTCCACTATGAAAGGCAAAAGTCCTCATACGTGTCTGTTCTGTTTTCAACACTCTGTAAGCACCTAAAAATGTCCATATATTACTTGATGTATTCATTATCCCTTCACCTAAGGCCCTGCCTTACAGTCACAGCTAGATGAAGGGGGGGGGGGGGGGGGGGGGGGGGGGGGGGGGCTGACACATCAGTAAGATTCTCTACTGTGGCAACAGCATTCACACACAGGACAGGGTACTATTTATGATGTTGGGGCAGCTGTCAAGTTTATAGAAATTACCTGTTACCTAGCATGCATGCACAGAGTGATGCATTTACGAGAACAGCCTTTTGACCATGTTTGCACTCACTATGCGCTAATATTTGTCGCAATAACACTGATATTACTGTAGAATAGCCAGACGGTTCACTCCACATTCTTACCATGGAAAGTTCTGTCTCTGTTCCGTTGGTGATGAAACATTCCATTTTGGTCTTTTGAAAATTTGTGTCGGGGGTTAAATCACAGACTTGTGGGACCCCCCCCCCCACCTCCTCCCAGCCCCCCTTAATCTCCACCCATGGATGGAAGGAACAAAGGGGTTGACCATCTGGTTAGTCTATGATATCTGTGGTTTTAATCTACACTTGAATATGACTCTAGTCATAGTGTTAATTTACAAATGGAATGAGTTAAGGACCAGTGAATATTTTTTAACAGATTAGGTTACCCTACTCAAATTGTACAGGGTAATTGGTTTCCTGGAACCATCCGAGGAACTTTAACCTTTACGGTACTTTAACATTTACAACAAAGGACTTTAGCAATGTTGAAATACGGAAAGCAAAAAAAAAAAAAGGCTAGTCTGCTTACTTTGCAGAATTCAAGTGTTATAAATAAACCCATTTTCCTTTTTTTAGATGAACTGATACGACTATAGAGTAAGGAATTTATCCCTGTCCTTTATCTATAGAGTCAGGATTTATCCCTGTCCTTTATCTATAGAGTAAGGATTTATCCCTGTCCTTTATCTATAGAGTCAGGATTTATCCCTGTCCTTTATCTATAGAGTAAGGATTTATCCCTGTCCTTTATCTATAGAGTCAGGATTTATCCCTGTCCTTTATCTATAGAGTCAGGATTTATCCCTGTCCTTTATCTATAGAGTGAGGATTTATCCGTCCTTTATCTATAGTAAGGATTTATCCCTGTCCTTTATCTATAGAGTAAGGATTTATCCCTGTCCTTTATCTATAGAGTCAGGATTTATCCCTGTCCTTTATCTATAGAGTAAGGATTTATCCCTGTCCTTTATCTATAGAGTAAGGATTTATCCCTGTCCTTTATCTATAGAGTAAGGATTTATCCCTGTCCTTTATCTATAGAGTAAGGATTTATCCCTGTCCTTTATCTATAGAGTAAGGATTTATCCCTGTCCTTTATCTATAGAGTCAGGATTTATCCCTGTCCTTTATCTATAGAGTCAGGATTTATCCCTGTCCTTTATCTATAGAGTAAGGATTTATCCCTGTCCTTTATCTATAGAGTAAGGATTTATCCCTGTCCTTTATCTATAGAGTCAGGATTTATCCCTGTCCTTTATCTATAGAGTAAGGATTTATCCCTGTCCTTTATCTATAGAGTAAGGATTTATCCCTGTCCTTTATCTATAGAGTCAGGATTTATCCCTGTCCTTTATCTATAGAGTCAGGATTTATCCCTGTCCTTTATCTATAGAGTAAGGATTTATCCCTGTCCTTTATCTATAGAGTAAGGATTTATCCCTGTCCTTTATCTATAGAGTGAGGATTTATCCCTGTCCTTTATCTATAGAGTAAGGATTTATCCCTGTCCTTTATCTATAGAGTCAGGATTTATTCCTGTCCTTTATCTATAGAGTAAGGATTTATTCCTGTCCTTTATCTATAGAGTCAGGATTTATCCCTGTCCTTTATCTATAGAGTCAGGATTTATCCCTGTCCTTTATCTATAGAGTCAGGATTTATCCCTGTCCTTTATCTATAGAGTAAGGATTTATCCCTGTCCTTTACCTATAGAGTCAGGATTTATCCCTGTTCTTTATCTATAGAGTAAGGATTTATCCCTGTCCTTTATCTATAGAGTAAGGATTTATCCCTGTCCTTTATCTATAGAGTAAGGATTTATCCCTGTCCTTTACCTATAGAGTGAGGATTTATCCCTGTCCTTTATCTATAGAGTAAGGATTTATCCCTGTCCTTTATCTATAGAGTCCGGATTTATCCCTGTCCTTTATCTATAGAGTCCGGATTTATCCCTGTCCTTTATCTATAGAGTAAGGATTTATCCCTGTCCTTTATCTATAGTAAGGATTTATCCCTGTCCTTTATCTATAGAGTGAGGATTTATCCCTGTCCTTTATCTATAGAGTCAGGATTTATCCCTGTCCTTTATCTATAGAGTAAGGATTTATCCCTGTCCTTTATCTATAGAGTAAGGATTTATCCCTGTCCTTTACCTATAGAGTCAGGATTTATCCCTGTCCTTTACCTATAGAGTGAGGATTTATCCCTGTCCTTTATCTATAGAGTCAGGATTTATCCCTGTCCTTTATCTATAGAGTAAGGATTTATCCCTGTCCTTTACCTATAGAGTCAGGATTTATCCCTGTCCTTTATCTATAGAGTGAGGATTTATCCCTGTCCTTTATCTATAGAGTAAGGATTTATCCCTGTCCTTTACCTATAGAGTCAGGATTTATCCCTGTCCTTTATCTATAGAGTAAGGATTTATCCCTGTCCTTTACCTATAGAGTCAGGATTTATCCCTGTCCTTTATCTATAGAGTAAGGATTTATCCCTGTCCTTTATCTATAGAGTAAGGATTTATTCCTGTCCTTTACCTATAGAGTCAGGATTTATCCCTGTCCTTTATCTATAGAGTAAGGATTTATCCCTGTCCTTTACCTATAGAGTCAGGATTTATCCCTGTCCTTTATCTATAGAGTAAGGATTTATCCCTGTCCTTTATCTATAGAGTAAGGATGTATTCCTGTCCTTTATCTATAGAGTAAGGATTTATCCCTGTCCTTTATCTATAGAGTAAGGATTTATCCCTGTCCTTTATCTATAGAGTAAGGATTTATCCCTGTCCTTTACCTATAGAGTAAGGATTTATCCCTGTCCTTTATCTATAGAGTAAGGATTTATCCCTGTCCTTTATCTATAGAGTAAGGATTTATCCCTGTCCTTTATCTATAGAGTAAGGATTTATCCCTGTCCTTTATCTATAGAGTAAGGATTTATCCCTGTCCTTTATCTATAGAGTAAGGATTTATCCCTGTCCTTTATCTATAGAGTAAGGATGTATTCCTGTCCTTTATCTATAGAGTAAGGATTTATCCCTGTCCTTTATCTATAGAGTAAGGATTTATCCCTGTCCTTTATCTATAGAGTAAGGATTTATCCCTGTGCTTTATCTATAGAGTCAGGATTTATCCCTGTCCTTTACCTATAGAGTGAGGTTATCTATAGAGTAAGGATTTATCCCTGTCCTTTATCTATAGAGTAAGGATTTATCCCTGTCCTTTATCTATAGAGTAAGGATTTATCCCTGTCCTTTATCTATAGAGTAAGGATTTATCCCTGTCCTTTATCTATAGAGTCAGGATTTATCCGTCCTTTATCTATAGTAAGGATTTATCCCTGTCCTTTATCTATAGAGTGAGGATTTATCCCTGTCCTTTATCTATAGAGTAAGGATTTATCCCTGTCCTTTATCTATAGAGTCAGGATTTATCCCTGTCCTTTATCTATAGAGTAAGGATTTATCCCTGTCCTTTATCTATAGAGTAAGGATTTATCCCTGTCCTTTATCTATAGAGTCAGGATTTATCCCTGTCCTTTACCTATAGAGTCAGGATTTATCCCTGTCCTTTATCTATAGAGTAAGGATTTATCCCTGTCCTTTATCTATAGAGTAAGGATTTATCCCTGTCCTTTATCTATAGAGTCAGGATTTATCCCTGTCCTTTATCTATAGAGTAAGGATTTATCCCTGTCCTTTATCTATAGAGTCAGGATTTATCCCTGTCCTTTATCTATAGAGTCAGGATTTATCCCTGTCCTTTACCTATAGAGTCAGGATTTATCCCTGTCCTTTATCTATAGAGTAAGGATTTATCCCTGTCCTTTATCTATAGAGTCAGGATTTATCCCTGTCCTTTATCTATAGAGTAAGGATTTATCCCTGTCCTTTATCTATAGAGTCAGGATTTATCCCTGTCCTTTATCTATAGAGTGAGGATTTATCCCTGTCCTTTATCTATAGAGTCAGGATTTATCCCTGTCCTTTACCTATAGAGTCAGGATTTATCCCTGTCCTTTATCTATAGAGTAAGGATTTATCCCTGTCCTTTATCTATAGAGTCAGGATTTATCCCTGTCCTTTATCTATAGAGTCAGGATTTATCCCTGTCCTTTATCTATAGAGTAAGGATTTATCCCTGTCCTTTATCTATAGAGTCAGGATTTATCCCTGTCCTTTACCTATAGAGTCAGGATTTATCCCTGTCCTTTATCTATAGAGTCAGGATTTATCCCTGTCCTTTATCTATAGAGTCAGGATTTATCCCTGTCCTTTATCTATAGAGTAAGGATTTATCCCTGTCCTTTATCTATAGAGTAAGGATTTATCCCTGTCCTTTATCTATAGAGTCAGGATTTATCCCTGTCCTTTATCTATAGAGTCAGGATTTATCCCTGTCCTTTACCTATAGAGTCAGGATTTATCCCTGTCCTTTATCTATAGAGTAAGGATTTATCCCTGTCCTTTATCTATAGAGTAAGGATTTATCCCTGTCCTTTATCTATAGAGTAAGGATGTATTCCTGTCCTTTACCTATAGAGTCAGGATTTATCCCTGTCCTTTATCTATAGAGTCCGGATTTATCCCTGTCCTTTATCTATAGAGTAAGGATTTATCCCTGTCCTTTATCTATAGAGTCAGGATTTATCCCTGTCCTTTATCTATAGAGTCAGGATTTATCCCTGTCCTTTATCTATAGAGTCAGGATTTATCCCTGTCCTTTATCTATAGAGTCAGGATTTATCCCTGTCCTTTATCTATAGAGTCAGGATTTATCCCTGTCCTTTATCTATAGAGTCAGGATTTATCCCTGTCCTTTATCTATAGAGGCAGGATTTATCCCTGTCCTTTATCTATAGAGTCAGGATTTATCCCTGTCCTTTATCTATAGAGTAAGGATTTATCCCTGTCCTTTACCTATAGAGTCAGGATTTATCCCTGTCCTTTATCTATAGAGTCAGGATTTATCCCTGTCCTTTATCTATAGAGGCAGGATTTATCCCTGTCCTTTATCTATAGAGTCAGGATTTATCCCTGTCCTTTATCTATAGAGTAAGGATTTATCCCTGTCCTTTATCTATAGAGTAAGGATTTATCCCTGTCCTTTATCTATAGAGTGAGGATTTATCCCTGTCCTTTATCTATAGAGTCAGATTTATCCCTGTCCTTTATCTATAGAGTCAGGATTTATCCCTGTCCTTTACCTATAGAGTCAGGATTTATTCCTGTCCTTTATCTATAGAGTCAGGATTTATTCCTGTCCTTTATCTATAGAGTCAGGATTTATCCCTGTCCTTTATCTATAGAGTCAGGATTTATTCCTGTCCTTTATCTATAGAGTCAGATTTATCCCTGTCCTTTACCTATAGAGTCAGGATTTATCCCTGTCCTTTATCTATAGAGTCAGGATTTATTCCTGTCCTTTACCTATAGAGTCAGGATTTATCCCTGTCCTTTATCTATAGAGTCAGGATTTATTCCTGTCCTTTATCTATAGAGTGAGGATTTATCCCTGTCCTTTATCTATAGAGTCAGGATTTATTCCTGTCCTTTATCTATAGAGTCAGATTTATCCCTGTCCTTTACCTATAGAGTCAGGATTTATCCCTGTCCTTTATCTATAGAGTCAGGATTTATTCCTGTCCTTTATCTATAGAGTCAGGATTTATCCCTGTCCTTTATCTATAGAGTAAGGATTTATCCCTGTCCTTTATCTATAGAGTCAGGATTTATCCCTGTCCTTTATCTATAGAGTAAGGATTTATCCCTGTCCTTTATCTATAGAGTGAGGATTTATCCCTGTCCTTTATCTATAGAGTCAGGATTTATTCCTGTCCTTTATCTATAGAGTGAGGATTTATCCCTGTCCTTTATCTATAGAGGCAGGATTTATCCCTGTCCTTTATCTATCTTTATTTAGCCCTGCTGCATTGTGGGTAGGAACCCAAATTTCGCTCCGATTAAATGAAAAATCAATGCAAGAAGCAGATCCGTTGTCTGAGGTCGCCTCAAGGTCATTCATTGGTGGATTCCGTTACATTCTTAGAAGCGACATCAAAAAAGAAGCCTCCCTCTCTTTCCCGTTTGCAATTTTGCTGTTTAAAGACAACCGTACAGGGAAAAAATGAATAAAAAGGATGCAAAATGTGGCTGCAGACCGAGTATTTATTTTTTTTGATGGTCCTACACACACTGGAATCAGCTGGGTTCCTCGTGGCTTTGTTGTCCCGCGCTGTGAAAATTTCAGCCTTGGCTGCGGAGCAACCCCCGGCGGCTCGATTCTGGGACCCAAACACACGCAGGGATGGGATGTCTGTTCCAGTTAAGCCCAGGGAATCCAGAGTGGCGCGGGCGCAGAAGATGGGACGGTAGATGAGAGATTAGATTTGCCGCTGAGTTGCTATTTAAAGCCGCAGAGAGAGATTGTAATTGATTGTCTCGCTGCCAGGGTCTAAAAATAAAAAAATGGCTGTTTCAACACAAGACAAAAGCACCGTGGGCCAGACCTGGAATCCAAATCCCATCTTTATTCTGTGGAAAGACTGTAAGGCTGTGGCAACTGATGCATATTAAAAGAGAATGCATTGAATTGTGTAACACACACACACACACACACACACACACACAGACAGGGAGCCAATATACAGATCCTTTCCAAAAAATTAGAATATCATGGAAAAGTTTTTTTTTTTTCCATAATTCCATTCAAAAAGTGAAACTTTCATAGATTATAGATTCATTACACACAAAGTGAAATATTTCTAGCCTTTATTTGTTTCATTTTTCATAATTTTGGCTTACAGCTCCAGAAAACCCCCAAAACAGTATTTCAAGAAATTAGAATAGTGTGTCGAAAATCAGCATTTACTTCAGTTATTTCAGAGAATGAATGTTTTAGACTGAGTGTCACACTCTGTACGTGGTGGTTTTTGAAGCACTGACTCCAGCCTCAGTCCACTCCCTCTGTATCTCCGCCAAATTTTGGAATCGTCTTTGCTTGACAATCCGCTGAAGCCTACGATCATCTCTTTTGCTTGTGCACCTTCTCCTGCCACATTTTTCCCTTCCACTAAACTTTCTATTGATATGCTTGGACACTGCACTCTGTGAACAGCCAGCCTCCTTAGCGATGACCTTTTGTGGCTTACCCATCTTCTGGAGGGTGTCAATGATGGTCTTCTGGCCAATTGTCAAGTCTGCAGTCTTCCCCATACTGAACCAAACTGAGATACTTGTCCAATTTAATGACACACCTGTAGAAAAACTTTGTAGGTGTTTTGAGTAAATTAGATGATTAGAGTGTGACACTCAGTCTAAAACATTCATTCTCTGAAATAACTGAAGTAAATGCTGATTTTCGACACACTATTCTAATTTCTTGAAATACTGTTTTGGGGGTTTTCTGGAGCTGTAAGCCAAAATTATGAAAAATGAAACAAATAAAGGCTAGATATATTTCACTTTGTGTGTAATGAATCTATAATCTATGAAAGTTTCACTTTTTGAATGGAATTATGGAAAAAAAAAAAACTTTTCCATGATATTCTAATTTTTTGGAAAGGATCTGCATATATATATATGAACCTGATCTGGCCAGAGTAGGCTCAAACGTACACTGCTAGAGTTGAAGCAACACTGTTAGAGTTGAATTAACACTGGACATTTTGCTGTGAATTTACTGTGTACGTATGTTTCACACAGATTGCAGAATTGATTAATCAGTCTGCTTACACAAGCACCACAAAACAGCTATTCAGCCCACGGTGGCTGAAATTCTGACTCACATACATGCACGCACACACACACACACCAACACATGCAGAACATTATGTTTTGTCATCAACTATCTAAGAATGACGGAGCCTAGAATTCAGTGAAATGTTGAGCAGTCATACACACAACATGCGTTTTGTCCACACGACCTGTCTGCGTGGCCCTGTTGTTTCTCTTAAAAGCATACCTTCTTCGTACCGTCTTCTCCCATTAACGGCGTTCCATTGATTTTCGTTGTTTGCGCACAAAAATATGGGAAATGTTGTCTCCAAAGGAAGTTTAATGATGCACTTTGAGTACGTGTAGAGTACGCTCGACACGCCACACCTACAGGGATAACGGTGGAGAAACAAACGTCCATTAGAGAATAACAATGCATTCCTAGCGGCTTCAGCATGCGTTAGCTTACAAAACTGGATAGTTTGCTGCAAACTTGCAGCTAATATGTAGCACATTTTTCACTACTGGCAAAGTCTGCCAAACCTCTGGCAACAAAAGAGGTTTGGCAGACTTTGCCAGTAGTGGTGAAATTCTGGTGAACGTCTTGCAACAATGGCAGTTCCCACAAAGCTAATCTGCATGTGAAAATATGAGCTCGCCGCAAACCTGCGGCAACAATGCCAAAGGTTTGACGCAAGTTTTCCAGGTGTTAACCCATATTTTTGTAAGGGTTAACACCTGTACTCTTTTAGCCCCGGGACCAAGGGCAGAATGTAGCTTGTTTAGGCGGAAGGGCTCATCCAGGCCACACAGAGTGTCCTCTTCATTGAAGCTGGCTGGTGTCCGTTTCTATGTCCTACAGGCAAATCCTGATAAAGTGTGTTTGCACATACCGACCCTTATATCACTACCACAGGTGACACCTGGCCAACAAGTTAAAATCACTTACCAGGAGTGATGCTTGGACGTACGTGGTCCTCGCATTTAGTGGATGTTTTCGTCTGGAGTGACTTAACCCTTTCATGCATGAATTATTACAAAAACAGAGCAATATTTTTTTCACATCAAACCTCGCATGTGTTTCACCCGCCTAGGTCACAGAAATGTGCCCCAAATGGCCCCTTGAAAACATAGACCATGCATGCAGATTACAACTCTTAATGCATGATGTCCACTTCAGTGGACAGAAGGTTATTCGTATACAATACAGGAACTATGGTAATTTTTTGTTACAAATGTAACTAATTCTGCTCCTTCCATCTTCCCTAATAAGAGAATATATGTTTTAACATGCTCTGTTCTCGAGGAATAGAAGGTTTTCACAGCTACTCCAGAGGGATGTATGTTTCCACCTCCACCTGCCATTTTGACCTTCACTGTATCAAAACTAGAAAAGCCAATAAGATGTAACAAGATGGAGCATATCAAAATTTAGGCAAAGGTGCAAGGAATCTGCTCTTCTCTGCTCTGAATCACAAATGTTTTTGACTATATTTAGACTTTGAAAAGCTTGTCCACTGTAGTGGACTCCATGCATGAAAGGGTTAAGTTTCACTTCTTACATTATTTCCATACAATCTTTGTTTTGTTGTACACCTGGATATTTTACTGAAGCACTCCAGGTTAAGTACCTTTTGCTCAAGGGTACAATGTGAGTGCTCCATCTGGAAATACCGAACCTACACCCTTGCAGTTACAAGCTCAGTTCCCTAACCATTACACGACACTGGCACTGATAGCGAGAGCCAGACAAGACCACATGGAAAACACAGATATAGATAAATTAATAAATGCATTAAAACCACGTAGGAAAGGCCTTTTGACACAACCATGTTAGGTATTATAGCCCGAATATGTTTGTGCATGGCCTACTATTGCAATAATTTCACACTTGTTGGCACAGTATTTCATGAATGCTCCAAAAAATTGGCTCTTTAATATTCCTTATTGGATTTGCTGCCTGGAGTTAAGTGCTCCTTGACGTGCTCTCTGAGCATAGCGCTAACGATGGGCTGCGCCACTGTAATTAACCTGTATACCTGTGCTGACATTTTAGAGTAAAGGTACTGATGAAGGCAGTTTGGATCTTTTATGGATACTGACTTCTCCCCTTATTTATAGTCGAGCTGCTAATAATTGCCTCTGCATTACCCGTCATGCGATAGCTCCGGTTCTTGTCGTTTGGAAGTACCAGCCGCACGCCAGGCCTACTGACTCGCCGAAGGTAAAAAAAAACCGAAAAAGCACGACTTTACAAAAGCTACCTCCCTCCGTAGCTTTGTGAACGTCCTCTAATTGCTGCCTCGTATTCCCAGAAATTCGGAGACTCGCCGTGTAATTTATTGAGCACTGGACTGCCCAGTCTCTGTCTCTCCCCTAATGCCACAATCCCACACTGCTCTGGCATCAACTCACAGAGAGAGCGAGAGAGAGAGAGAGAGAGAGAGAGAGAGAGAGAGAGAGAGAGAGAGAGAGAGAGAGAGAGAGAGAGAGAGGGAGAAAGCTGTATTATAGTCATGACTGTGTACCTGTTTAAGAGAGAGAGAGAGAGAGAGAGAGAGAGAGAGAGAGAGAGGGAGAGAGCTGTATTATAGTCATGACTGTGTACCTGTCTGAGAGAGAGAGAGAGAGAGAGAGAGAGGGAGGGAGAGAGCAGTATTATAGTCATGACTGTGTACCTGTCTGAGAGAGAGAGAAAGAGAGAAAGCTACATTATAGTCATGACTGTACCTGTCTGAGAGAGAGAGAGACAGAGATGGAGAGGGAGATCTACATTATAGTAATGACTGTGTACCTGTCTGAGAGAGAGAGAGAGAGAGAGAGAGAGAGAGAGATACATTATAGTCATGACTGTGTACCTGTCTGAGAGAGAGAGAAAGAGAGAGATACATTATAGTCATGACTGTGTACCTGTCAGAGAGAGAGAGGGGCAGACAGAAAGATATGATGGTGTTTTAAGGCTAATTAGAGTTTGAGTGTCAGTTTTATTATGGTTTTCTCAAATGTTAATTTTAACTTTAGATCCACACATTTTTAAAAATGGATTCACTGCCAATCCCCATTTCCTTGGAAGGATGCTTTTTTAATGCTGTTTAGTACGCTTCAGATAAGTCCTTTTTGTAAGTGAGGATAATAATTGCATCTTGACAGGATTACTCTATAATTATTTTATGATTTTCCTCAATTTATCTAAGTGTTTAGAGATTGCATTCCCACTAGCATATGAGAAAGGTTACATTTTTCAGATGAACAGAAAAAGGCCTGTAAATATTGTTTCTTTCACTTGGCTCTACTTGTGTGGTATTTCATTTGTCAATGTTTCTTAATTGATTTTTTTAAACGCTCGTTTATCTTTTTAAAAAATCTGCACCCTCTTTAACTGCCTCTTGGTATCAGAGTTTTCTGTAAAAAAAAAAAAAAAGCAAATGGGGGAATGAGATTGTGTCAATCACGTTGCCATGGTTTTTTGGAACTCGGGAGGTTGCCTAGCGATGATAAACGAACCAACGGGTTCCACGGCCACCGAAGGGAGGAACCGATGACTGTAACAGGTGATGTCATCGTCCCCCAATGGAGAAGCAGATGTGGCGTTTCCATGGCGCTGAGTGTCGGTGTCAGGACGTTGCCTGTGTGAGCAGCACTGCCTCTGGATATCCCCGCTTCATTGACGGCGCTGGCATATGCTGCATCGGGAGCCTCGCAGTCACACTATTCATTTGCCATTCTTCATTGATTCCCCCTCCCCCCCCCTTCTAATGTATAAAAATAGCCTGTGGAAAAAGACTGCCACTCTAATGTTACAGCATTAACAAAATAGTCATTTTATGGGATTTTACCGGCTGTAGCCATCGGGTCGACTTATAACAATTTTGTTTATAACGGCAACTGTTGTTTTATTGTGAGCGTATATCTTCCTCCTAATTTGTGGTACACAGTTGTGTGGACTGAGCAGGAAAGAGGGTGGGGGGGGGGGGGTTGTGGTAATGGTGATTTTAATGATTCACTTGGTATGTCCCCCCCAACCTTTATACTATAAAACTTCATTAGATGAATTCCACTCTTGGGTCAAGGAAAGTTCAGTGGTATGTTCTTGAAAGACTCACATTTATTTTGTCTGATTAATTGCCCTGTAGGTCTGAGATCATTTGAGATATTCCTGACGTCCTAGGCACACACCCGAGTATCATATTATACTCCGGGCCAGATCGGCCACCCCTTTCATCCAATAGGTTTAACCCTGTGACATTTCGAAGGTCAGCATTGGCCAATCAGGCGTGGGTTCTGAACGCAGTCACAGTCTTATTAAAATCTGTAAGAAAGGAGACGCCACTGAGATGTGTTTAATGAGTTAAACAAATGTCAGCATACAGAGAAATGACTGAATCGATTAAATTAGCCAGGAGGATAGGGAGGGGCTGGGGGCGGGGTTTCATCTTTAAGGAAGCAAAATCTTATGCAGCCGATGTTGTCAGTTTTTTGTTGTCGCTGTTGTTGTTTTTTTTTCACTATCGGAACTTGGACATAGCACCTCGTCCTGTCCAGTCCTGCCGGTGGGCTGTTCTACCTTCTGAACAACCCTGGTCTGAGTGTTGTGTATCACACTCATGCATGGAGGCCACTAGAGCTCATCACCCAGGCTGCAAAATCTCTTCAAATCCCCACCACGGTGGCTGACCGTGAGAGTCAGAGGTACGGATTAGACCCAGTGAGGGAGCTGGTCCATTTAGTTTACTGGAATGAAACAGCAGAGAGTGAGTTGGTGCACTCAGAAGGACATTGTGAAGCTACCTGGTGTTAGCGCTTGAGTGGAACAGGGTGAGGATCCTCGGACAAAACTTCAAGTCGCGCGGGATCATGGTGGGTTAGCGCGGTTAGCATCGCTGAACGGGCGGCCTTTGCGGTCCCTCTCCCCTGACCCATCTCTCTGCGGCTGGACATTTCGCCAGCCCCATTAAGGCCCGTAAAGGAGGGAAGACCGAGGATGGAGGAGCGAGCGAAACCAAATTTATCAACGTGTCATCGGCGACGAATCACCAGCTTAGGAAGGAATCAAAAACGACTGTGGGTGTTTCTCGTGAACAGGTTTAAGGCTGTACCGCCGGGGGTGTCAAACTCCAGTCCTGGAGGGGCGTGGTGTCTGCTGGTTTTGGGGGGGGTTTCAACAAGAGCGATTAATTTAAGTCTTGGATTGGCTAAAGAGTCCACACAATTTGTTCTCAAGGCCTTAATCGGCTGCTAATTGAAAGGAAACCACAGATACCTGCGGAAACTTCCGGCCCCCCCAGGACTGCAGACCCCCCCAGCAAAACTAATGACACAACCAAGGATTGGTGCAAAACAAATACCATGACTAATAACTTGTCATGTTATGGGTCTTGCATGTGCTAAAAGGTTTTGCGTATGCTAGAGGTCTTAGTAAATCAGGCCCTCTAAAGGCGTTCTTCTTTTAAAAAAAGCTTCCTTTTAATCCAGAACCTCACTCTTACTCTTGATATAAGTGAGATAACTTTATCAACGTTTCCTTGGCGGTTTGTGTTTTCTTTTCCTATCATGTTGGATTCATCTCTCCCTTTGATTAGCAGCTATGTAGCGCTCGCATCTCTCCCTTTGATTAGCAGCTATGTAGCGCTCGCATCTCTCCCTTTGATTAGCAGCTATGTAGCGCTCGCATCTCTCCCTTTGATTAGCAGCTATGTAGCGCTCGCATCTCTCCCTTTGATTAGCAGCTATGTAGCGCTCGCGGTAACGTCAGAGATGACGCACTGACTTTCGTGAGCTTGCAGGCTTTCTTCAGTCTCTCGTACACTGACTCAGTGTATTCAGGCAGCACTGCACACATGCAACATTTAACGCACTTCCAACCCACATCAAAGCTGCCCCTACCCTCTCTTCCTTTAAAACCGCCCTTAAAACCCACCTCTTCAGACTTGCTTTCCCCAGCTAATCCCCCCTCCCCCTTTTTTTTTGTTGTTTTTACCCCACACTTTCCTAATCTTTTTATTAATTTTTTTTTTTTTTTTGGATTTTAATTATCTTATTTATCTTATTTATTTTACTTATTTATCTATTTACTTATTTTTTAATGTAAAGCGTCTTTGAGTACCTTGAAAAGCGCTATATAAGTTTAATGTATTATTAGTATTATTATTATTATTATTATATCCATTGATCTTTTCCCACTGACTTTATGTATCAGCCATGAAAAATGTGTAATGTCTTAAAAAATAAAGCCAACAGCCTGACAGTCTACATAATATATGACCAGAATGGTCTTTTAGAAATCTGGGGGGTCACCAGGCTTTTGATTGGATTATCAACCAATAAAATGAAGAGAAAGTGGCTGCTGCTAAAACCTATAAAAATGTAGTTTGTTTATGGAGCGATCAGTAGGTAACATCTTTCTTACCCAGAGTCCTAGAGATCTGTGCACGAGGGGGTGCAATCGTGAGGTGCGGCAGGGTTTGGGGCGAGACAGCACTATGCAACGGGGAGAAACTAGCGGACAGCTAATGAGAGGAGGTGTTGGGGGAGAACATGGCGGGACCTGTCATGGCTGTCGGAGGATTTCCTCTGACCTACTCTGGGGAGAACACACGGCTCGCCAAAAATGTCAAGTTTCTCTTTTCCCCCTCGGCCTCCAGGCCTGCTACCCCCCCCCCCACACACACACACACACACACACACACACACAGCCTCAGAGACATGACCTGAGAGCGGTAGCAAAGGAGGCCCCTAGGACTCCGCCGTTACCACGGCGATACAAATCAACCCGACAAATGAGAGGGGTGCGCGCGTGTGTGTGTGTGTGTGTGTGCGTGTACACACGTGTGGGTCTGTATACGTATAAAATCTCACTGCTCAAACAATGAAGTATATTATCACTTGCTATATCCATTAAAACCAGTGAGCGTTTTATAACAGCTACAAAATGCTTTGGATGTGCTGTCATCTACAGTATATTTGTGAAAGATGAGGAGAAATATACGACGCGCACAAACAAACACACGCACACACACACACACACACACACACACACACACAGACACACTGCTAGGACAGAGACACAGTAAAATCTTTACTGTTAATTTATCTCTAACAGAGTTTATATGAGACCAAGAGGGATCAAATGTGCTCTATCAGAGTCGATTTAACGCTGAACATTTTACCGTCTTGGACTGCTCTCATCTTGAAAATGGTATCTATCAACGGAGAAAACTTGATGATGCGGTCGGAAGGTTACTGAAGAAGATGGATGTGGTGTCCATAGCCTCTCGTTTATGCCGCCGCATTTAAGAGTTTCTGCTTCTGCAGTGCAGCTCTGCAGTATTTTGGTATGCAGGCGCATCATCCGTCGCAGGTTCTGCCGCATGCAGAGCTGCAGGGCCTGCCATTTTTCAGTCTGCTTTTGCTCTGAACGTCTAATTGTCGCGTTTCGACAGGACGTCGTCAGTGTTTTTCGCTAATAAATCAGCGGCTGTTGGATAGGTAACTCTGAAGGGCTTCAAGGCGGCTTTCAATGACTTTTTTGTTTTTTGAATTACCAAAATGCAAATTTTGACAGGCAAGGCGAAATGGCGTGATTCACAAGTTGTCCACAATGGGGGCTTTGTAGAGTCCCGGCCGAAGATAACGAGGCTTTCTCAGCCAGGCACAATGGCTACAAGACCGGAATAGGCACTCACAGAAGATGACAAAATGCTAACCGTGGAGAAAAGTCTGCATAAAACCTCTCCCTGAATTGATGATGTTCACAGGTTCTTTGATGTTGTTCTTTGTCGTCATTTTCTGCGTCAAGCCAGGTCAAGAGGAGTCCGTCACCGACGACGAAGAGTCGCGATTTGACACGAATACAAGCCGCAACATAAAAGGACAAAGATGTTCAGACATTTTCAGTCACTGCGAGGAAAAGCAGGCAGTTGTGTTTGTTTATTTTTTTCATCAGTTTCGTTAATCTGCCGTATATCAATCAGCAATGATTCAGTTTTCAGGTATAAGACAAGGACAACTTGGTTTTCTCAATGGGCGACTGCGGTTGCTTCATGGCTTAACATCACCAGCTACCGATGCTAGCTAATCGTCTGACCACAATGATAAACCCATAATGATCATTGGATGATGAAAAATAGAATCAGTTTTCTTTTTTCCCGTTCCATTTTGCAGATATGGGGTTTAGGGATAATATGAAAACTGTATGGTAGGACATAAAGTAATAAATATAAATATATAATTAATAAAAAATAAATAATGTAAGTGATGGATAAACATTATTGCATGAAGCCTGGTCAGACTGCGATTTTGGATGACCAAATGAAAAAAACAGCTACTTTACATCTGAAAGGAGACGACAGTAAAATCAAGGAGAGATAATTTATGAATAGCAGCCGTATATTTGTTCTGGATTTCAGACCATCTTTGACCGGTAGATCTATCTTTTGTTTTGTCTGATATATGATAGTGACAACCAGAAACTGAAAGGTCACCTTGACTACGAACTGTAGGTACAAATAGTGATATTGAAATGCAATCAGGGAGAGAAACCTATACTTGGATCTTCATATAGCTGTAGATTGACATATTTTTTAACTCTTTAAACGCCTGTGAAATGTAAAAACACCCTCACAGATCTGTCAAAGGTTTTTCAAAACACATTGCTAACTACGAGTTATCTTATTTAAGAACATTTATTTCTGGGGCACTGGTGAAAATAGATGCGCACTTCAAAATGTTTAGTTTTCTACAGAAAATGTTAAATGTAGTGGTTTGTGAGGGAATTTGAAATGAAGCACTGGGTCGGATTTGCTTTTTCCGGAGGTAATTCCCCCGTAACCTTAGGGCCTGGTACATACAAAGAGCAACGCAGGGGGCGTTTCTCGCGTTCTTGCGTAGCAAAATGTGCAGTCCGAATTTTGTAAAGCGACGCAAACGTGTGGTGCAATTCCACACGTTTCCGTTAGGTGCTAAATGTAAATACTGTTCAATAACTGCAGAATTGCAGACTACACACAAAGAAGTAATAATTTCCGGTTTAAGGTTACTTGCTCCAACCAGATTAGCCTAGGCTGCCAACTAGCGGACAGGGCGAAAAGAAGCCGGTAAACGCACGTATAGTATGTAAGCAAAGACCTCGCGTATGTCCCGAATCTGCGTTGGCGTTCATGTTCCTTGCGTAGAGTATGTACTAGGCCTAATGCAGATGCCTGATACCATATTCACCCACGTCGGGGCTTTTCTGTTCTGCTAATTCCTGGGTTTTGGGTCCAAAATGTCGGTCAGGTGTCGGGCGAGGGTTGAAAGAGTCCCGAGCGAGCGGATAACGAGCTCATTAAATACAGCTCACGCTGCGGGGGAGAGCAGCTGTCGAGGGGCAAACAGCGAAGAATTACTTCTCTTTGATAAAACCGCATTATTCGCTACGCTCGCTGAGCAGGGAGTGCGGAAAGAGCAGGACCCTGGAGCGGCTCTCTCGCGCGCTTACTGTACGTACCTTAGTGACGCTTAGAAAACCTCCCACACCGCAAGGCAAAACTCACCCACCAGTGGGTACTCTCTCTCTCTCTCTCTCTCTCTCTCTCTCTCTCTCTCTCTCTCTCTCTCTCTCTCTCTCTCTCTCTCTCTCTCTCTCAAGGTCATTCTTCTTATTTAATCCAGCCAGAAACAACTGCTTGAATTCAGTCAATTCATATGATGAAAGAGTTCCTGTTATTATTTCATTTGTCCCGAAATTAAACACCAAAACCGATGGTGTGTTTATTCGGAAGTCAAAGTTAAGGGCACATATTGATTGAATCTAGCTGAAAGTGTCAAACCTATGGTGAACAATAGGCTACAATTGCCTTGCAGATAAACTGCACTAAGACTTTGTCTTACAGTTTTTTTCGATTGCTTAAGCACGATTTTGAAAACAGGGCCCGGTTTTTCAAAACAGTACACACAATTAGCACAACCATACACCCAATTAGCAGAACACCTCAGATCCTTTGCAAAATGAAACACTCTTGTAAAAACTATACACTAATTTATAAAAAACATATTTTGTTACCATATGAAACACACACGTTTCATATGACTTAATTCTGTTTGAACCAGTTACACACTGCTGTTGCTAACCTAAAACACTTTTAGCAATTCTACTTCTCAGTGATTAGAGTACTGTAAGTGAAGTACACAGAGAAAGTGCAAATATACAATAAATTCACCAAACACTACACAAGACCAATACTGCAGACTGTTGAAAATATAATTTATTTCTCGTCTTATACCAAAATCAGTCAACATGTCAACATGGAAAATCACAACAAAACATGTCCCAGTTTTCATGCTACTACAGTAGTGTGCATAACACTGTAAGCTCAGCAAATATCAGACAAACATAAAATACTGTATCCAGTACAGGTTACAATTACAGTAAAAAATAAAAAAATAAAAATAAAAATTCTGAAAAAAACTAAAAATACAGTACAGAAAATACTAGACATTATCTCTTCGCCTAGCTGGATGTGGCCAGAGAATTTCATCAACATCACAGGCGATATCCTCATTGGCAAGACAACGTGGGAAGAACCGTCTTGAATGTCGAATCCATCCTTGATTTGGTCACAGGCCTCTTCCATGGCCTGAATGAGGGGTACCTGAGCCTGGGGCCGGAGATCGTAAACCCTCCACCGCCATGCCGAGAAAAACTCTTCGATTGGGTTTAGAAACGGAGAGTATGGTGGAAGGTATAGTACTGTAAACTGTGGATGGTGTTGAAACCAGTTCTGGACCAGAGCAGAGCGGTGGAATGACACATTGTCCCAGATGACAATGTATTGCATCTGGTGCATTTGGTTTACTGCTGTGACGATGTTGTGCAATCGGTCCAAAAATGTGAGAATGTGAGGTGTGTTGTAAGGGCCCATATTGGCATGACGGAGGAGGACCCCATTCTGTGTAATGGCAGCGCAAAGGGTGATGCTACCCCCACGTTGCCCTGGGACATTGACTATAGCCCTGTGGCCAATGATATTTCTGCCTCTCCTTCTTGCTTTTGTGGGGTTGAACCCTGCCTCATCTATGTATATGAATTCATGCGGGATTTCCTCAGCATCCATCTGTAAAACTCTCTGAAATACAGTGAAAGACAAGATTGTGTAGTTCAGCATAGATCTAGTATACAGTAAATTTACATGTAAAAAGGTTACGTGTGCAGTATGCAACATCACAGTGCTAAAGTGAACAATACATACCTCCACATACTCATGCCGCAGCTGTTTGACCCTCTCTGAATTCCGCTCAAAAGGCACTCGATAAAGTTGTTTCATTTGAACCTGATGTCTTTTCAGGATGCGTGCCAGTGTTGACTGAGAGACCTGATGGACATTATTGAAAATGGCATGGTCACCGATAATGTTGGCTTGAATTTCTCTGAGCCTGAAATTATTGGCCAAAACCATGTTTATGATCTCTCTCTCTTGTTCTTGCGTGAATATGGGCCCCCTTCCTCCTTGTCGTTCTCGACCCTCAATCCTATGTAGAAAAAGAATACATGTAACCTACTGTAAAATGTCACAGGAAGGGGTATCAAAAGTGCTGATATGGTGCATACAATAAGCAGCTGATTACTGTAACTGTAGACAGATTTTTTTTAACCTGTTTTCTTGTCAAAATGTCCTAATGACAGATGCCACTGTATATCTGCTAAGATTTGGCTGAACTCTTAGTCCAGCGTCCCTCAGCGTCAATCCGTGGTTCACGACATGGTCAACTAGTGTTGCGCGAATTTCATTTGATAAATTTGGTCCTCTTCTTCTTTGAGCACGTTCTCCTCCTGCTTCAGGTCTTCCTCTTCCTCTACCTCCACCTCGGCCTCTACCTCTGGCACGGCCTCCGCCTCTTCCTCTTCCTCTACCTCTACCTCTACCTCTACCTCCTCTACCTCCTCCTCCTCCTCTGTGGATTCCCCCTCTCACCCTCACTCTTCTTCTTCTGACTCCTTACATTTTGGTTGAAGACAGGTGAACTCACCTGCTGTATTTTTATAGTGTTTAAACCTGATTGGTGTGTCTACAATTAAGCAATCATGTGTTTGCACACCTGATGGCTGTGTTTAACCAATTGGCTCATATGTGTGGTAATTTGGCAGTCAGTGCTTTGGAATTGCAAGGAAGTGACATCATGATATACTTCTGTGTCTAATGTATACAAGTGTGTTTAGTGTTTTGCAAATCACTGTGTGTATTGTTTTGCAAAAAGTGTGAGGCTGACATTGTGCTTATAGAGGTGCAAATCTGGGCTGATGTTTTGCTCCTTGAGTGTAAGGTTTTGATAATTGTGTAATACTTTTGATTTTAGTGTTTATGCAATCGAAAAAAACTGTAATATACAACATTTAATTTTATTTCAAATGTCTTGAAATTAATTAAATTCACCTCATAAAATATTATGCCCATTTGTGTCCTGAATTGACTGAATCCAAGTGAATTGTCCCCTGCCATGATGACCCACCATACCTAAACATTGTGCCAGACAGAGTCTTTCTGAGTAACATTGCTGCAGCCATGCCATCAGTTCTGTGTGTCCCTGTTAAATATGTGTTTTACCTTTAACTATGCGTCGGCTGTGAGCTGTTTATACAAAACGCAGGCTATTACACAGCATGGTAACCTCTTTAATTAATGCACTGTAAATGACAAGATTGTCATGATCAGCAACTGCAGAAGGGAATGTGCTAACAGACGTTCCCAGGGTCTGTGTGTGTGTGTGTGTGTGTGTGTGTGTGTGTGTGTGTGTGTGTGTGTGTGTGTGTGTGTGTGTGTGTGTGTGTGTGTGTGTGTGTGTGTGTGAGAGATAGAGAGGGAGAAAGAGAGAGATACTGAGAGTTGAGAGAGAAAATTAGGGGGAGAGAGAGAGAGGGGGGGGAGGGGTGATGAGTTTCTGCAGGTTCCAGAAATACCTTCCAATTAGCCACTGAATAATTCAGCGAAAAGGTGTTTTCCTTCAAACACTTCCCACCGCTCTGGTATTCATGCCGTTGATGTGAACTGTGCTGCGTCTGTGTGTCCCTTAGTTATTTGGGGAACAGAGAAATCCCCATAATCCCTTCCACGACACTGTCAAAGCCCCGCAGCTGGAGAGGAACTGTGCCCTCAATCAAAGACACTTCTCCCAAAACAGGCTTTAAAACCTACAACAAACAAACAAACAAACAAACAAGCAATCGAACAAACAAGATGCGTGTGAAATATAAATAGCTTGGTCTTAAATAATAAATACCCGGCGGTGTGTAAGAGCAGTCTAAAACTACACGAGAACCCAACGCTCAATAAATTTTGCCTGTTTTATTAGCGTTCCATGATTTGGGAGACAGGAATTTGTGATTTAAACTCCTGTTTCAAAGCGCCTCCCTTCTGCACTAGAGGTAAATCCCAGACCGGGGTTGATGTTGAAGAACAAATAAAACTGCAGGGCTGGAATTTTGAGTTGTGAAACCTGATCCCCCTCCCCGCCCGCCCCCCTGTTCGCTGCAGGAAACCGCATTGAGGCGCGGTTTGAATCAGCACTTCGCCCATCCTGGCCCCTGGATCGTCGTGCATGGTCCGCACGAGCCGAACCGCGATAGGCCGAACCGCGGGTGAGAGCGCCGGGGCTCTGATCAATGCCGTCTCGGAGGACGACGCACGCGGAGGTTTGGCGCACGCGGTCAAAACCCGAGACGCGTCGTCGCCGTGGTGACCGCGCCCCCCCCACCCGGGGGTCTGGGGCCGGCGATCGTACCGCCCGTCCGCCGATTGACATTCACGTTGACATTTCGCTCGCACATCACAATTACCTGGGAAACGATTACGGTCACATTTTTAAGGCGATAAACATATCAGCGAGAACCTGCACGGCTCCCGCTCACACACCCCCCCACCCCCCCCGCCCCGTCATTATTCAGATTCGATCCGGACCGCTCATCCGATCGCGAAATGTTAAGCTTGACCTACGCGTGACCGAGGCCGCCATCAATCCGCCTCGCCAATTACACGACAATTACCAGCGCATCAATCAGCTGTAATTGGCGCGCGGGGAACGCTTCGTAAATTTCGGAGAGGGATACTTCCAGAGGGGAGGGAGAAATGATGGGAGGCAGAGGAACTGTGAAAAGGTCACTGGCTGTGGTTTAGGGCCGAGAGAGATCTAGGTTGCTGCTTCACCTCGGTTAACCGGAGGCACTGATTTATGCAGGGAGTGGAGGCATTGGCAGCTGCTGAGAGATCTCAGGCAGATACTTTATCCTTTTAGACACCAGTAAAATTCCTCAGAAATTACTAACAATTCACTCCACTGTGCTCACTAAAGGTCCTATGGCACTTCGTCAAAAAGCCAGGGAGTTTACCCTGGTGTCCTGGTCACATTCCCACAAACAGTCACCTACACAACCTCTGCATCTGATTGGCTACGCAGCCCATTAAATTCCCCTCCCACCTTGATTCCCCAGGCCATCATTCAGTTGACTTACCTGGTTAATTAAACAAAGGTAAAAAAAAAAATTTAAATTCAGAGAAACAGTCATCTTTCATGTGATTATATGTTGTTTTTAGTAGCATACTGAACTTAGATACAATCTAACTCAATCTTTTTCATGGGGCGATTGGGGCCTTCTGTTCTTCAAGTTTCACAGCAGTTAGGCCTATGTGACCTGAGCTCAGAACTGCACTGGAATGTACTACAAGCATAATTCGGGAGTTAGACATATGGTTGTTCTTTGATATTAAAGCCCCTGTCTAGTCTAGATATGAGCCAGTGCTCATAAATATGTTTTCATGTATATGAATGTACTGTTTAAATCATACATGTTCTGGTTATGGTTATGATATGGTTATGTTCATAACCATAGAGCTGACATTTCAGCTGGCTCAACCTGGGGCAAGAAAATTACAATGGGTCTCATTCACCAATCACTCTATGAACAAATTTGTTTTTAAGACTTTTTTAAAAACTTTTTTAACAAACATTTCGGGATTAACTGATGTCTGCGTTCTGAGCTTCTGTTCTACCCAAGAAAAAATCCCATGTAAGAAAACATTGGTGAATGCCAGAATGTTCATAAAAACGTGTTAAAGAAAGTCTTAAGAACAAATTTGTTCATAGAATGGTTGGTGAATGAGGCCCAATGTTCCCTGGAGAAGCTGAAAGATGTTGCAATAAAATAAACAGTTGGTGAAACAACGGTGAAATTTGATCTAAAAATATGTTAGTCACACCTCTTGTACAGTACCGTGTAAAAATAGTGGAAATCCTGGAGCATTCTTTTAGCTGCATATTATACGTAATACCTTATTATAGTGACAGAGAGCCTAGGAAGCTGAATCAGAGCCCCTGTTGCCTGACTTGTGATAATTGAATCTGTCATTTTTATTAGCATTGATCAGTCTTTCTTTTCTTTTTTTTACACAAATGCCACATTTGTATTTTCTGTTATTCAGACACTTTAACACTAAAATATCAAGAAAAAAAAAATTATCAAGTGCTAGTTTGTTTAATTTAGTTTTGTTGAAATTAAATGTTCAATTGTATGAAAACTGTATTGAACTTGTATTTAACTGAAAAAGGTGAGTATCCCTTGAGTGATATATCAAAGAAATTACTATACAATGCACTGGTTTCAATATGTTGTTAATATAAAAGCCCTTGTAATATCCCAAGCTAGTATGCATATTAATACAAAAAACAGGAATAATTTGTGGAAACACAGAGCGTGCACTATGCATTAATTACGGCGTTTCACACCATGCGTACAAAATTCCGTCTCACCACGTAACCCAGCATCGGCGGACACCCCGTGCATGTCAGCAGATTGCGGGCGCAGTGCTGCAAGCGACTGTCCCAAAGCTCGTCACCTGTCGCCCCGCGGAAGAACGGACAGAGGGAGAGCAAATCTGGCTCTTTTACACTGCGATTCACACGAACCGCCTGATTAGGTAACCGCGCACTAGGGCGGAATCGGCCTCCAGGACCAAATGTACCCTCTGTGCGTGACACTGTGTTTCCCCTACGTTTCCCCTTTCGTGCGAACATGCAACCATGTATGGATGCACACACATATATATATAACAGACCTTCCAACACACCCAATCGGATACACATGTACAAACACAAACACAACGCTTCCCCACAATTGTTTGTGAGACCCGTCGGTTAAAAATGTGTTGCGTTGTACTTGGTTCAACTCTAACAAAGTTCATAGGGATCCAAGAAGGGGATGTTACCCAAAAGGGACACCTCCAAAGCCTTGTTTATTGTGGTTCCCTACATGTAAGCAGCTCGCATGAATTTTGCACATCGGCATATTTATGTTTAATAATTCATGAAAACGCTATTTAATTATGCCTGTGTATTGCCTCACGCGGTGGAGGAATATTGCCCAGCTGGAGGAGGGACTGCCTTAAGGAACTGTACACAGGCTGTGATTCCCAGACTGCACTGGGCTGAGAATGTTATTGTAATGGGGCCTCTCTCTATCTCGCTCAAGAACTCAGAGTGAAATTCACAGGGCATTGCTTTTAAACCTCCCTCTTCTTTCTCTCCCAATGCTTTCTTAAATCGCGGTTTCAAAATGAAGGATTCGTTCCTATTCTACACACTGCGAAGAAGGTCAACGAATAAAGGAATTGAGCAGCAATTCCATTTGGCACAATTTTTCCTGCACGCAACTTTGCTGTCAACATTCTGCATAACTGAGACGTCAAGGTGACAAAACTGATTTTAGGTGAACGGCAGGCTCTGTCCGGCCATCTGTGCGTCCGCCTGTGCTCCTCTCTCCACATACACTAAGATCGCTTAACCCTTTGAAGAGTACGTTTGTTTATTTTTTTATGCTTTTTTCAAAATTCTAAGTCGGTGTTCTAGAACTCCGTTGTTTGCGATTGCCAGCAGCGATTGTTACATCAGCATTAGAATGTTCAGTTGAGAACTGTCATTTTGCACATTTAGACTTCTGCAAGTCTTATTTCCAGGCAAGAACATGAAGTCGATTGACAGGAGGATAAGAAGGAGATGCATTTGTGCTACAACCGTACAATCAAAGTGGATTCCATAGTGAGAATTTACTGTTAAAATAAAACGGTAACATATGCCGGTACCATTCTTAGATTATTACAGTAATTTCTAATTTATTCAAGTAACAATAGTATGCATGTAGATGCATTCACACAGATTCTGAAATACAATACCATGACTGGGCAAGGCTAATGGGTCTTTCATTGCTTTGGGTATAATGGACCGCTTCTATCGTTCTGTTGTTTTGTAAAGTATTCCAAGAAAACCACAAAGAATAAATGTAATGGCATTAATATATTCATGCACAAGCTATATCTGCTGAAAACAAGTATAATGTAGCATACGATCATTATGTTTCGCAGTGTAAAGAACAGATAATCGATCTGCAAAAGTGGAGGCAGTTGCCTTATGTTTGTCATTAGTTGACAGGGAGAACGCTTAGCTTCTCTGCGCACTTGCTGCCTGAAATAAATATGTAGCTAGCATCCTCTGCATCTGTTTCCTGGAAGTGAGTTTAACTGCTCCAAGTACACAAATTAAAATGTAATTACAGCAATATTTCAGGGCTGGGTAATTACAGGCCCCCTGGACACATAAGGCCAGTAAATGTCTGTCCACTGAGATCGTGGCTAAACAGCTTTAACGTGTAGGCTTTTCCTTTGCTTTGCATGACCATTTTTCCGCTACAATTCACATTGTCTTCTTCTCCATTGGGCACATCGACTCCAAAGGCTGGTAAGTCATTGGAGAGTAAAATGAGAGGAGAACATATTCTATACAACAAACAATGCTAAAAAACCTTATCACTCTCACTATATAGGACATTAAAAAGGCTGGTAAGTCATTGGAGAGTAAAATGAGAGGAGAACATATTCTATACAACAAGCAAAGCTAATAAACCTCACTCTCACTATATAGGACATTAACAGGATCCAGGTCGTCATTTGTGTACATTAAGGTTTGATTGACAGATGGGTGATGTGCAGAGTGTTTCTTATTACCAATTGGAAGTCTGCATAGGAGGTGCTTTGATAGTTACTGTCTTTTATTACCCTACAGGAAGCCTATTTCCTAAGTATTCCATTATGCAATGCGTGCAATTCAAAAAAAAAAATATAATAATATAATAACCATAATTAATGTTATTTGTAACAGAATGAAAAGGAAGCATCTGTCTTATGAATGGACTTCTCTTGTTCTTAACCAGTTCATTGGCTCGATGCAAGGCTCTCACATCGTGTGCCGTATACAGTGTGTATGTTAAATGAACATTGACTTTTACATACCCCAGGGCTCAACTTGTATATTAGACCTATTATTAATTTTATTTTTTTTCTTTGAGCAAAACCTTCTACTTATTTTGTCCAACACATTCAAAAGCTTCCCTAGCACCAGTAACCTTCAGCTACTGCTGCCTCTGCAATTCCCCCGGATAAATCTGCTTTAATCCAGCTCGGGAATGTAATGAAGGACTCCGAAATGATTCTCCTGCAGGGTGCTATCACCTTGAGGCAATTGTTGTGTCCCCTACTGTTCCAAAAATGTATCCATCCACTCCTGGTTTTGGATTCATACATTTTCTACAGGGTAAGAGAACATACATTGGTATTTAGAACATACATTGGTATTTAGAGCTACAATCTTGGGTGTGTGTGTGTGTGTGTGTGTGTGTGTGTGTGTGTGTGTGTGTGTGTGTGTGTGTGTGTGTGTGTGTGTGTGTGTGACATTCATCTGGCCTTTCTTGTCATGAACCTAATACGGGCTGGACCCAAACGCAACGACCAGGAGGCAGAGGGACAGAAAAAGGTAATTTATTTATATAGCTTGGGGTAGTCCCAAGCTGTACACAGATAGCAACAACAATAACAGCAAGGTCAGGAATCTCTCCGGAACTTGAAACTGCTCCAAGCCGGAGCTGGACTTGAACGGCCACAGGATGTTCCAAGCCGGAACTGGACTTGGTGCTGGAACCCTGGAGTTCCAACCGGAACTGGGCAGGACAGGAAACTGGAACGGATTACGGGAACTGGATCACAGGAACGTGGAGTGTTCCAAACCGGAACTGGACTGGACTGGGACTGGATAGTCAAACTGGAACTGGATCACGGGAACATGGAGTTGTTCCAAACCGGAACTGGACTTGGTACAGGGAACTGGAGCGGTTAGAACTGGAACAAGATAACTGGAACACTGGAATGTTCCAGACCGGAACTGGACTTTGCGGGTCTCTCGGGTAAGTTCCAAACCGGAACTGGACTGGAAGCAGAGGAAGGGATGACGGCTGGATACGGCAAGGCAGACCAGTGCAGCGGAGCTCAGGTTGGCCCGGGTGGGGCAGCAGGGCAACAGTGGAAGCTGCAACCGTAACCGTAGCAATGGCGGTAGCCACGGCCGGACAGGAACCACTGTAGTATGGAGAAGCAGAACACCCAGCTGCGGGCGCAACGTCAGGTGGAGGCAGAGGTACCGCAACACACACAGGGAGTGGTAAACAGCTACAGACTGGCAGAAACAGTAGGAAGGAGGTTAATGAGACAGGCAATGTTCAGGCAGGGAAAACCGCAAACAGACAGGACTAGTTAGCAACAACAGTAGGCAGAGAGCATTAAAGCACCGAGTGAAGACCAAACTGAAGTCTTTAGGGCACAGGACAGGGATTCAAAGACCAGGATACAAACGAACAACGTTAACGAACTGGCGCTGAATAGCAGCCAGCCGGAGGGTTAAATAGGGAAGTGAGATTGAAAACAATTAAGAAGGTGTGCAGAATGTGAGTGAGGGTGATTGAACAATTGAAGAGTGCGGAATGCATGCAGCAACGGGGAAAGGAGATAGGCTGAAACCGGAGTGGGGAAAAGGAGTGAAACAAACGGAAGGAACACGCCCAGTCTGTAGCAACGGGGAAAACACGGACAAAGGGAATCAAACATGACACGGAGGGAAAGGGCAAAACACGGACAACGGACAGGATGGGAATGGAACGTTACATTTCTGTTAGTATTCCACACAACAGTACTGCAATTTTGAGTGTATTTTAATTATTACAGGATTTTAATGGTTTTTGACATAATACAAGTGTCTTGGATTACAAAAACATCTTTCAGTGAAAATACTTTCAAAACTACTTTTATTTTTACCTTTCTTGAGGTTTTAGCATAGTCGAATGTATGGTTCTTGATATTAAGGCCAGAGATTCTGTCCCCTACAGGGGATAAAAATGAATCGCTGGCTCTTAGGTGGTTATATTTGCAGGATGCTACACAAACTACTAATGTTTGTGGAACCAACATTTAGTATCCCTGTTGTTTTGGAGTTGATGCAAGTATTGCAAGTAATTTTTTGTGACATTTTTTCTGAATGGTCCTTCACAATATATAAACTATACAAGCTTTATAACTCCTTTGTAAGCATGCTATACACGTTTTAAGGAGCACAACACAGACTTTAATACATATTTATGTTAATAACCACAAAAGGACATATAATGTGTGTCATTTGGTAAGTTATGGCAATGTGCGTTGCTGCATCAGTGGTGACATAGCACATACAGTACGGCATAAATATTTATAAATGTTTATGTAGTGGTTATGAAGGCATTATGTACTGTTTACGAAGGTATTATATAGCCCTTATGAAGGACCATTCGTAGAAAGTTATTGATTATTTTTTTCTTTCCATTTTGGAACAATGTGGGTTATAACGTAGGAAACAGTTACAAGCTCACAGGTCTTATGTTTCAGAGTAAAAATGTATTTTTTTTAGGTTTTTAGGTTTTTCAGAACGCTCTTCCTGCCTTTTTCTCCCCAGTATGGACTGCCCAATCTTATTTATCAGCACTCGTTGCCAAAGCCTTTGCTATGATTTTTGGAGAGCGCAGACAAGCCCGCCGCTTCTTATTACACCAGAAATGAGATGGAGGAACTTGGTCACGTTAGCGTGCGGCTTTTGGGGGCGAGGGGTGAGTTTGACAGTCTCTCTTCATCGATGCAGGGGTAATATAGCGATCCCACAGCATGGTACTGTTGGGGTTTTTTTTTTAAATGGGAGAAAAAGGTGAGAAAGTCCACGGAGACGATCCTGACATCTCACCGTACAGCTATTTTTATCTCCCGCTTCTTAGCTTTTGGTGGAAAAAGGAGCAATTTGCAGCACCTGACAGATGCCTCAGATATAAAGAGAAAGCGGGTGACGGGCAAGTTTGTCCACACAACAGAGAGATCGATAAAAGGGGGGAAAAAAATAGTGTTTGTGAAGGGATGGACGGGTCACTTTTTCTTTTCGAGCAAACTGATGGAAACCATGCTGAACGAGATTACCGTCTGAACCCCCCCCCCCCCCCTTTCCATCACATCACACCAACACCCCCAGATTAAATCTGTGCTAGTCAAGGGGAGGAAGTGATACGTTTTAAGCTCTTAAAATTTGATGGAGGTGAAAAGATTACGTTTCGGCTGTGCGATGTTGGTTTAGTAGCTGTCACAGGTTAATGCCGTGATGAAATGCATTCACAGCAGACGCTGACGTTTGTGTGAGAGAGGACAAAATCAATCGGTGTACTAACACACCTCAGAGCTCTGCTATGTGTCCGGGACGTTTGTCAAGAGTGCCCTTGGTTTCCCCCCCCCCCGGCCAAGTTAGCGAATCACGGCAAAACCAACGAGAAACTACAAGTAAGCCACTTCGCCGTCGAGGCCGGTTCCCGTTTCATTTACGAGCTGCACTGAAAAAGATCATAAACTGAGAAAATATTCCATTTTTAATGCACGAAGATGTGCATTCTTCTTAATTCCTTCCATAATATATTTGTGCATCTGTGCCCTCCAGGCAAGCAACAGGTTGGGAGGGACCACATATTCTGCGAGGAAATTGGATGTTTAATCGCCCGTTTTGTTCACAGAAGATGGCCCGTTCTAATGATGTACTACCTTGTTTTCCAATTAACTCTTGCGTCTCCTTCCAAACCGAGCGAATCTCTTTCCCCTTGTTTGGCTCCACCCTTTTTAGGCCAGTTAAGCCCCTGTGGTAACTCACTAACTGCATTTCCTGTCCTTGGTGACATCACACTTATAATATATCCACCGGTAAGGCTGGCATGCTCATACACACACACACACACACAGACCCACAAGCGTGCACTCATGCATGCACACACAGTCGCACACACACACACACACACACAAAATAATTAAGGAAAAAGATGCTAATTCTGAGCCCAAGATGCATCTGACTAACAGATTACCTGACCCACGCCATGGCTAATACAATCATAAGATTTGAACATTGGCATAATTAAATTAAAAAACAAATATGGCGACGACTTAATTTTGTAATACACATTTTAAATGCCACATTATTCTTGGAAAGTATCATAATTCTTTCTTCCATTTTGAGAATCTTCTCGAATTAAGGATTTAATGACACCTAATTGCATTTGTGTTTGAGCTGTCCATCACTGAGATGCAGAAAGGCAGTTGCTCGCACGCCACGTCTAACCCTCTTCCTCTCATCCAGTGTAACTAGGACTGAACCTGCTGAGAGATCTTAATATAGGAGAAGTCAATGCACACGGTACATTGGTCTGAATACATCAGATTATGTACTGCGTTGTGCTGGCGTACAGTGTTGTATTTTTGGGATGCCTCTTGAAGGCATTGCTGTGGTTTGGGTGAGAACAGACAGTAGGCCCATCGAGGGGGTGGGGGGGGGGGGGGCTTCTGGGTGGCTCGTCCTGTTAAGGCGCATGTTGTTGCGCACAGATGGGGCCCCGCAAGGCCTCGTTGGGAACCCAGAGGCCCCCAGGTCCCCACAACTGCCACCGGTGTTGCGCAGGGAATTAAGGCATCTCATCATGCACCAGTGACCCCACCAGCAAGTGCCCCCAAACCTGCGCCCGCCCCCAAAGCTACGCGCTAACGTGAAGAAGTTCCTTCATCTCATTTCTGGTGCTCGTCTGCGCTCTCCAAAAAATGATAGCAAAGTCTGTGACAATGAGTGCCAATAAATAGGACCGGGCAATCCATACTGGGGAGAAAAAGAGGGAAATCCATTCTAAAAACCAGTGGACCTATCTAGGTGTGCTGCTGGACTGCAAAGGGGGGTTTGGGATTACTGCTTCCCGACGGCACTATTACCTTCTGCGGCGGTATCTAACTCGTAAACTGAATCCCTACACATATTTTCGGACATACCTAAATGACACGATGCTCAAATATGTTTAGAAGATTGTAATTGTGGATGAGGGTGAAAGATTAGCGGCGGTGTCCTGGCGCCTCGTCTCTGGGAACGACAGATCGTAAACGTGTCAAGGGGGCCGTGAGGAAAAGCACGTAAGCGCACGTGCTAACGTGCTAACGTATTCCAACACCGAATTCCGTCTGCGACAAGGATCGGTCGCATCGCCCTCTTGACAAAACAACCACCGGCTGTTGTTATTCCTGTCTTGAAAATTAAAAGCGATATGCCGTTATGCACCTTTGAATACAGAACGTGAACTACTACAATTGGGGAAATACATTTTAATGACACCTGTGTTGATATTTACAGCACATTAAATCCACACCAATATTATGGATTACACACACCACACATTGAATGGAGTGTATGAAAATTTAAAATAATGAAATAAACAGGCAATAGAGTTCAATGGGGATTAAGAAACCAGAGGTATTTCAGACAGAAGCCATTGCTACTAGTACCAGTATGCAGTTGGCTAGCTGAAGACGCTAGGCTGTTAGTGGACATTCTATTACTGTAAAATGCTCATTTCTGTGAATGGTTTTACCCACAAACCAAAGAAATAGGTTCTTAGCATGCGATGGACAGGTAAAAAATCCAATCACAAATGTACATTTTGGCATTTGTAATTTTTTATCAATCAGTGAAAAGTGGCTACAGTTGGGGTGATCACAGCACAGTATAGGTACTATAGGTATAGGTCTCTCCCCAGGTTGTACAGTGAATACATAGTCCATTTTCTTATACATTGCTGTACCCTATTCCAAGGAGCCATGGGTTTTCAAATAATAAAAAAAGGGTTACTGTGTTCTTCCAGAGGCTTCATGTCCTGATTAGAAATTATTCACAAAACACACCTGAAAGATATGCAGCATCAAATTTCACAAGGATACAGCAGCTGTTAGTAAAATAAGTTTCCTCATGTTCTGTAACCTTCCAGCAAAGACACAATGAAGAAGAAAGCGAGACACATGGGCTTAGTTTGCTGTTAAACCCCATTAGAGGGGGATTATTGTAATGAGAGAGATGAGAGTCTTATTAGTTTTGTGAGCTAAGAGACATTCGAAAGCCTTGTGTAACAGGCTTGCTGAGAATGAGTAAAACTCAGCTGTTTCCTTCTCTGGTAGCAGTGCGAGTCCTACATCCACTGTGAAGCCAGCATCGACAAAAAAAAAATACAGCACAGCAAATTGTCCAGTGTTAAATCAACTCTGCCAGAGCACATTTTATTCTGACGGACTACAGTTGTTCCGCTTGGACTCAAACGAACTGTTAAATTAGTTAGTTAAATTAAAGTTAGTTAAGTTAAATTAACACTAAACATTTTGTTCTGTATGATGTGTAAAGTTCCTGAAATTACATTGATAATTACATTAAATATTAATATTGATATATTATTGCATTTTAAATTAATGATATCATTTAACTATAAATTACCTGAAGTTCCGCCTTGGAAAATAAAGTGATTGTATTCTATTCTATTCTTATGGGTAGATTATTAATTTGTTTATAGCAAACCTGGGTTGAAGAGGTATTTCATATATTTTAACCCTTTATATGCTGGTATTTTAAAATACTTCTGCAGTTCCCAGTGAATTTTCAATGAAATATGTTACTAACCAAAACATATGCTTATGTGAAAGAATTTAACTCAATACTGGCGATAATAGACTAGTAGTAATTCATTATTTGAACCAAGTCTGTAGTAAATCCCAGTTTTTCAATGTAGAATCACGGAATGTGCGCTTAGTTAAAAGCACACTTCACCTGAAGGTTGTGCTTGCGTAGCCTTTGGCGATTTTCACGTAATCCCAGGTGTTTTTACAGCATGTTTTATGGAAAAGCCAGATGACCCGATAGCTAATCTACATGATAAAATCTAATTAGAGGGAGCGTGGCATCAGCCCTGAGAGTCGAGCACAGGAGACTGCACCTCATTAAATCAGAGATTCGCTGACATCATTTCAACATCAATTTTCAGCGCGGCTTTGATCGGTGAGCAGGTCATGTGACCTCTTCACCCCAGTTATTACTTTTCAGGATCATAATTTGATTGAAAATGAGAAAAAAAAGCATAAATTTTTGATGTAGGAGTTCTTGGCAACACATTCCATGAATGCCACTTTCTTCATAACCACTACAAAAGTAAGTAGGAATATGGCGTGACATAACACTGCATATGCCTGTTTGTAATTATTGACATAAGCATTCATGAATGTCTATGTAGTGTTTATAGGTGTTATGAACTGCTTATTTAAGGAAACACTGATGTGAAAAAGAAAGTACACCCTTTTTCAACTCTACAGTTTTACATATTAGGACATAAATGACCTTCAACTAGTCTTCACCAAGTCCTAGCAGTGGATAAATCTAACCTCATGTGGCTCATAACACACACGCACACACACACACACACACACGCACACACACACACACACACACACACACACACACACACACACACACACACATACGTTGTAAAAAAATTTGTAAAATTGGCTTTGTAACCTTTCCCAGACTGATAAGTAGCAACAATTGCTTCTCTTAGATGAACAGATATCTTTTGTCTTTGGCAAGCTGTGTTAACACAACCCTTGAATGCACCTGATGGTCAAAGATTCTGCTTTTACATGCAGGTGTTGCCACTTCCTGATGATCAACTAATCGTGTGCACAATACATTTAGTTAGCAGCACCTGGTTCTAATGACCTTCTTACTTGGTATGAAAGCAGTAATTGGTATGAAAGCAGTAAGGGTGCAGTCACTTTTTCGTGGCCTTCGCATGTTGACCTATTTTTGGTTGAATAAATAATGACAAAATTTCTGTGGTTAGATTTATCTACTTTAACTACTTTTAAGACTTGGTAAGGACCATGATGAAGGATAGTTATGTCCTAGTATGTAAAAACATATAGTTAAAAGATGGTGTACTTTCTTTTTCACATCACTGTAGCGCTTATGAAGAACCATTCATGGAAAGTGTTGCCAAATTATCACACTTGGGTTGTCATATCCTCACGTGCCTCTGAAAGGGAAACCGATCCAAGCTTGGAGGAGTACTGTTTGACCTTTGTAATAGCAAAATAGTATAATTAAATGTCCAGCAGGCATAGGTTTGTTAGTATAACATATGATGTAAGTTTTTTTATTTCATAATATATAATATCAATTCTTCAGTTGTATGAGTATAAAAGCAATTAAAAGTACATTTTATGTGGATGAAGTAAGTGCGTTAGAGAAATGAAATACAAACTTGCAATGCAAAGATTGACTGTCATTCTTTAACTTGGTTGCACTCCCTTTTGCTGTAAGAAATGGAACACGAGCTTTAAGTGCTTCCTCTAGTTCCTCCTATTATATTATAAATTAATGCAATAATAATCTTGTGGAACCAGTCCAGCACTGGCAGTTACTCAAGCAAAAGACATACTTAATGAAGTAAGTTATTTTATAGATGGTACATGAACATGGAAATTGATTTCAAAGAATATTCTCTACATGCATCCCTCATGCACCATATATTGTTATGATTTGTGTTATGAATTAAAGAAATTTAGCTGTTTGGTGGACTTCTTTTATTATCGCAATTTATTACACTTCGGCAAGTACATTATAAGAATGTCCCATCAGCAGTCTCATCAATAAAAGCCATTTGATAACAAAATATAATAAAAATAAAACTCATCTCACATAGACCATTTAGAATAAAACAACAACCGCATCTAATAACTCACAGAACTACAAACATTTGTGAAAGGTGGAATCGATTGTTTTTATTGCTCTTGTGCTCAATTTCACACGGTTAAGAAGTCTTTGGAATTGATTTACGGTGCAACGGCATGTCAAACAAAAACATCAAAAAGCAGACGGCAGGATGACCAGCGTGAGAAACGAAGCCATGTCATGTGCCACAGTGCGCCTACGTCTTCTCTAAGCCCGCGTTGCGCGTACTGTGACCCGAGATAATTACTGTAGGGAGGTCCACCGTCACTCGACGCCATTTTGCAGAGAGATTAGGACGGTCCATATATGGTCGTTGTGCAAATGTAATGGTGTGTTATTAGACAGTCAAGCACAGATGCTTGTCCAAAGGCTCTCTCAGGGATCATTTGCGTCAGCCTACCATCTGCTTGCTTTGGATTATTTACATTATAATGTTTATTTTCTCGACGGGGATCCTGCTCTATGGCCACGGAGGCTTACATTCTATATCGTTTTTTTTTTTTTTTTCATACTGGTTATACATCAACTGTCACAGCTCAGCTCAGCTAGCATAAGTACCTTTTCCATCCACTGTCCCCTACTCAGGGGAATGGCCCCCACCCCCCTGCAACGCCTTGGGGCCACGGCGAGAGATGGATCCCGTTTTGTCGACGGCGCATCTCACGAGTGCATGGGAAGGGAAGGCGTAATCAGCGGCGCGGCTAACGCCGGGCGTAGACGCCGCACTCCGTTGCCTCGGTCCCCCCCTGGTCGCCGTGGCCTGAAAGGTCGGCGTCCCGTCGTAACTCACGGCCATTGGCTGCAATTACAGAGAGGGAGAACAAAGACGGAGGTCGGGGATCTGAGCTCAACTGCTCCTCTGAAGCCTGTTATTTATGCGGGGGAAGCCATGGACCCAAATACGCCGAGAGCCATATGTCATACGCTTCAACGTGAGCCCCTCACTGTCAGTGCCACACATCAATTCAATTTCATATTAGTATTAATATAAATCTCGTAATATGCATTTATGCATCTCGTGATGTGCATTTATTTTGAATCGATTAATTTTATAAATACATATTATGTACATTTTTGTTAACACTTGAAGTCCATCTGTACTGGGGGTTTGGAGAACAGTGGTCTGTTACTTTTAAACGCATTGAAGGTGCTGGAGTTGAACAGGGGCTGGGTATATAAAGGGCATCGTTACCCGTGTAAGGCTAGGAATAACGTAGCGCGCCGCTGCACCGACGTTCACCTAATGGCCGGGCGCCTCCTGAAATGGGCGCGTGACATATTTCCCGTTCCTGTGGATGAGGCTGTTGACACCCTGCCTGCAAAATTGGTCCTGTCAGAAAGATAGGCTTCCCTTTCCTCCACACTGTCTGCACGGAGCACACCGACAGGCCTGATCCCTTTCCTCCACACTGTCTGCACGGAGCACACCGACAGGCCTGATCCCTTTCCTCCACGCTGTCTGCACGGAGCACACCGACAGGCCTGATCCCTTTCCTCCACGCTGTCTGCACGGAGCACACCGACAGGCCTGATCCCTTTCCTCCACACTGTCTGCACGGAGCACACCGACAGGCCTGATCTACTGTTTCTGAACGCCGCTGCAATCACCGGACATGGTCGCCATTTTTTTGTGTTTCTTCACACCCCAACCTGAATTTCATGTACCTTCCTCAGTGTAAATAGAGCGAGGCTATTGAGACAGACAGCGAGAGAGAGAGAGAGACAGAGAGAGAGAGGTGGGGTAGGGGTAATTTATTGTTGAGGCATGCCCCTAGTGTCCATTAGAGGCTCATAACAAATGGATCAGCTTTGGCTGATAGAGCTGTGATCACCAGACAGATTGAAGTTGCCCCGTGTCAGATGCTAACCTTTGCAGATGAGAAATGGGGATATCAATCGCCAGGCCAGTTCCCTGCTCGCTCGAGTCTTAAATTTTGAGGAGTGACAGGCAGGCCTTCAGTCGTCTCCGTGGATACCAGCCGCGCGGGCTTCATTAGTCCAGGGTGTTTTACAGCGGCACACTGTCATACGTTTTTTATTTTTTATTTTTTATTATTACTTCCGGGTCTTTGTGCAACCCTGCCGCCAATGGCAGCATCTTTGTCAGGCTCTTCTCTTAACACATCTAGTACTTATTGTGCTCTGACTTAAATGTTTCAAAATATTTTTTTGTTGCTAAGGTTCGATCTGACGATAGCACGATCATGAAGTCGACGCGGTCAGCGATGCATCCAATGTTGATTATACCTGATTGATACCTCAGACCCCTCATTTGAGGACAGACTAACTTGCTAGTTGGCCAAATAGACTAATTGCATAATGATCAGTCATTCACACGTGATCAAATACCCTGTATTTCAGCCTTCCACGTGTCCTTAACTTTCTGCGGCAGCATTAGCACCTCGTGCCATTAGCGACCATAAGAACATTATTTCAAGCGATGGAATGAGGCAATTATTTTAGAGGATAAAACCTAATTAACTCTCCGGCTTTACTGTGACCATTGACACTCCAAATTTGATATCAGAAAAAACGTTTGGTGCGTTTAGCGCAGTTTCTATAAATGTTGGGGTGGGGGGTGACGGGGGGGGTGAAAGTAAAGAAGGAGAGGTAATGAGGAGGCTCCGCTGTGCCGCTGTGGTGAATCGCTGTAATGTTCATTTAATTAAACACTTGAGAACAGGCTTCTGCGCTGTGTGCAGAGGTGCAGAGCTAAACTGTCAAGTGCAGTCTCATCCCCCCCCCCCCCCCTCACTCTCTCTCTCTCTCTATCCCCCTTTCTTTCTCTCTTCTCTCGCACTCTCTCTCTATCCCCCTTTCTCTCTCTCTCTCTCGCTCTCTCTCTATTCCCCTTTCTCTCTCTATTTCTCGCTCTCTCTCAAATTCAAATTCAAAGTGCTTTATTGGCATGACAAAATTTTCATTTGTATTGCCAAAGCATGGCAAGAAACATGAAACATTCGATAAGCAGAGTAATAACAGAACAATATGATTGGATATATACACATATACATACATATAGAGTACATACATACACATAAACAGCAATGTTTATTATCTCTCCCTCCCTCTCTCTCTCTCTCTCTCTCTCTCTCCCTCCCTCTCCCATGTGTCCTCCCCTCAGTTCTTCTGTTATGACTGCCTTCTGCTCTTTCCCTGCAGTGTACTGTGATTGGCAGCCAGATTGATGCCTTATGCTGAAAAAACAACATGTCACGGTTTGGAGTACCAGAGTAAAGCTCCCCAGAAAATGGCAGTAAGGTTTCCTGTGGCCTGGAACACATCCAGCGACCAGCTGTGAATAATAATAATAATAATAATAATAATAATAATAATAATATATTTATTTATTTGTATAGCACCTTTGGAGCATATACAGCACAAAGTGCTTTACAGTGATTAATATTTTATATATATATATACATTAGACTGCTTAATGACACTGGACATCTCAAGACAGTAAAGGCAGACGAGGAACTGTTATTGTTTTAATGCTCAATTTTTCATCATTATTAATAATGAATTTAATAAAATATTATTTTGATCATAATACTACTAATAATAGTGATACTAATTTAATCATAATGTTTTCTACTCCACTCATACCTCCACTATAATGTGAAACATCTGATTCAAATGAATGTCTTTATTTAACATGTTTGTTTGTGTTTTGTGGATCTGCCCCACTGTCCATGTCTTTTTTTACTTTTACAACTGAAGTTCCCTCACGGGAAAATAAAAGTAATTCTATTCTATTCTATTATATTATATATATATAAAATTAGGCATAACAATTAGGGATTAATGATGAAAGCAACTACAAATAATGAGTTTTAAGATGTGATTTAAAAGAAGACACTGATTCAGCAGACCATAGCAGGCAGCTAGTTAGGCAGCCTAGGGGCCCTAACAGAGAAGGCACCATCGCCTTTGGTTTTTAGTCTAGATTTAGATTCTGGAGCAGCCAGCATTGCCTAAGCAGAGAGGTCTCAGTGGCTGTTAGGGAACTAACTGTTCGGTAATGTATTCGGGTGCCAGGCCATGCAAAGCTTTATAAGTAATCAGTAGAATTTTTAAATCAACTGGCCAGAATCAGCGGGCACGGCTGGCACAAGCAGGTGGTGGGCATTGTGATTGTCCAGGGGAGTCACTACCGAGCAACACAAGGCCTGCAATTCTCCACCAAACACATCGCCCACCCAGGAAGGGTAATTCTAGGCCCAGTTATGTATCTGTTGCATTGTGGGACCTTCTGCCACTGCCTGTGTCATAGCATTTCAAAGATAGAACTGTGTGATACATGTAAACATGTAAACTATTCATATCCGTATGAAGACAGAAGATTACAGTTAGTACAGTGAGCAGGCTGTGGCACAGAGATGTGGCAGAGGTGCCGCATGGATGGCTTTTACTTCATGCTATAATTTTAAATAATTGATTTAGTCTTTTTTTTTTTTTTTACCTGTAATGGGGCGTGACGTGTAAGGAAGGAGGAGCCAAACGCAGCAAGGGGATTCTTAAAGAGATACTGCAGAGGCTTTTCTAAGGCCTTTTTTACCGCTTCAATTTGAACTGGAACTCGTGAGTAGGTGTGGTCATATGACGATGGTGCCACGTAGTCATATTATGAATATTCATACAGTCAAGGAGTGAAAGGGTGTGTCTTGGTGAACTGACTCAGGCCCCCACTGAACTCAGCCCCCTTCCTGCTCTCTCCTCACCTAAACAAACAACAAAATGACAAGCGACAAGAGTGACAGCAGTACTGCAGGGAGTTTTGAGGTGGAGGAGTTTGAAAGGATTCCTTCGTGGTGGAAGACTCTTCCTCGCGAAGATGTTGCTTGGGAAATACAGCCGTATTCATTCGAGCAGCAGCAGCCGCTGTATTAGTTGAGCGACGTCTTCGCGATCGAGGAGAGGACCGGGGATGTAAGCGAATGGTAGAGCTAACGTTACGTAGCTAAGTTAGCTTGTTTGTCTGCCTAAAGTAACGTTCAAATACACAGCAAAACCCAGTCAACCAGTAACGTTAGTATATCGAACATGGCTGGTTGTAGCGCCCAGCTCCACTTGGTCCGGAGAGAATTGTTATCATTTATTAGCTAACATTCATAAATGATAGCGATAACTAGCTATCTAGCTAAGTTACCAGTTCTCTGGACCAAACGGGGCTAAACTCACACACAATAGACTGCTTTGCATTACCTAATTTATCGATACATTCCATCTCTCGGCAGATTATGAAAGCTAACAAAGCCGGTGGCGTTACACCGAGGAATAATACATCTGACTCCCTGGCATTATGCAGGCAAGTTAGCTAAAGATACCAAAGTAAGACGTTGTAGATGAATAACTCTATGGCTACGTTCACACTGCAGGTAAAAAGTGGCCCAGATCCGATTTTTTCCTCAAATGTGACACAGATCAGATTTTTTTTATGGAAGTGTGAACAGCGAAAATCACATTGAATCTGACATTTACAATTCTCATTTGGGCCACTTTTGAATGTGGTATTAGATGCCGATACATAACCGATTGTGTCAAAGCGACCGCAGTCTGTCAGATCGGAATTACTGTGACTTTTTACGTCATATTTGATGCACCTAGCAGCGCATTAGAACGTTAGCGCACGGGCTAGTTAACTCACTATTGTACAGGGTAGGTTATCAACAGATTCACATTATATTATCATGTGTTGTCATTTTAGATAAGTGGGAAACATGCAAAGCAGTGGATTTTTTTTGGGCAAACGATACACCATAATAAGTCGGAAGTAGGCAACGTTTTTATATCATTCGCGGACAGCTGCGTTACCCGTTTTGTGATTTAAAATAATGTTAGAACTGTCCATATTATTGTCTTGGTTTGTTGCACGGTATTCATTATTCTCGGTTTTCTCATGTAGCTGCTTACCGAACGTTATGGTTGTCGGTCCAATAGTGTGTCAATAGTTTAATCTAAGGGTGCGCATGCTAGGCTATACATGAAGTTGAACAGATGTGTCGTGTGATACTATAGCTTTTTTATATTGTGTATTTTAACACGGAGTTTCACTTAAACCGCCCATGTCACGGTCCCCCCATTCCTAGCTCCGATCTCGCATTCATGAGTCACTCTGCACAGTAGCAGCCATGGCAGCACAAAAAGCTAGTAAAAACCTTGGATTTTTTCCCGTCTCCTCACCCTTATCATTAGCTCTACTGCACATCAACTTTAAAATTAACACAGAAGCTGTGACTTTGATGACTTCCTTTTTGTTGTTTATTTCTGCAGGCTGTGTAACAGGCGCTATGTCTTTTGTTTTTGTTAATTTGCACGGGTTATTTGAGGAGAGCAATCGGTTCACACTGGAATCAGATATGGGCCACATTAAAAAATTAATGTGAACAGCCAAACAAAAAAAATCGGATCTGAGCAATAAATCGGAATTGAGTACTAAGGCCTGCAGTGTGAACGTAGCCTTAGTAGCTCGATAGAAGTCGTAATATTAACGTTAGCAGTAATACAAAGCAATTCGCATTTGAACTTGAACTAACTAGTTAACAGTACAAGGGTCTCAGTCTCAAAGAGGAAAAAAAACCCGTTGGTCTCTGCTTTTATACCACGTGCCCAGCCGAGACCACCCCTAGGACCACCTAAACTCCACCCATTGTTATGTTAAGGATCTCGGGACGTCACGAATCCCCGGAAACCAGTGTTTTGGTAAGCCTTCACAAAAACTCATATAAAACTATTTTGACTAAACATGAGATTTTCGGACATAGACAGTTGTGTATGATTATAATCTAACCCAAAACATCGGTTTTCAACGGGAAAAGTCGGTTTTTGACTGCAGTATCACTTTAAAGCCCTAGGGCCACTAAGACGGGAAACCCCGCAGATAAGGGAGGAGACAATACAACAAGCGCACACACACCACAGCTACAGACCGGCTCACTGTTACATACCACAGAGTAGAAGCACTAACGCCTGGTTTCACAACAAGAAAACCCAACAAGGCGAAAGGAAACAAAGAACCGCTACCCCATACTTCTACAAGCTAAGTAACTAAAAACGAGCCGGAAATAGAACGCCCTGTCTCGATAACGAGACGCATAAGAACAGGCGAGTAGCACAATGGCACAAACAAAACACACAGCAAACAAACACAGAAAACAAATACTTATTGGAATAGGAGGAGGCGAAGGAACAGATATAACGTTCCGTGGCTACTTCCATAAGCAGGCAGTCACATGCAGAACATAAAGGAGGTAAATGCCCGATCTCCCCAGGGGGGAAGAAACATTTTACAGGCGAGCCGACGGAGCACCGCAGTCCCATAGCCTTACCAGCAAAATGACCAAGCTTAAAATAGAAAGCCTCTCAGAAAGGAGAAATGCAACGAGGTGAAGGAACAGATAATTAACGTTCCAAGGCTTAGATTGAGGCTCGCAGTCAAACGCAAACATGTCCAAAACATCGCCCGGTCTCCCTAAGAGACGAATTGCACCGAAGGGCGAACAGAACTACAGTTCCGAACAGAATCGCCCAAATCTCCATACACGGAGAAAGAGCACAAAAGACGAAAGGACAGCTGCACCGAAACTATCGGCTATCTGACTAACACAAGCACAAACACAAATACAAGCCCTGCCTCTCAGTAAGGGGAAATGTAACGAGGCGAACAGGAATGGAGATTTAACGTTCCATGGCTAGTTTAATAAGTTTGCAGTCTAATGCAGAAAACAAAGAGGTAAACACCCGATCTCCCAGGAGAGAGAAACATTTTACAGGTGAGCCGATGGAGCACCGTCGTCCCATAACTTTACTATCCAAAAGACTCACGCAAGCTAAATTAACACACGCCCTAGCCTCTCAGTAAAGGAATATGTAACGAAAAAACCCCGACTCACAACAAAGGGGAACGTAGTCCATGAGAAGGAGACAAAACAGGGAATAAACGTACCAAAGCTACTCACTGGCTCACCGTAACACGGAAATGAGTAGAAGCAAACGCCAGCACTCAGTAGAAACCAATAACAGGCGAAAATGGAACAAAGAACAGCTACTCTACACTTCTACAAGCTAAGCAACCTAGTAGAAGTGAAACGCCTGATCTCCCATGAGACGACATGCACCGAAGGGCAAACAGAACTACAGTTCCGAACAGAATCGCCCAAATCTCCATACACGGAGAAAAAGCACCAAAAGGCGAAATAGAGCAGAGATCCGCAGTCCCATACTTCTACGAGATAAGTAACTACCAAGCCAGCAAGAAATAAGCCCTGCCTCAACAAAGAGACGTTAAAATAGGCGAGAAGCCCAAATGGTACGAGTAACTCACAGCCAAACAAAACACCACAGTACAAAACAATGAACAAACACAATGAACAATTAATGTCGAAGCCCTGATAGAAGGAAACGGAAGGCTTAAATAGCTCTCAGTGACCACGCACAGGTGTAGACGCTAACAGAAGCTCCCAAACTCAGCAGGGCGGAGCAAGCATCTACCAAAAGGGCAGCGCCCTCGCGTGGCCACTAAGGAAAGCGACCGCATAGGGAAACAGGGTTAAAAACCATGACATAACCGTTCAGTTGCATGCATAAAGTCAGCATTCAGAAGTGCAGCATATGCAAATGGTCATCACGTATCATTTTACGTTTACATCTGTATATTTAAATGCTTTATACTGTAAAACATAGTTATTGTATAGCAATAAATACGCAGGAAATAAAGGGAAATAGCGCCGTCTCGAGAGATTTCCGCCAGGTGATGAGCGCTGAATTCAGTGTGATTAAGTCCCTTCGCCTGTTCTCTGTTTAAAAGAGGCGACAGGCTCATTTCTCAAATGTCACGCGTCAGGCCGTGAGAATGTCGTGAATTGATCTGAGGAAGGGTCTCTGTGGACCGCGCCGCCCGCCGCTGAGGAACGCTTTAGTGTGTTCACTAATGCGGTGTCAGGGCTTGTTTCTACAGGTCTATCTCTCTGTCTCTGCGCCCTAAAACGGGGGAAACACTACAGCAGGCATCAACGCCAGAATCCGCCAATCGAGCCTGACGTGTTCCTGTCCCGGAGAGCTGCAGCTGTATCCTGCCGGTTTAGACGCCTCCTCGCTCTCTAGCACGCCGTACAGCGGCCCGGCTATATGGAGGGCCAAAAGGGCCAAAAATGGCTGGTCCATACACACTTCCATACAGCTGCCCCCTTGTCGCCGTCGGAAAAGACGGACGCGCTTGCGAGAGCTCCCGGCAGCTGCTTAACGCTTAACGCGCGTCCTTCGACAAGAAAAAACAGCAGAACCACAGATTTAACGGGGGAAATAAGCCTCAATTCATCACAACGAAAATAAAATAACTTTTCAATACACGAGTGTGCACCTGCCCAACTAAAAGGACAAAAAAAAAAAAAACAGCTACGGCCCCATCCTCTTTTTCCATCTCTTCAAATGTTAACCAGATGCAGCCTTGCTCTCCTCTTCCTAATCCCATCCAAACTGGTGCTGTTTGTTGCGGTTTGTTATTTTTAACGGTGGCTGCTGCCCAAGATTTTGAGCACGTTCAGGCCTTTTTAAAATGCCGTTGCCAGGACAGCTCCTCCACAACGGCACAGGTCGTACACAAGGACTGTGTACTGCCAAACCAAAGTAAATATCAAACGGATTACAGTCCATTTGTTTCACCGTGGAGAACACTCTCCTCCGGATTTTGGCCAAATGGCAGGGCAAGCTAAAATCGTGTCGGATATTAGGAAAGTGCCTGAAAAGCTGAAGATGTTTCTGTTTGGGCTGGTCACACATTGAGAAGCCTGCAGGATCCAAGAAATAAAGGACCTTCATTGGGTTTAAAAATAATGTTTCATTTTATTCCCCAAATTGGGATTAAAAGGAGAAGTAGGGCTAATCGTGTTCCTAAAGAGAGACTTGGCAGAGGGATTATGGAGCAATGTGTGATCATTTGACAGTGATGTCATAATGTGTGATATCAATCAACAGTGATATCATAATGTGTGATATACAGCAATTCAGTGATGTCATGTGTGATATCATTCAACAGTGATATAATGTGTGATACAATTTTACAGTGATGTCATAATGTGTGATATCAATCAACAAAGATATTATAAGGTGTGATATACAGTAATTAGACAGTGATATCATGTGTGATATCATTCAACAGTGATATAATGTGTGATAAAATTTTACAGTGATGTCATAATGTGTAATATCATTCAACAGTGATATCATAAAGTGTGATATCATTCGACAGCGGCTCTTTTTTCATGCTGTTTGTGCAGCTCTGGTACCTGTTTGTAATTACTTCACCTGCAGACTGCGCCCACTCTATTGGTCCCATAAGCCGTTCACAATTCAGCTGCTCACTGGACATATTATGTAGATTTTTTTTGTTCAGTATGTTGTATTTTTGGCTGGTTCATTATAACCTGTTCACAGAATCTATCCACCTCTATACTCTCAGAAGAAATGGTTCAAAAGGGCTGTCTCCATAGAGGAACCCTATCTATTCCAAGGGTTCTTTGTCAAGCAAAATGATTAAATCTGGGAGCTTTTTATAATTTTCGCACCAAACGCACAGTTTTTCATAAAGATCTAACAAGGGTTCCCATATGGTGCCAAGCCAAAGAACCCTTTCATTCTGAGAGTTTAATTTGCTGGAGCTTATTGGCACATACAGTAATGTTTTTGCCTAATGTGGCTTGTTGTTGACGGGAGGCTCCTTGTGCCATGTTTGTACTGCTGCGCATGATGGTGATGTGTCGCGCCAGCCTCAGTAATCAAGACAGCGGGCGGATATTTTACACTGGAGGATCACACATTTCAGCCATAATATGTTTCAGGCCCATGCATGAAAAATGAGGCAGAAGTTAGGAGATGACAGCTTAATGTAGTCCTCGTCGCCAAACTTGTTTTGATCTCATCATTTTCTGTTGTATAACTACACCACTGTGTGTATCCAATTATTTGTGAATAGATGAGGTGTCTGAAGAGACACGCCCTCTCTCTCTCTCTCTCTCTCAAACTTGATTGCTGTTAGTGCAGAAAATAGGAATTATTAGTGGTTTATGTATTTCTTAAAAAAAAGAAAAAAGTTTGGTTCTGGATATATAGCTACATAAAACTACAAATTATGTATGTAAGTTCAAGGAATACATACACGCACGCATGCACACACACACATGCACACACACACACACAAACACACACAAACAGGCTTGGGATTTATTGTACATTGTCAGGTTAAAGGAAATCTTTATCTTTATACCTGTGTAGTACCTCTACTTAGTGACCCAAACATACAGGTGGCACACCAAAGAGAATCACAAAATTATAGTTGACACACACACACAGGTTTGGGATTTATTGTGAATTATAAAATTGCAAATACATGCACGTGCCTTCCCAAAGAGCTTCAGGACCTGAAAGGAAACAAGAAAAGGAAATTTCACAGGTTAAAACTGTGGAAAATGAAGCACAAAGCATACGCCAATAGCCATAAATAAATGTTTCATTCAACTCAGGCAGGCGTTTCTGTCAAGGCTGACAAAAATAAATAAAAAATCTGCGAGAACTGAACAAAGATTTCAAATTCCTGTGACTCCATTTTTAAATTCATGGCTTGTTCGCAAGAACAAAATAGTGCATAAAAGGTGTTGATATTTAGAGCGGAGGCTTGTTGTAATATATTTATATAGATGGTATAAACGAACAGAAGACATCTGAAGCAGATGAATGGAAGAGCATATGCTCACTCAGTCACGGGGTTGTTTCATCATAGAACTAGGATTAGTCAGAAAACATTGATATTTGCCCTTTCATAAATTGCTAACTTTTTCCACATCAGTAACTCTACATCAAGAGGTACGTGCAGAGTTGCTACTATTAGTTGTTGTTACAATTCTCTGATCAGAATATTTTGAACACACACGTACCCATGGCACGGTGGTGCAGTGGTTAGCACTGTCACCTCACAGCAAGAAGGTACCGAGTTCGAATTCCGGCCGAGGGCCATTCTGTGCGGAGTTTGCATGTTCTCCCCGTGTCCGCGTGGGTTTCCTCCGGGTACTCCGGTTTCCTCCCACAGTCCAAAGACATGCAGGTTAGACTAATTAGAGACTCTAAATTGCCCATAGGTATGAGTGTGTGAGTGAATGGTGTGTGTGCTCTGTGATGGATTGGCGGCCTGTCCAGGGTGTATTCCTGCCTCTCGCCCAATGCATGCTGGGATAGGCTCCAGCACCCCCTGCGACCCTGATCAGGAATAAGCGGGTTAGATGATGGATGGATGGATGGATGGACATGTACCCATGTACACACATGCACTCGCACACATACCCAAACACACACACACGCACACACACACACACACTATTAGCTGTTGTGACAAGTCTAATCAGAATATCTTGTACACACATGCACTCGCACACATACCCACACACACTCACACACGCACAAACACACACTATTAGCTGTTTTCATCAGAATACTTTGTACACACACATGCACTCGCACACACACACTAACACGCACACACACACACACACACCCACACAGACCCGCTAGCCTGATTGTATACCCCATGAGCTCTGCTGTAGAAGCTCTGATACACACATATACACAGATACACAGGCCAGCTGGCCTGGTTGTATACCCTTTGCTGTAGTGAGCAGGAAACACCTGAGCACCTGTCACTCATCTCCGGCCCTGACCTCAGGTAACCTCACCTCGCTACTCTTCAGCAACGGGACACAGCAGGGACACACTACGGCCCAAAATGCAACAGGACTGCAGTCAAACCTGCCCTGCCAAAGCTCCACACCCCTCTGAATACAACTGAGCCCCCGTAAAGTCTGCACTCAGCTGAAAAAGCACAGGGATGCTATACGGTGATGTACGAGCCAAGCAATATGACTGTGCATTCCAAAATATGAGGAAAGATACCAAACGGGGCATTTTTGATCGTTTTACTTTCAAACATTAGCTCTTATGTTGGAAATGTGTCGTGTCGCACGATGACAAATGAAAAAAAATTAGTAATTTTTTTTTTTTTTTAACACAAGGCCCGTTGGGAGAGAAGAGGAGCAGAGTGATGGCCTGAGGTAACGGCCGGTTTGACAGTTGGGAGAGAAGAGGAGCAGAGGCGTGAGGTAACGGCCGGTTTGACAGTTGGGAGAGAAGAGGAGCAGAGTGATGGCCTGAGGTAACGGCCGGTTTGACAGTTGGGTGAGAAGAGGAGCAGAGGCGTGAGGTAACGGCCGGTTTGACAGTTGGGTGAGAAGAGGAGCAGAGTGATGGCCTGAGGTAACGGCCGGTTTGACAGTTGGGAGAGAAGAGGAGCAGAGTCATGGCCTGAGGTAACGGCCGGTTTGACAGTTGGGAGAGAAGAGGAGCAGAGTGATGGCCTGAGGTAACGGCCAGTTTGACAGTTGGGAGAGAAGAGGAGCAGAGTCATGGCCTGAGGTAACGGCCGGTTTGACAGTTGACCCCGCGGACGGGGCGGCGTGCGACTCCCTCTTCCTTTGAAGTGTCAGGGGCCATGCGGCGGCGGGAAGGGGAAAGCTGGCGTGGGGACAAGGGCCCGATGCACCGCCGCAGCTGTGGAGGCAAGCGGTGCCAAGCTGTGAAATTCCAGGTACATCATTAAAAACCAGGAGAGAGAGAGAGAGAGAGAGAGAGGGGGAGGGGGAGCAAGGGGGAGCACAAGAGAGACAGAGAAAGCGAGAGAGAGGGAGGTGGAGAGCGAGAGAAGAAGAGAGAGACAGAGAGAGGGAGACAGAAACAGAGAGAACAGAGAGAGGGAGAAAGAGAGAGACAGAGAGGGAGAAGGAGAGGGAGAGACAGAAACAGGGAGAAATAGAGAGAGGGAGAAGGAGAGAGAGAGACAGAGAAAAAGAGTTTGAGAACGCCGCTCTGCCTCGAAATCTTATGCAAGAGACATCTGCCTCTGCAGAGGTGGCTAACGACTGACCTGGTCCCGCGACTCACCCGCAAAAAACACACCTAGAACACAGCCTCCTGCAGGAGCTGACGCCGTGGTGGAGCAGAAGGAGGCGGAGGAGAAGAGTTTAGTCAGGGTGTCCTTACGTGCCTCATTAATGCCCTCTTGCAGGAGGTACTGGTGACACGACCATCAAACATCAAAAATATACACGGCTCGATTCCTGTGCAATATGGGGGGTGGGGGGGGGTAATCCCATCCCCCTCGCCAGATGTTGACCAGGCAGCAACGCATGGGGATTAAACACATTAAAATACGCCCCCTGCCCAGCCCACCCACCCACCCACGCAGGAGTAATTACCGACTGACCCGACGAAACGCATTTCGCCTCGCTGCTCTGGTCAGTGAAGCCGCTACCACCGCCACCGGCCGCTAAGCATCCCTCCCACTCGCAGCGCAGGGATAAACTGATGAGAAGGATAAATGAGGGTAACGCTAGTGAAAGACAGCCAGGGATACACAGGGACTCAGAGATAAGAGGAAGGAGATAGCGCTTGGCGGTAATTAACATATTCTGATGTCCTTGGGCCTCGTCGGCCTAGCGCACATTCCCGCCTCAGCGACCTGCCGGGAGGGGGGGTGGATGGCGGCGGCGGGGTGGCGTATCTCTGCGGCTTTATTGCTTTCTCATCCCTTAGTGTCAGAGACAGGAAGCAGACTCACAAACCTAACAGGAAATGGCCTCCGTCTCACAGTCTGAATAGCCCCATGTGTAAAACGCCTCACATAATGGGTCTGAGCTGAGCCCCGGCTTTTTACCAAAAACTCAATCAATAAGCAGCCTGTAGACCTCGCTGAAATGTTTACGCTCAAAAAGACACACACGTATAGATATGTAGTGTGAGTTTGTGATATTCAGCCTCTATTTAGGGTTTTCAGATACAACATCAATGCTTGTATTTAAGCACTTTAAAGTGATTCCGATTTCAGATTTCATTTATTTAGCCTTTTACATGAATTTGTCTTGCAAGTAAGAGTGTAGAATCAGATGGTTAACAGAAATAACGTGAAAACCATATCAGAAAATATACCAGGGATGACAATATAACATTACAGCAGACAGGTAAGCTAGGGGGCAGCAGTAGGTTAGTCATGATATGGGCTCAGTGGGTAAAGTGCATTTGTGCAAGTTTAGAAATTTGATGCTGCGGGGGACAAATTAATTCAGGGTCCTATTAGTTTTTTCTGCAGGCATTTTTAAGCGCTGTCTGGATGGCATCAAGGTGGTATTTACTGTACAGGGTATGGGTGGGATCATTAATGATACATCTACCAAGGTCCAGTGTAAATTTAACAATTTATCAATTAGGGTGATAATGGTTGTCAATTTGGCAGAGGCCATTTTGTTTGATATGCTGATGATTTTGCTTGAGTTTGCTTTTGTTTTGGACTGACATGAAAATGTAGTTCAAGCAACTCCAAAACAGCTTGTATATACAGAGGCGGTATGTTTCCATGGGAAGTACATATGAGCAGATTAATTTCATAGCGTATTGACAGATACGTGCGTTAACTACAGCGGAATATTAACAGATAACCACTTCATACATATGGTATCTATTGCATGTGCTTAGAAAAAGCCATACTGAATGCAGAACCAAGGAAAGGAAGCTCAATTAATAGATTTGACATTTTTATTCCATTTTCATTCCAAGTCCTTTCATTTTAACAGCCTTAATCTCCCTTGATGATTACCACAATGGCCGTTTGGCTGCCTTTACACGGTGATGTCAGACTTTTCCCATCGATGAGAATCAGAAGGTCACATGAAGGTCAACAAAAAGCAAAGTGGTTTTACTTTTGATGCGGGGCTCAGTCTGACTCTTCTTTTCAAAAACTTTCTTTGTAGATCTCATCACTCCTGGAATTTTCTGCTGCGACAACTGATCTGTTAAACATTATCGAGCCGCTCAGTGCAACGTGCGCTTCACGATTTCTCTTTTGGGGACTACCGTGTCGGTAGTGAGGGGCAGTGTACCACGGGGCGATTATTTTTTCGATTTATGCTAATTTGTGTCTGCTTTTGGAATCATGAATAATTTGTTTTAATTCATTTATGTATACATTTTTGTTAGATATTTCTTCCCCGTGTTGATACATTACTGTGCATGTTGCCAAATATCGTTGCACCTCTTCTCAGATCTTCTCCCCAACAAAAGTCAGTTACAGAGCACTTAGATGACCATATGTGTAATGGTAAAAAAACAACGTATTTTATTTCTCAGAAGTATAAGATTATAACGTCCGTAAAACATGTGTAACCTTGGTTTCCTTATACTTCATTGGCATAAAAAGTGATTTATGATCAGTCAAGTGTCCATTGGTCTGCATTTGTGTTTGACATCACAGTGCCCCTTTGACTTCAGCTTTTTCACTGGTCAGGTGATGTTGTCCAAGTTGTCCCCTTATTATCTCCAAGGTGGAAAAGGTCACAGGGATCACTATCTTACCCTGGGCTGGAATGTGGCTGTAGTATGTCTCTTCAGCACTTCTCTGGAGTGCCCGGCAGTCTCTGAAGAGCTACCCTCTTCTAATAATAACTCCTGTCTGAGAGTAACCTTAAGGAATACAAGACGGATGAGTTGCTGTTGTCCTCAGCGCTAAGGCTGGGCATTTACAACAGCAGCCGCAGCAGCTGAGCCCTGCGGTTCCGCGCATTTCCGTTATAACTCAAATCGATAACTGCGCAATTCAAATGGGAAGAGTACCCAAGTTCGACTCAGCCCATGTATAGCCTGTGATCAGACTGGTGAGCAGCCATTTCAATTTACAGTAAATATTTAAATCTGAACAAGCTCAACTGTCATTACTATAATGTGAAATAACAAATAAGTATGACACTGATGATAAAATAGTCATACGTAATTAAATGTACGATAATGACAATGTCACTTACACCCGTAATACTAACTGAAATATCTATGATGATAAAAAGACAGTCAGCTTAATTGTCATTTTGAAGTTGTTCTCTAAAGTTAAGTATATATAAATTTCTATTTTATGTAGGTTTTAAGAGTAATTGGACACCAAGACACCCAGAATGTAGATTACTGTTTTTCCCTTCTGGCTAAATTCCCCTGTGCCCAGGGTAGCTGGAACGTTTATTTGAAGATTGGTTTTATGACCATCTTCAAATAAACAACTCTTTAAAAACTTAAATTAGATGATTCAACCACTGATAATTAAACATATTAAACATTAATAATTTCAGCCTAATTTCAAATAAAACAGCACGGATACATTAACAGTTCAAGAACACATTCTAATAATCAATAAAGACAAGGCTAGCCCCCCACAGTCAGCCCCCTGCAACGACACGCACACACACACACCTTCACATCTTATGAAAGCATCCCTGAGGTCTGGCTGGCACTACCAGCTATGCCACTGCTCCCAATATTTAGCATTTATATTACGATGCTGCAGTACGAGGAACACCAAAAAGATTGCTTGGCCTGTCTGAGGACGAGCAGGGAGAAAGGAGCCACATTTATGAGTGGGCTGTGCCGGGGGAATCTCTGTGTCTCACCGATCACTTCACTGAAGCACATCAGGATTGGAGATCGAAAATAAAGCCGCGATGTTGCTTGTCAAAAGTGCTTGTGGCCCCGTGGCCCCTCGGCTTCAAACCTGGTTCAATCAGAGCGGGGGCGCCCCACCAGTCCTCCTGTTGACCAATGGCCGCACACAAAGGACCAGGCAACCCGCTCTAAAATCCACGTCAATATTTGGCTGGAGAAGGACAGCGAAGGAGAGAGAGCTCAGACTGGTCAAATCGTCCGTCACACTGATGCCCAGAGTCAACGGTTCCCAAACCGTGGGTCAGGTCCCTCTTGTGGGTCATGGGAAGAGTTCAGGTGGGTCTTCAGATACGCTCTATGTAAAATACCCTCTCAACTGACATTCACAGTTAAACCTGCAGTGTTCCGTTATAGTGTACATGCAGATGTTTATATACGTTGTTTAATTTTATATTTAAATTCCACGTGAACATTTTTCAGGGTACACTCTAATAAGGGGTGGCCTGAAGGATATGATTCAGTTCAAGAACACATTCTAATCATCCCCTGCTGGTCGATTGGGCACCTGTAGATTGCAGCCAAAGCCTCATATGAAAAGTCACTCCTCCAATGCCGCTCTATGAGAGCTGAGCTGTAGTCTGCGGTGTGAAAAGAAGCAGCTGGCGACACCACGTGTTTCGGAGGAGAACCGTGGACGTCGACACTCTCCCCAATCAGCAGTGCGGTTTCGCACAAGGTACGCGGCTGCGGTTGCATGCGATTGGCCATTCCAAATTGGGGCGGGAATTCGATATGCTCAGCCTCGCATTGGGCACCAAATTAATTTAAAAAATGAAAATTTAAAAAGTAATGTGTTTAAAGTTTCTCCGGTACTCACCACCTCCAGCGGCCCACCATATACAGCGGCCCACCAGCTGGCTCCTCTGCAGCCTGCAAGCGGACAGTTTAATAGTGATATAATATGAATTATAATTGCATAAATTAGCAATATAAATAATTTCCGAACGGTTCTGCGGCTAACGGGCTGCTGTGGTGACGATTTGCAAAGCAATGGCGGGTGGACAGCTGGCACCGATGGGCGTCCGGTGGGCTCGTTCCTGCTGGGCCGTGATCGGTATAACGTACAGAAAGCGCCGCACGGCCATAAAAACAGAAGCTGGCTTTTAGAGAGGCAGTTAAAATTCTGCTTTTCCCACACATAGCTGTGATTCGGTCTTTATCTTTTGTGCTCCAGGGAGGGGAAAGCAACTCTTCCCCTTTCCGACGTGCCCTGTAGCTGAATTACACTGAGCCCCAGTGACCGTAATCATCCCTGCTGTCCGCACATCCTGCCCAAAATACATATTAACGCCACCTAATGAGATTAATTATCCTCAGAGTTGGTTCGTGGTTGATTAATAATATACAATTACATGGTTCCTAGGAATGTAAACAGAAAAGATCTGTGGAGATTTTTGAGAGAAATGGAGAGATTCCAATCAGGGGGGTATACTACGAAGCAGGATTACTGAGTTAGCTGGATAACTGTACTGAGTAAAACCTGGAACCCTAGCGGAACATGGACTAGCCATTAGCCGAGTAAAAAGAGCTGTTCTGGGTTTTATTCAGTGCAGTTATTCAGCTAACTCAGTAATCCTGTTTTGTGATACAGGCCCCTGGTGGTGTGTGCAAAGGACTTGTTCTCTTACCTTTGTGCCCTGCAAGGAAGAGCTTTATGTGACATCACCCTGCTGTCCATCCAATCAAATGAGAGGATGAGGGTGACATCATTGCAGGAGGGATCCCATGAGGCCATTTGATATGCAACTGCCAGTGTCATTTCTGTGGAAGGAGCTAGAAGCGTTTGTTAGCCAATGACGTGCAGATACCTCCACTGTGTGATGAACAGAGAAGTACGGTGAACATCACTCTCAATGCACAGCAGTACCACGTAAAGCCTAATTTATCAGTTACCCTCAAAATAGCCTGACCTGGCGTTGACACTGATCTACTCTGAGATATGTCCGCCCAAATTTTGGAGGGATGTGCTTTGCAAAGAAACCAACGGTCCGTTATTTCTTCTGACCTTGTGTAGGCGGGGATCAGATCAGAGGCAGCAGTTCAAGAAAACTCAACCCACTCACCTCTAACATAATGTCAGCTAAAACTTGCTCGAGCCGATCAGATTAAAGCAAAGTCTGACAAACCCGTTACTGCCCGTACCAGATCGTCTGAAATGAGAGCACACGGTAGGGCATTGATCACAAGCCACTAATAGGCGGGGCTCTACCCAACACGATGAGAAACTTCTTGTAGAACCATAAAACCCGGAACGGCACACACTACTATGCATTGGGAGCGCAAATTTGCATCGCTAGTGATGAGCCGGAGGGTATATCAGACGGTATGTTCAGTGAAAAGGGAACGCGTTTTCTTCCCCTGTCACAGGCCGGAAATGAGGAAGAGAGCCCCTTACACCAGAGAAACGCTCACACAGTACAAGACATACCATTACGGAGTGTTAGGCAAATAAATTGGGAGCCCCAGTGCGTCACGCCAGGGATAAGTCTGATTCGGTTGCCGGCCTTGAATGGGTGGTAATGACATATAAAAACATAACTCTGGAGAGGGTGCCCGAGGCGTCTTATTAGACTTGTGCTCAAGGGGGAGTTTGAGGTATGAATCACTCGTATGACTGCGACAGTTCATTAGCCAAAACCAAATGCTACAGTCGTGCTTTTTGTACACCCAAGCAAGGGAAAATAAAGAGCAAGACCATTTTACTAGAAGTACTGGATTAAGAGTGGCTCAGAGGACATAATTAACGAGTAACGTAGTGCGAGTAATTGGCGTGCTTCTATAGGTCAGACGTTCGTCTGTCTGAAATACACACGCTCCTGCGTGCACGCTCAGGCATACATCCACGCATATACATTCACACTTGAATGTAAAGCATCCTTCTCTACTTAGGCTTGCATTCAAATGTGACATGGTAGTTGTTATTATTCTACTTGCTGTGTGGATTCAGGGAAATAGCTTATATTATTATATGCTCTTAATTTCCAGAGCTGGATATTTACGGAAGCTCCCTATTACTGTAACAGAAGACCTGGGTGCTAAAAGTACTCAAGTCACATTTTTAGACAATTCAAGTTGAGCATAGAAACATGTTGTATTTGTTTAGCTAAGTCCACGCTATAAATATTGTTAACAGAAAAGGTGCCTAAGTCTCTTTTCTCCACTATGGAAACAACAGGTTATCGTATTCTGGTACACAATAAGTATTCGGATTTGATTTTCTTCAGTACTTTTAGCACCAGGGTCTTCAATTATGTTTTATTTGCAGGTTAACCTATACGCAAAGGTATGACATTTGTACCAAGCTTGGGATTTGAACCTGGAATCCCTTATTTAAAAGTCCAGCTGGATAATTTGTACACTGATCTGACACCCTACAGCAGTTTTATTGCACACCTTTGAGAGTAGCAGTTGCTGCTTTGACTGTTACGATAGTCCCTGCATTTTAAGGATAAGCCACAGACACTACCTCATTCTCTAAGGTCAGGGTCTCTTTTTGCACAATCCCACTCACACAGCAGTAAATCACGGCAGGCCTGATTGCGTGTATTCACCACAGGTCTAGATAATAAAATAAATAAAATACTCAATATGTCATGAGTGACTCACGGGATAAGTAATCGCATATTAACGCAGATTATAACATTTTTGTTGTGCATTTTATTATTGCATTTTTCTTTTGTCAGAGTCATATTTAATGTCGGCATTATCCCCCGGAAAATTACTCTGAAGTGAAACAGATTGACCGACGGCCTTTGACCTGTTCTCTCTCTTTCTCTCTCTTGGCTGGAGTAACAGTGGGGATTTTCCAAACACTTAAGTGGAAACGGTGTCCTTGCCTTGATGGATGTAAGGGTCAGAGCTTATCTATATCTCTGTGGCATGGAGCAGCAGGCTGGACAACCGGCGGACAGGAAGGCACTCTATCACTGAGAAATGACCCACATCCTGTATTTGTAATCCAGAGAGAGAGGGAAGGAGGGAGGGAGAGGAGAGAGAGGGAGTGTGTGTGTGAGAGAGAGAGAGAGAGAGAGAGTGTCTTCCTCCATGTTACAGCCACTCCCTGAATGACCACAACATAAAAAGGCACTGAGACGTGAGTTGCCAATAAAGAAAATAAGTTTATTAAACAAAGGGAAAAGGGATCAATCTGGATGGGTGAAACAAGACAGCTCGGCAGGGGAAAGCTCGGCACACGTAATACTCCACATATGACCAGTCAACAGTTTTTTTTTTCGTTTTTATTTCCGATGATGGACATTATACATATTTACAGAAGTGCATGAACACATATTCCCATTGGAATGGCATAGGGGGAATCAAATACACATTAATAACTGCATGCAACATTATGGCTCAAGAGGATCTCAGAAAATGGCTCCAATAATGCAAACAAATTGAACTATCCCTTTAATAAATTACCATTATTTTTCCACACTGTTTAAATGTCTCCATTTCTGTCCCGGAAAGTCAGTGTTAACAGCATTTTCTCAGCACTAATAATAAGTCCACTAGGACTATGCACTGTCTCACAATTCCCCAGAGGCTGCAGGTTCAAATCCTAGTGTTGTGCCCTTGTGCTCTTGAAAAAGGTGAGCTATTTCATCGCAAACTGATACAATATCCAGGTGTATAAAGTATCATATAAAAAAGTTACTGTATTTGAGTTGCTGTGAAGGACGATATTTTAAAGACAAATGCAAAAACAACAAAAAAAAAGAGGAAAATAATAAGTATGGGGAATACTTTTAATCCCGTTTTTATTTTGTTTCTTTTTCTGCGTGCATGTGTGTGTGTGTGTGTGTGTGTGTGCATGCATGTGTGGCACAGCTGAGGACCGCTGATGGGAATAGACTCCGTTACCATGGCCACAGCAGAGTTACCGTGGGGCTGTGCATCTCTGACGGAAACACAACCCGCAGCATCTCTGCGGCTCATCCACGGCAGCTGTATCCCACGCACGCTTCATCCTTACTCACACCTCCCCTATGGGACCTTTGAAAACACGCTCCCCTCTGGGCTCTCTCTCTCACTCTGTCTTATCTCTCTCTCAATTTTACATTTTTCAATTTCAAAGTGCTTTATTGGCATGACAAATACAGGCACTTGTGTTGCCAAAGCAGGGGTTGCATAATAAAACTATATACAGTATGGATGATGGATTCAAAAATAAAATAATAATCAAAATGCCTATAACAAGAATTACAATAAATTATGTTATGTCTTGTGTGTGTGTCTGTGTTTCTGTGTGTGTTGTGTGCGTGTGTGTGCGTGCAGGTATATGTGTGCATAACAGGGTCACTCACTGTCCCTCACATTGTGGCAAGAGCACACAAATTGTGCTACTAGTATGCAGCAATCTTTATTTTCCCCGAATAAGAAGGGTAGTGTGCTGTCGAATTGGGGACATTTTTGGCTCATTTTGGGGTAGAATTTATTGCGAATTTGGTCGAATTTGGCACATTCAATCCAGAAGTGTTTTTCTGTTAAAATGTTTGGGTCTTTACATTGTTGGCACAATCTTTTTTTGTGTCTGCCTTTTTAAATTGCAAGGGTGTGGTCACTGAGCCTGTAGTTGGTCAGGATCCATCTCTGCTTTGTATCTCCGACAGAGAAGAGATACTCTGCTGGAGTATAATCTTTTTTTAGGGTCCCATAGCAAATTAGTTGACTTTGTGTTTTGGTTTCTTTATCCCAATGTTCCAAATACAATTTTTTTGTTTGTTGCATAATTTTGGTTACACTGATTTGTGGCTGGTTAGCAGTGCTGGACTGAGCATGTTGTTGTTTAGTTTGGGTTACAGAATTAGTAAGCTTCAGTACCAGATGACTGAGGGGGCTCTTTTCAGGGTTCAGTTCTTGGGATTGTAGCGCCTTAGATTGTAGCATGTCATTGGGGCTTGATTTAAGGTGAGTGCTCTTTTTTGTATATTTATTGCCAATGGAAACCGGCCTAATTCGGCCCTACATGCATTTTTAGGTGTTTTCTTTTGAATTTGTAAAATATTTCTGCAGAATTTTCTTCTATTTTCTCTCTCTCTCTCTCTCTCTCTCTCCTCTCTCTCTCTCTCTCTCTCTCTCTCTCTCTCTCTCTCTCTCTCTCTCTCTCTCTCTCCAGACTTAATCACTTCTAGATACCCCACTCCCCCCGGGCGTTCCTTTCAGTCCGTACCATGTAGGCTCAATGAGAAGTCAAACCTTTCTTCATTTTTTATGTGCCGCATAGCTGTCCCCGGAGAAAGATGAGAGCATTCTTAAATTATTAAACATCCCTTTATTTGGGACTGCCACTACCGCCTTTTACACTGGCAGTGGCCCCACACACACACACACACACACACAGACACACTCACAGACACACACACACACACAGACACACACACGTACGCCATCTTGCCACCTACACCCGCGTTGTTGCTGGTGCTGCTGTTGCCCAGGTGAGCGCGGTAAAGCCGGCTGTTCTCCATCCTCCTCCGTCCTCGTCGTGCTTCTGTGGGCGCATGGATCATCATTAACAGGTGGAAAGACTTCCTCGTTACCCGTTAATGCCGCGAACAACACCGCGTTGAGAGACTCGTATCAATTCACCCGCTCAATTCTTCTCGATTGCAGGGAACCGGCTGTGAATTGCACATCGAATGTGTCGTTAAAGTTAATGTTCATTCATCATCCCTCGTGTTGGAATTTCTTTCAAATCGGGGATGAGCTGAAAGATTTTCAGGAATCCTCTCAAACTTTTAATCTTAATTGGACACGCTCGCCAACGCACACACAAACACACACACGTTCTGTGTGTTGTGGTTATCTTTCAGCGTACTTGTCATTCAAATTGCCTTCACTTGTCAGTACACCTGTCAATCACTCGCTGTGGGGCGGGAACCATTCTTCTCAATATGATATAGTGCAGCGCCATTCGGACCTTGTCCCTGGGCCCACCGTGTGTTCAGGTTTCCTTTCTAGCCGAGCTCTCAATTAATTAAGCTTGACGGAGCCGTTTACTGAACACCATTCTTTATCTGACACCTCTTCAATCACCCAGCTGTGTGTGCCTCAACTGCGTTGTTTGGATTCTGTTTGTTGTGCTAATATAGCCATAAAGTAAAGTCATCAGCAGCTATCTCAATTAAACCTAATTAATTGTTTATTTATTTACCGTAGTAGGCCCTACTGAACAATAATTTACCCTTGATAAATTATGCGGAATACCTGACTGGGTCCACATGCAGCATGCCAAATTACGTTCACACAAAAAAAAGAACAATATGACATAATTTGACAATAGGTCCTTGTGCTCGTTTAGTAGGCCAGGGCTACACCTGGTGCAGCGAGGGATGATTTTAAGTTGTTTTTATATTGGGTTGAGTGGCTGTTGGAGTAGATAGGACAGATAATGGCTTTTATTGATGAACAAACTGCAAGTGCAATATCTACTCTGGCGGCTATTTGCCATAAGATTTTTCCCCCAGATAATATTATTCCTGTTATGGTTCTGCTACTACCTGGTTATAGATATTGGAATGACAGAGCCAACTGTAGTATTGTTCTTGGATTTAAAGAATGAGCACAGTACATACAGTGTGATACTTCACCTCAGTACATCCTCAGCTGCTCGGTGTCTTTTAAAGGGTTTTTCTCTCTTATTCTCATCGTGATCTGTTCTTCTTAACCCACGTATTATGTTTGGGTCAGTTTGACCCAATTCAGTGTTTGACATCTCTTAGGAACCAGGTAATCCTATTTTTTCATCTTGACCCTATATGACTTTTCCTCATTTGTTGGGATTAAATAAAACATAGCCATGCGATAAACACAGTGCCCTGTATAGCTGGCAAGTTCACCTTAAAGCCAGTTAATAAGTGTCTCCGCAACAACAAGACATCTCACCTGTGTTGCAATGAATGGCCTAATATGTTTTTGTCAGGTGAAATCAGAATATTTCTCCCTATTGGCTCCTGTTCTTTCATTCTGTCTGAGTTATAAACCAATCACAGTGCACGTAACCTCATCAAGATTAAGATTCATAAAGGAACACAGAGAAAACAGTTTTCACAGATGCACAAAGCCACCTATCAATCATCACATTCCAAATAGCGCTGGTCGCTACGGGCAACCGAATACCATAATTGTTGTTGTTTTTTCTACACTGTGTCACACAGACAATAACATCCATAAATGTCACTACAAAGTGCCTCCTCATTTGATGTTGTGAGCTCTCTTTTTTAAAAAGATAATGTGGTCCCCATTCTTTGGATGAATAAACGCAGTGAATTTTACACAGCAGATTTCAAAATAGCTTTTACAAAAGTGATTGCGGTATTATGTCAGTAATGACATCTACTGCAAGCTATAATATGCTGACATAGCTGATTTTAACAGTGTAATATCAACTTTATTGCATATAGTGTTACCAATCTTTTTTTTTGAATGTATGAGTTAAATTTTTCAGTCAAATATATTTATGAAACCTCAAAAAGAGGCAGTTGTGTGTTTGCTGGAAATATTTACATTTGAAAAAGAAAATCTTCACTATTAATTTTGATGTTCTGGCATTCAGAAATGTATTGCATTTTACAGATTCAAGTTTTTACAAAGAGAAAACAGCACAGGCAGGTTAACCGCATCTCTAAACGCATTGATACGGTCAACACGAAGAGGTTCATCTAATTTTGTGATATAAACGGGTGCCAAGGCTATACACACTATTACATGATTACCACAGGAAGCTGATGGACTAATTACCCCCATTCATGTTTCTTAGTCATGACTGATCCTGCTGTTTTTTTCACTGACCCATATACAAAAGGAAAGAAGTAAACAGTCTGGGTCAGGAAGTAAAATGTCCTCCCCACGTCGTCCTTGCATCTTTTTTTTTTTTTTTACTTCTTATCAGAGGGAAGTTGCTTTATCTTGTCAGGGCCCTTTTGTGTCGACACCAATAACGAATGGGATTCACTAGGAACCCATTTGGCAGCGCATCGATTAAACGGCGCTCTTGATGTGGGACGGGAGGGGACGCCATGTGCCCGTGTGCAGTTTCCGTCATGCGTGTAGCTCAATGATGGAATGACCCCTTGCGACCACTAAATTAAAAAAAAAAAGGGGAAGAGGAAGGAAGGACTTACTTCAACAACGGTAAATACCGCAATCTACCGGAGGCTATTTTCCCCCACCCGCTGTCACTGCGTGATTGATTTTCTCCGGCGTCCGCTGTTAAGCCTGCGGGGAAATCAGAGCCCACGCTGCGCCGCGGTGCGCGGGAACACACCGCGACGTTCACGCCTTTTACCAACGTGCTTATGTTTACGCCCTACAATGCGCGCACCGTTAACGGTTTTACACAACAGTAGTTTTTGTCGTTGTCATTGGGGTATGTAGAGGAAGTGGCAACTGCACCACAAAATGAAAACAGCCCGTGCGTTTTTAGGGACGACCGTTAGAAAGGTAAAGCAAGGTAGGGAACGTGCAGAAATAGCCTTGATCCTGCTGACGGTGAATTCGGAACGGTGAAAACAAATGACGTCACGGTCATGTGACGCGCCGGGCCTGCTGTGCCCCAGAAAAAGCTGGTGCTGCTCGAGCCGGCTGGTTGCTCTCGGCAACTGACTTCCTGGGAGCGTGCCAAGACGGCGGGTCCCCCGGGCGCTGTGAGACCCAGGTGAGCACGGAGCAGAGCATGCTGGGAGGCCGCAGGTGTGGCCCTTATTGCACAAGCACAAGCAAAAAAAAAAAAGGGGATAATTCACACTTTTTTGCCGGAAACAGAAAGGGGCAGCATCGGATACACTGGGAGCCTGCGATCGCTCATTTAATGCGCGTCCGAGGGACCCTGGAGTGGGTTTACCGCCAGCTTGCCGTCACGGTCTCAGGCCACGCCGGCGGATTTGGGTTGATTGTCAGCGAGATCCTCGGAGTCGCCCCGGGGCTGAAGACCGTGCGCTGAAGTGTGACTGCGTCCCCATGGCAACCGCATCAGGACCACCCTTCAGCTGCTCCATCTCCCTGTGTCTTCTGCTGTCAAACCCACATCCCAACAAAAAAGATGAGGTCATGGCTAGCCCTTTTTTTAAAATACTTATGATGTTTAATGAATAATAAACGCAGGACAGTGAGACAGTGAAAATTGTGATGACGCAGTACTAAAATACACTTTTCAATGTTTAACACTGGTTATAACTGCATGTCATTTTAATGTGACCTAGTGCTATTGCATAGAGAGAAGAACACACAAAGCATATTCTTAAATGTGTCGCCTCTATTTTTTTGGAGTTTGGCAGCCACAGTATTTTAATAAGATTTATACCTGCTGTCAGCAATTGAGCCTCAATCAAAAAGCTATATCACATGGTAATGATGCAGTGAATACTGACTTCTGTACATTTGCGTGCTATGAACTGTAGATAAATGCTGAATAATTGATAAATTTTTTTTATATTTCACTTTTTTATATTTTCAGTATAATGTTCTAGCAGTGCCTGGAATATTTATTTCCAAACCTTCAGGAATTATCTCTGTCGTTAATTATGCCATTGTTAAGGAAGTGACAAAGTATGGGCACATAAAATTCAATTAGCCCTCATGTTTGGGGTCAATTTGACCCGATGCAATGTTTGACATCTTTTAAAAACCAGTTAACCTTATTTTTTAATCTTCACACTATATGACTTTTCCTAATTTGTTGGGATTAAATATAGTAAACATGCAATAAACATAATGACACATTTTCAAAAGTCCTGTACCAACTCCTGTACCAATTGAATTGAAAGTTGTGTGTGGCAGCTGTAGAAAATGTAAGAATACTATATTACAATAGTTTTGTGTCAGTTTAAAACTTTTGGGGGCTATTTGACCCCAAACATAAAAGGCGTCATAAAATTTCAACATAAGGGTTAAACAAACATCTCTTAACACACTGATGAAGCTGAGTCCATATTCCATATATTTCCTCTATAATACAAATTTGATTGTAGCTGCGTTTTACTGCATCTTGTCAATACCCAGATTTTACTAGGGAAGCCAAAGGTGATTGGTTATCACAGATGTCAATCATCATCTTCCAAACGGGGGCCATGTCACAGCGGACCGTTTTAATGAGAATGGTGCGCTTTTGAAGCATGGCACACAGACTACTTTTAAGGAACACACAACTGGGACCACTACCAGACTGTTCATTGTCTGCATCTAATTGAGTGCTACATGCCAAAATTTGATGCAGAAATGCAGAACGGTGGAGGTATGTGCAGATGTATAGATATAATGCTGTCTGGAGAGAATGTTCCCCTGTTTATCAGACATTAATGTATAAAAGACTGACACCAGAAAGGCTCAGAGCAGAATTATCATTATGAGCTGATTACACCATAATTGCCTATCATATGTGATCATTAACATAGGTAACGTCTGAAGATTGCAAGGTTTTCAATGCTAATTATGGAAAATGAAAAGGCTTAATAACTGAAAAGCTATTGGCTAAATGTTGTAGAGCCCTCAACAGAAGTGTCTCGTTGCCTAATTAGGCTAATCGCAGAGAATGCAAAGTACTACGTGATCAAACACATCTGGGATCATTTAGATCAGGTGACATTACTGATATCTCTGTCGTTTGACCAAATTTTCCAGCATCTCAAACATGACTGGATATTTGTGGGAAACTGACAGCTGGACATTCAATCTTTTTTTCCACCTGTTTAGAATGATAATTTCCTGTCCCAGGAAACTTGCAATGTCCCTCATTAATTCACCAATTTGGGCGAGGAGCAGACTGGCATGTGTGCCCTCTGAAGCGAGCTCTGGTAGCCTTTGCTTCCTTGTGAACATTTTAGTGGTGAAAAGTCGTTGAAAAGTCAAAGTTTTCTAGCGACTAGGACGTAGCCAGGCTGTGCCCAGGTAAAACCTGAGCTACATTGGGGTTAACCTAGTCCGTTTATGTCAAAACGTCTCTCAACCTAGGTTTCCACCCTTCTAGATGTCTAGATTCTGGCTTTTGATCACTGGGTTTGGTTCACTGTGCAGTAGGGCCGGGCGATATGACGATATTATTGGCGTTGATTGACAGTGATCATGATGGGAGTTGGATATTGGAAATGTGCCTACTTTATGACAACTTCGCTAAGTTCGCTCCCACCTGCGGCATTGCAAAGAACAATGCACAACGAATGATAGTGATAGTATGTTCCACATGACAGTATTATGATATTATTTTTAATAGACAACGCCCAGCCCTACTGTGCAGAACTCCAGCCGATGTACACAGTCACTGGGGACCGGAAGACTGTGCTCTGTGCACAGTTTGCGCAGTCAGACTGCAGATGCTGAACGGGAAAAGGGAGCTGTGCTTGCGAGATGGGCTGGGCGATCGGCAGAGTTTTATTCATTTGCACCCAGGACTAGTATCTTAGCCAGAGGTGCCACCCTGGCGGAAAGATTACAGTCACTGTATGGAAAACCAACTGTTGGAGGAAAGGAAGAAGAATCATTTGATGGCATTTCCAAAGGACACGCACACATACACACACACACACACACACACACACACACACACACACACACACACACACACACACACACACACACACACACAGACTAAACCTCAATTTATGAAGCAGAGAAGGACCCACCCTGCCTGCAATATGCAGCTGCTCTTCACAATACAAACAAGTAGCTTGGTTTGATTAATAAATCTGTGTCTTATGTTGCCAGCCAGTCACCTTTCCAGAGCTAAACTGCGCAACGAAAGGTTAAGGATGAAACATGATTTAATTACATCCACAGATCCGGGCCCGTCTCACTGCTTGCCCGTTAGATAATATTCTAAACTCTGGTGATGATGATGATGATGATGATGATGATGATGATGATGATGGCGTCCAAGCCCCCCCCCCGGCAGCGAAGCATCGGGGCGCATTCAGATGAGAGCCAATGGGACGGGAGGAAGCAGCAACCGCCGCATCGGAAGATGAGGGGGACTGCTTTTGCGTCAACCAATCAGACAGCTGTTTGAGAAAGGGGGCGGCGTGTACTAAATGGAAAGTCTCGCGTGCAGAAGGAGACGTTGATGTTGTTTTCGCCAGACAAATGTCACCTGGAGCTTTCTTGGCCTTTGCAGTTAATTGCTGTCAGAGTCCACGAGGCTCTCAAAGACTGTCTGTCAGAAATCTTTATTGACAGGCAGTAGAAAGGGGTCCTCGAAGGGTCCTCGAGGGCAGAGGAACTGTGGTGACCAAAGAAAGGCATAGGAAGCCATCTTGGGAATATAAAGTTTTCTGATGACAGTGGCATTAAATTCAGATGATCATAAGTAGATAAGATAGATAGTTCCTTCTCAATTTTTTTATTAAATGGTTATTTTGTGGCTAGACCTTTAAGTTATTTGAAGACATCGTGAAACATTGTAGCTGTCATTCTGTTATTGCTGTTAACTTCCTCTGAAACGTTTTTTTTGGGGGGCGGCTTGGCTTCAAGGGCAGAGAAACAGAACGCTGGACGTTCTAAGTCTGGACGCAGTACAGAAGGTGGTTGTTGTTGTCATTGTCCTTGGAGAATCGCAACATGGACATGATAGATTTGTTCCACCATTGTCTTACATCAATAGTGGCAATGCTTTCTGGGAAGGGTTTATTAGCATCTAAAAAAATAGCAAGCAAGTTCACCTTATCCCTTCCTCTTCATGTCGTCATATCAAAACAGTGGCAGGTTCTAACAACGCGCCATTTCTCCTTTGAATTCACACAGTTTATCCAGTTTATATCACTAATCACCCCTTTACTTTAGTAGAAAACTTTTTTTCGTAGATTTAAGGAAATAACATACTTACACTGTAGTTAGCTTTGCAGTTAACTTCCAATGAGAAAAATATCTGGCAACATTGCTTTTTTATCAGGACCCAGAAAACACTGCAAAAAAACAAAAGCAAAGTATTTTAATCTTATATATAGACTTTAGAATCTTAATGGGGTGAGATAGTTTTACTCATTTCAAGAGTTGCTAGTGAGGTAAGATAATTTCACTTGTCAAGCAAAAAGTAACTTAAAACAAGCCAACATTTTCCACTTGTGAGAAAAAGAATTAGATTTTAAGTTTCATTACAAGACTAAAACATTTGTTAAGACATTTTTTTGCAGTGCGGCCGTGAGTCGTGCTTTCATGTGGATGAAAACACGGCCTTGCATTTGTTAATGAGAATCAGAGACACAGATTCTGATTGTAGCGTACAGTGAACGCCACAGCTGTTTGGCGGAAAAAAACAGTGACCACCCCTGTCCTTCACGGTGATGGGCCCCCTCCTTTGATAGCCGATATGTGAGATATCGCTCATCCACTTGTATTGATCTGCAGAATATCTTGATCTGTCTTGATCAGTCTTGCAAAATAACGCTTAGCTTTGATGACAAAAAAATTTGGCGTGTGATAATGAATTATTAGTTTTGATGGTTATAGACAAAGAAATTAGGGGTGTGATTAGTTTTGATGGTTATAGACAAAGAAATTAGGGGTGTGGTAATTGATTATTAGTTTTGATGGTTTTAGACACAGAAATTTGGGGTGTGATAAAGGCAGCCAATGGCTGAGTGGACCGCCCCTCTTCATGTGGGGTCTTAGGGGGACAGCTGAGCCCTGGGATGGATGGTACGGGACGTGGGCCGTGACAGGGGTGTAGTCAGCCGAGGGACAAGAAGCCTTCCTCCTCACCTCCACACATGCTGATCAATAGCCAGATTGAATTTGGCTCAGTCAGCGTGATCCTATTGGGGGGGGTCGCTGGAAGGCTGAGATGTTCTGAGGGGGGGGGGGGGGGGGGGGGGGTTGATCTGCATCCCAAAAAGGCCTCAGTGGTAGTCAGCAAAAACGTGGTGCACTTGACACATTGTGACTCTCACGCCGTAACTAATTAACATAACCCCCCCCTAATTCCCCGCCCCCCTCCCGCCCGCATAAAAACTCCCACAAAAATCTATTCCTCCCATAGTCTCCTTCTCAGGCAATTTAAGCAAATGAAAATCCATTTTCTCAGCGTCCACTTATTAATCAGCCTGCCTGCTCACCTCGAACAAACTAAGAAAGTCCGCGTTCGGTCGGTGAGGGAGGGAGAGAGAGCCATTCGCTGTTCATTAGTGTGAATGCACACCTAGGCAAATTTGAGAGGCCTCCTCCAGTGGAACAAAGCTCATTTCAGTGTTGCAGTGTAACACGCAAACGGGACGAGACAGCTAAAATTCAAATCCAAACCGACGAGTGTCACTGCGCCTCACGTCGAGCTGTGTGCCAGTGGACATCGAGCGGAGCTGTTGTGTTTCCACCAGAATGATTCAGCAGACAACAACCTCACAGAGGTTCAGGAAGATCAATCTTCCCTCAATCTTGTTTTTGGAAATTGGAACACCTTTTGGACACAATTTGTGCATTGCAAACATTGTTAGTCGACATAGACAACTACAGCATTACCCGTTTAATCTTCTATGGAACACATGAAGTCATGAGTAAACAATGGTAGCTAGCTAGTTAAGTTAGTTAGCGAGAGTGAGAGGGAAAGAGAGAGTGTGGGAGAGACAGGGTGAGGGACAGAAAGAGAGAGAGAGAGAGAGAGAGGCAGTGAGAGAGAGCGGGAGGGGATTCACATCGAAAGACACAAGGCTCTGTATGACTTTGCATTTTTTCTCTCTTCTTATTAAGAAGCCAGATTTATCACCTTCCTTGTCTGAGGCACATCCCAGCATGTGGGATGTGTTTTTAATTAGGCCCGAGATATGATTGGAGGTTGACATTTAAAAAAAAAAAGGAGCCAACCGCTCTCTGGAAGGATATGTTCTTTCTAATGAAGAATGAAAAACAAACATGCAGGCAAGAAGAACACACTGAAAAATGGTGGGCTATTTTAGGACACAACAGTTACCGGAAAGCACATTTTGGCCGAAAGCTCATTTGCCACATTTGAGAAGTTTTCCTGTGTATTTCTATAAGCAAACAGATAGGCCTGTATACCACTTCTCTGTAATTTGATGTACTCTTTTGCCAATGTAATCAAATGTTCTTTAATTTAGGTGTTAGTCACAGGCTTGTGTACAGAAACATGAACAACCTTGTTTACTGGTTCTCTGCCCTGGACTTCAGCCAATCACATGCAGTTTTGTCACAGCACACCTCTCATCTCACCTTTATTTTGATCCTTATTAATCTTGGACAGCCTGATGCAAATGGTGCTACAATCAACCACAATTATATACGTTTGAAAAAGTCATACCTCGTTCCATGCTAGGCTAACAAGAAATAGCAAGATTGTGTAATTACAGTTGGATATCCTGTCTAAATGGTTTCCTCAGAAAAATTATAACATAGGAAAAGCTATTATTATATTATTGTAATATTATATATAAATATTGCAGAATACAATGCAATCAATACATAAACATCACATATCTGAGTGACAAATATCGTACCACAACTTTTATATTTAACAAAAACACTCTTAAATGCCAATTGAAGACCCCGATGCTAAAAGTACTGAAGTCACAAAATGTCTATTTTGAGAAAATCTAATCCGAAAATATCATTGATCCCATAAAATCAGTCATTAAAGTTTTACTGTTTTTATGCATTGCTTAGGCACCTTTTCTGTTAACAATATTTATAGGGTGGACTTAGCTAAACAAATACAACATGTTTCTATGCTCAACTTGAAGCACCAGGGTCTTCAATTACAAATCTCTGTACAAATATGGAAATAACATACGGGAGTCAGAAAGTAACATGAAAACAATATGCATGCTTAAGATAAGAATATTATATTTCCAAGTAATTTATCATACAGTGGAAAACATATTTTTTAGTGGCTCCAAAATCTTATTTTCTGATCTTTATAGGGAAATTATCTCAAGGGCAGTAAATGAAAAAGTAATATCAGATGCCGTGTAAGTCATTTCTTATTAAATTAATCATATATTGATATATTCCCTTGGAGTATTTTGCACATTTGCACATTTTCGAAGGTCACAGGACAAAGATGCTGGTGCTGGAGATTCCAAAAGAACATTATACAGATGCCTCTGGAAGGACTTCCACCGATGGTGCAGGCATGCAAACATGTACACGTGCACACACACACGCGTGCACACACACACACACACACACACACGCACACACACACACACACACGCACACACACACACTAACACACATTACATTACATTACAGGCATCACATTACATTACATCACATTACATCACATTTAGCAGACGCTCTTATCCAGAGCGACTTACACAACATTTTAGCATTTTTTACATATTATCCATTTATACAGCTGGATATATACTGAAGCAATGCAGGTTAAGTACCTTTCTCAAGGGTACAACGGCAGTGTCCTACCTGGGAATCGAACCTGCAACCTTTTGGTTACAAGGCCAGTTCCTTAACCATTATACTATACTGCCGCCCGCACGCACACACACACACACACACACACACACACACACAAACACACACACATACACACGCACGCACACACATACACACGCTTGTACACGCACACCCATACACACACACACACACACACATGCACAAACATACACACACGCGCCTGCGCACACACACATTTTCAGGGGTAAGTATCTGGGCCAGGGAAGAGAGTCACACACACACGCACACACACGTATGTGAGCATATGGACAGACAGACAGCATCATCAGCAGCGTTGCGGTAACAGGACGCCTCTCTGTGGGGGCAGGGAACAGCTCAAATAGCTCCTGGCTCCTAAAGGGCACTCGCCTGGATCACTGATACTCACTAAATGACTAAAGGAGATACTGCTATACATTCACACTCCGGACTGCACTCAAAACACTCAAGCCAGATATACAGCCATCTAATGCACGGCAGGGCCCAGGGCCTATACTTATGCTGCTGTGTGACGTGTGGGCAAATGGCCTAATTCTCTTTAGAAAAAGAAAAATAACTAAACAAAGACATTAGCACTAATTAAGTAATAGATTCATGAATTTTAAAAATCAAATACACACATATCTAGCCCTAACAGTGACTTTGTGCTTTAAGTTAGGATCTCAATGAAGTATATGTGTTGCAGAGCACAGTATTCTAGTCACTTATAGCAGTTATTAAGACATATACTAAGTAATGTATGTGTGTATTCATTATTTATCAAGATTAATAAGTAAATGCACAATAATAAATAAATTGCGCTTTGGTCATTATCCGCCTTAACTCTATTCTGAAGTAGGCAATCTCTAATGATGTAGTCACGTTGGGACAAACCCTGGGAAGTTCAATGGCATGTATTATTAATTGGTGATTTTTTTGTGTTTGTTTTGTTTTCATTTGCCTCTGCCGAGCACATTGCGTGTTTGTGTTTTGTTAGAAGGTGACCCTCAGGGAAAAAAAATTTAAATAAAAAAAAGATCAACAGAGCAGCGGCTTCTACCACTGCAGGATCAAGGCATAAATGCACACTGCACATGCCAGTGTGTGCGTGTGTGTGTGGTGTGTGTGTGTGTGTGTGTGTGTGTGTGTGTGTGTGTGTGTGTGTGTGTGTGTGTGTGTGTGTGTGTGTGTGTGTTTAGGGGGGGGGGGGGTGTGTGTGTGTGAATGTCCTGCAGTGGCAGGGGAGGGCCGTATTTTTGGGGGTGAGGGGTGGGTGCCGAACACGCAGCCGGAGCCCGTATCGCGCCGCCAGGCCGCCCACCAAAGGCGCCAATTCAGGGCGAGCGTTGACAAACACAGCAGAAGGCCTCTAGGCTAACTGATTGGCTGCTGAAAAGAAAATGAGGTGATCGCACGAATATGAACATGTAGCCGGGGATGGAAAAACGTCGATAAGCTTCACAAGTGTTACGCGCCGGGCAGAAAGGTGCGACAAAACCGCCGTTGGCGTCAGAGCGTTAGCGGCACGCGGACGTGCGACGAAGCGAAGCCCGGAGCGTTGTTCCCGTTTGCACCCCGTCAGCCTGTATATGTATTCCTGAGAAGTCTGGGGTAATGACAGAGATTAATCAAAAGTGCTGCCCTCCGCATTTTAAGCGTGCTCCATTAGCCCGTTAGCGTGGCCCATTAGCCCGTTAGCGGGGCTGAGGTAGAGCACTACGGCTGCCTGCTCTCCGGGGTGTGAAATATGTTTTAACACAAGGTTCACAACAGATGTCATGTACATGCAAAGTGAAAATTGACCCGGAGCATCGACTATATTGCTGTACATTTTATTGACTTCAAACGCTCCCTCACACTCAGACACAAGCACGCACACACACACACACGCATTTTATATATGTGCGTACGATTAAGATTGGGGACTGGGGGGGGGGGGGTTGTCTGTCAAAAGATACACTGCCTGGCCAAAAAAAAAGTTGCACACTCTAATATTTTGTTGGACTGCCTTTAGCTTTCATTACAGCGCGCATTCGTCGTGGCATTGTTTCGACAACCTTATGCAACGTCACAACATTTATTTCCGTCCAGAGTTGCATTAATTTTTGGCCGAGATTTTGTATTGACGATGGGAGAGTCGAACGACTCCGTAAAGTCTTCTCCAGCACATCCCAAAGACTTTCAATGGGGTTAAGGTCAGGACTCTGGTGGCCAATTAATGTGTGAAAATGATTCCTCATGCTCCCTGAACCACTCTTTCACAATTTGAGCCTGATGAATCTTGGCATTGTCGTCCTGGAATATGCCCATTGATGGGATAACCTGGTCATTCAGTACATTCAGGTACTCAGCTGACTTCATTTTATTGCTGCATAACATTGCTGAGCCTAGACCTGAGCAATTGAAGCAACCCCAGATCATAACACTGCCTCCAGAGGCTTGTACAGTGGGCACTATGCATGACGGGTGCAACGGTGACTTTTTTTTTGGCCAGGCAGTGAAGCAATTTCTATTTGTCCTGCCAGCTGATATCTAATTGGGTGTCAGGCTGCAGCTCTGTGATTGGTTGCGGCCTTTTCATTTGGCGCGAGACGTGCCGGGGGACAGAGCCTGTCAGCGTGTATCTCATGGCAAAAGCATGACAGTTGGAAACCATGTATAAATATATGTATGGTACCCTGTACAGAAAAGTGTTTTACATTATACTGGATATGCTATATGATTATCATGCAGTCACTCCCCACATTCCTCCTTTTCTTGAGTTTTATAAATAAAGATTTATAGTGTCAGTATAAAAGACTGAAAGACAAAAACTACTGTTTTAAACTACTACTTAAAATAGCACAAAGTGATACACTGACAGAAAAAGAAGACGTGAAATATAAATTAGTTCTATGTAGATATCTCCATGGTTTACCACAAGAGAGTCACCCATGTCACCCTGACTCACTCGAGGGGTTCTGAGAACAGGAAGAGGAAGTGGGAGTTCGCACCGTGCGGCAGCAGAAAGAGCAGGCAGGAAGGCGGGACGCGCAGGTAGGCGGCTCTTGAAGTAGTCGTGACAATCGCCACCCTGCGGAGCGCTGCGGGAGGCGCCAGGGTGGTGACATCAGAAAGCAGCGGGACCCCTCCCGCTTTGATTACCCCGTGGGGCTGGCTCGACCTCTCTCACACACACAAACACACACAAACACACACACAGACACTCAGAGCTTTAACCCTTTGAAGAGTAGGTTTTTTTTGGAATGTTTTTTTTCAAAATTCCAAGTCAGTGTTCTAGAACTGCGTTGCTTTCAAATTACCAGCAGTGATTGTTACATCAGCATTAGAACGTTCGGTTAAGAACATTCTAATCATTTGTGATGTCACACCTGAAAGGGTTAAGAGGACGGAGAGAGAAGCACACGGCAGCACACTCGCAGCGTACATTCCCCGCACAGCGGGGTTACCGCCACGTGTGGAGGTGTGAAGGTAATGTGCACTGTGAGAGGTCAGAGGTCAGAGGTGAGGGTAGAGTTTAGTGCAGCCCGGGGTGTCTGTGGCTTTAATTCTGGCCCCCGACTCAGAGCTCACAGATTCCACACGGGTCCCACGGAACCTGAGACCCTGCACCAGCACAGCCATTCTGCTGCTGATTGATGACAAGGTGAAATCAGAACCCTGAAACACACACAATGCATGCACAGATAACATACGTGCGCATACACATGCACACGCAGTGATGCACACGCACACACACACATACACACACACAGACACACACACCCTTGCACAGTGCAGTGCTTATTCAACAAGGCTCTGATGAAGGGTTTTGACAGAACAAGTCAACATCGCCATATACCCTGTTGACTTTGACACGAAATAAAGGTTTGTCCCCTTTCTTGAATGAAGACAAGTGAGTGCTGCCTTTTCCACTCAAACAGGTTTGTACACAAATACACATACTGTATGTGCACGCACACACACACACACACACACACACACACACACACACACACACTTGCACAGACAGCCCTTGCTGTTGCAATACCCCTGGGCAGGCACAATCAACCAGCAGAGACTGTGAAACGGCTCCGTCCAATAAGAACACTGCCTTGCGAATGTATCCATGGTAATGAGTTTATTGTTGTTTCTAGTGACACCTCTGAGCTTGTGAACAAGCCGCCATGGCCCGTCTTTTACCGGGAACGGGGATTTTGTGTTATATAAGAGTCTTAAAATGATTAGCACAGTGCGGGAATCTCGTAAATGTGACTTCCCTTAACCTTTTCAGAATCTCCCAAAAATTGTTATAAATATATGTGATATTATTAATAGGAATACAACAAAGCAATTTCCCCTTTCCATTACAAAAGAAGCCATTATGTCAAGAGCCATAGTTTATCTTTCCACTTGGCCCCTCCATTACATGCTGGCATTTAAAAAGAAATGATCTTAAGAACTCTCTATAATTTGAAGGGCAGCGGCAGTAATTGGTGGGACTGTGAAGATCACATTCAGACAGACGCTAGAGGGATGAGTGGCGTGTGTTAATGCGCTTCGCACGGCCTCTCAACACTGCAAGTCGTTCCTAAAGTCCGCCCACGCAAACCTACCAAGAACCAGGGATATGGAATGCTATAAGGAGAGGTAGTCATCCCTTCCCAGCTGTTGTTTCACATATTCGGTAAAAGAATGACTGAAATTTAAATGTAAATAAATAAAACAGTGAAAAAAACCCACCATAAAAATTAACATAAATGACATGCAATAACATAACACTGCCAATAACAAAACACTCTTAGACTTCTAGAGAACGGATGTGTTGGCTTTGCTACTTCATAATGGAACTTCTGTAACGGTAGCACTTCAACTAAATTCCACGGGCCACATGCATAACACCTTTATACGCATAACAGCATCACTAAACAAAAAAAGAATCAGGCACTTTTTATCATTAGAGGATTCAGAGAAATTGATGCAGTTGTCTTTTGGCAGCCTTTGTTATGCAGATGCTAAATCACGGCAGCGTCCCGGTATCTGGCTGCTCCAGTAGTTCATTAAACAGCCTTCGGCTGGTTCAGGATGACAAGAGCCTATGAACATTATGGCCCCAGTGCTTGTATCATTAAGGGTCGGACAAATTTTGAGGTCTGCTTCGAACTTTCAAAAGCCCTACATGGCCATCATCAGACACGCTTGCACCTCACAAGCCTGGTAATGCGGCTGTTTTTTTTTGTTTTTTTTTTTGTTCATGAGAGGACACACAGCTACCCTTGGGGGACACACTGTTGAACATTTGGGGGGGTGGGGGGGTGTAATGCATCAGTAACACAATTTCCTCCAGCTGTTCTGTCTTCAGAGCCCTGCCTTGGACCCCCCCCACACACCCCCACACACCCCCCCGTTTTAGGCCCTGATCGACGAGAGTACACGAGTGAACAGGCGGATGGATGGATGCGTGCGCCTTGCTTTTCCACCACCTCCGGCTCTAGCATGCGGTCCCCGGGGCCCACCAGTGACGCTTCGTCTCTGACTGCCGGGTCAGAACAAACCCGGCAGGTCCGATCCGTATCCGTCCAGTCCCGTCCGCCTCGGCGGGTGACCTCACTCGACGCGTTGAAATACCGCCGGTCCTCGCCTCGGCGCGGCCCGTCGCATTATTTTCAGGCTGTCATAAACAAGAGTAATGACTGAGAGAACTCCACCGCCACTGTTTATAATAAACAGAGAAAACAATCTCGCCGTTTCAACATTATTGATTTTTTTTTTTCGTCAAGAGGAAAATGTACGGCTTAACAAATTCAGGTGCATCTCATCACACGCACTCCACTTTCCAAAGACCTGTTGGGCCAAAGCATGATTTTTTTAAAGTAATCCTGTTCACAGAAAGCATCAAGAACGCTCCCAGCTGGGGGACATTGTATTGACATTAAAACATTCCATGAGTGAATCACTGAAATGCTTCATCAGATTCGGGTTCAGGCAGCTGCACGGCCCATAATTGCAAATGCGTGAAAAAAAATTTATTCTATACTTCCAGAAACATCCAGGAAAATATGCTAGTGATGCGGGCTAAGCTTTGCATTCGACAGATATGTACGTATCCACAGATGTGGCGTGTGTAAGAACCAGCTGTTATGGCAAGTGGACACCTGGTGAGTCTAACATGGCAACCCCTCATTATCTGCCTGTGAGGAAAATCTATTCTGCAGGCAGCTGATTGGGAAGTCAAAAGAATCCCCCTCAATTAAAACCCCCTTCTTTTGTCAGGCACTCAAAGAAGAGAACGATGAACGTTGAAATGACATGCTAACGATGGCAACCCAGACTTCAGGGTGTATATTTGATCACCCGAAAAGATGAGGCTGATTTTACACTTTGCTTACAGAGAATATAGTAGAAGTGTTGCGTAGATTATGTACCGGATGTGAGAACTTATATCCGGCAACCGCTCGAGCTGCTGCGGGTCCTTTCGCAGCCAAGTCTGGCGAAATCACCAATTTAGAGGGGTTAACGTATTCCCGCGCGATTGTACGCCCTTACCACAGCTGTAAATCAAAATCAAACCGCGGGTGGTTAAATAAATTCACGAATGAGAAATCAATAGTTCACAAGCCTCCGGTCTGTTCCCATTTGCAGGGGCGACGGAGAGGGAGCCCATGCAGTGGTAGCAGGTGGGGGGGTATAGGAGCTTGTTAAACACGGAGGCGCCCAAAGGCTTTTTTTTTTGGGGGGGGGGGGGGATCCGACGGCCCTCTCGTGAGCATGCGTCAGCGCCCTGTCTAAATGCGCCGGAGGTTATGCAGCCTGTTAATGCGCCGGAGGCGATGCAGACCCTGTCTAAATGCGCCGGAGGCGAATGCAGACCCTGTCTAAATGCGCCGGAGGCGAATGCAGACCCTGTCTAAATGCGCCGGAGGCGAATGCAGACCCTGTCTAAATGCGCCGGAGGCGAATGCAGACCCTGTCTAAATGCACCGGAGG
>CM056379.1:108377793-108474891 GCA_029718625.1 Synaphobranchus kaupii | reverse complement strand
GAGAGCGAGAGCACAAGAAGAGAGTTGACTGACAGAACTAATGAACTGAAAGGGGTAAAAAAATAATAAAATCCCTGTAGCCAAAGAAAGACATTTTGTGGATCTAATATGTCTAGTCTGTAGTAGACACAAATTCACAGAGTCATTTTGTGTATTTAGGCCATATTAAGTCAAAATGTACTCGTAATAGGCAAAACACGATCCCATTAAAAAAATAGCGTACTTTCGACAGCAGTCTGGCAAAATGTTTAGTAGAAGCTGACTGTGCCAGATGTGCAATTGCAATTAGGACGTCAGTTAGAAACCAAATCGTAAAAGTTGGCAAAAGCACATCTCATTACATTTGAGACATCTAGCAGATGCTCTTATCCACAACAGCTTACAAGGCTTTTGTACTTGTACATGCATTCCCTTTATACAGTTGGACATTTACCAAAGCAATTCGGGATAAGTAGCTCATTGAAGGATACAACAGCGGGGATTGAAATGGCAACCTTGGAGTTCCAAGCCCAGTTCCCTAAACGTGACATAAACTTCGCAGCTGGTTCTCACATCCTCGACACCATTTCACGTACAAATTCTTACATTTGATCGCCCAATCACATTTCAGCGTGTGTATTTGTTCAGCTAATCAAATTTTAATGTGCGCAAGAATGGCTGGAAGAAGGAGTGTGTCCATTTGAAGTCACCCCCGTCCAGAGAATGTCCCGCCCCACATCTGAGTGGTCTGAAGAGAGTGGAGACAAATGTAGCCCAGCCAGTAGGCCTGACACAGAAGGGCTCTTGATTAATGTCCTGTGACGTGAACTTGATTGATTTTAGCACACATTTTGGTTTTGTGATTTGTCTTGATTTCGCGGGGCGGAGGGCGATACGCGGGGTGGAATGGAGAGCGTCATCGTCAATGCTCATTACCGCGACGCCGGTGGGCGGTGGGCCGGGGTGGGGGATATGTGAATATGTACTCACCGTCTTATTTGTTGTGATCAAACTATTTATCAAATCCTGCTTGACTTGTGCTAAGGATGTCCTGCTTTGTGAAACTGTAATACTAAGGAGGAGGAAGGTTGCCATGTTTACAGGGTTGTCAATATTCTGCATGGTTGTCATGGTTTTCTATTTTCACTCCCCAGACCCTCCCAAACAGGATAACACTCTCAACTTGGAAGTGGGTACTAAAGATCATTGGTGTAACTAGGTTTTTCTTTAAACCAAATTGGCAGTTTGAAAATATTTTTTCCCATATTTTACTCCCCAGTTTGGAAATGAACAGGTGCACATCTCAAGTCCTCCTATTCCACCTGCACCCATGCATGGAACACCGCAGCCTGAAGTGCATGCACTGCTCCAATGCAGTCAACCACAAGTCAAGGGCTGTGTCTGAATCGGTGCACTTGCCTACTATTGAGTATGGCAGTCGAGTATACTTTTTTAAAAAGCTGTTAAGCTTTTCTCTGCTCCGTTTGAGATCACTCCCGGCCATTCTGTTTGGTACTCTGTTTGCCCTTAACCTGTTTGTTCTGTTCCTCGTGCCAGCCCATCCAGCCTGCCTCCTGTTCTGCCCGTACCAGCCCTATCCTCTCCTGCCCCGTTTTAGTTCACCAACCCCGTTTCCAACCTGTCACCCTTAGTTTTCCTGCTTGCTTGCTTGCCTACTACTTTGCCTTGCCTAATAAATATACTCCCTGGTGGAGTTTTCATCGAGTATGTCTCAGAGCATTTGGGGCTCAGTCCAGTACTCAGTCGTAACACAAATAGAAAGTTATTGTACTTTCAGGGTTAATTTGGGGAAATTTGTTAAAGAAGAAAAATGCACCTCCACTGTACCTTTATTTATGAGAGTGTTCCTATAGCGACCAAATTACATGGGAGTCTGAAAACTTGGCCTTTTATAATACAGGACCAACATCCCCTGGGACCATGTCGAATCTTCAGTAAAATCGGAATAAATTCAACATACATAAGCCTGCCCCCTTTTCTTATTGAAAAGATCCCCTTCTCTTTACTATGAAACTGAACTAAAACTTGGCTCATGCTGGCTGGCCATCTTCCATGAATCGATACAAGGAAACATCCTGTCTAACAGTAAGCTGTTTGCATGCTATGGCTAATCTGAGTCGATCACATGACCCTCATTCCTGACTGTGGTGAGGGTGGCGGGGGGTTCGATGAAATCAGACTCAAAACAAAAGTCATACAATCATAGCCATCCAAATCCTGCAGGCTTTGTCTGAATATGAGTGCGCTGAAGTATTTGTGTTTTTTGAGGTTAGGCATGAAACCATGCACACGTACGGCGTTCCCTGTGTGGAAGAGGCGTTCCCACGTGTTCGTGGCATTCCCACGTGTTCGCGGCGTTCCCACGTGTTCGCTTTCCTCCCCCTGACTTCTCTTATTCTGCAGCAGGCAGCGTCTCATCAAAGCACAATCTTCAAAAAAAAAAAAAAACAGGTTCTCAAAGGCTTGTCCTTCATAGGGGAACCCTTTCTGTAGTTCTTTATGGAACCCTTTCTGTAGTTCTTTATGGAACCCTTTCTGTAGTTCTTTATGGAAACCCTTTCTGTAGTTCTTTATGGAACCCTTTCTGTAGTTCTTTATGGAACCCTTTCTGTAGTTCTTTATGGAACCCTTTCTGTAGTTCTTTATGGAACCCTCTAGGTGTGAAAAGTGTGAAAGCTCCCAAATTGAACCATTTTGCCCGGCAAAGAACCCTTGAACTAGATTCAATTCAATTCAATTCAATTTTATTTGTATAGCGCTTTTTACAGAGAACTGTCACAAAGACGCCCCCCCCCCCCCCCTATTGTAGATAGGGTTAATCTACAATAGGGTGCCCACGCTCGGTGCTGGGATCGACTCTCCAGAATGGTTTACTTCCAACCAACTGATTCCACTAATGACCCTCTTAATTAATGAATATGAGGAGGTACATTCGTGGAATCAGATGGTTAGAAAATTGGGTTGGCAGTAAAATATTCTGGACAGTAGGGCCGAGTGTGGGCACCCCTGCTCTACGGAGACACAGAGGAGCCTTTTGGAGCCCTTTCTTCTGACAGACTGCACGACGGATTGAAGTCAATGATAAAGCTTATTGCACAGTCTTTGGATATCTTTTCCAAACGGGAGACAGGTTGCTTTCTTTCTCCGCTCCTTTGATGAAGTGTTTGACTGTGGCTATGTGCACATTGCACCATTGATTTTCTGACCTGAGAAGAAGGATCTAATGCCAAAATATCGCTAGCAGGAAATCCACCCGTTGTTTACCTTTTCACCCCCAAATCAGAGTGGAAACACCTCACAACCAGAGGTGGAAATCCAGGGGACATAAAGTAAAAGTCCTACCACGTGTTTCTTCCACCCATAGAATCAGCCAGCTGATTTCACTAATTAGTTCTACCAGGGCCTAGGGCGACAAATTGCCGTGGGGCGCAGTGGCACGCGCAATTTTTTTATTATTTATTAAATTAATTTCATTCCCTACTGTTTCTATTGCATGCAGCCCCCCCCCCCCCATCATGCAATTGTTGTTTTTTAATTTTCCCATACTCTTTTCCATACTTTCCGCCTCTAGCGTGATGCCCCCAACTCCGTAATGCACCCTCTCTCTGATTTTGAACCAGGCGAACACTCCTTGAGTCATTTCAGTTACATAATCTAGCTAACGTTATAAAAATATGAAGAGGACTAAGCCCTCGGGCGCGCAGGGGAGGAAAAGAAGAAAGGAGGAGGAGGAGAAGCGTGCACAAAACAGAGGTAGGCTATGTCATGTCCATGTATTAACATTTTCGTTTCTTATTTTGGTTAATATCAAGCTAAGCAAACATTCACTAGCTAGCTAGCATCATGCCATTGCCCACCGAAACCTGACATAGCTAGCTAGCTCTGTTGACATCTGATAATTATGTTTATTTTATATTAGCTTGTCCCTGCTCGCAACATAAACAAATCATTTGCTAGTTACTACTGTATGATATTAATTTCGATAGTTTTAGCCCACTTGATAACTGCTAGCTAGCTAACTTCAGCTACATGGTGGTCGATCAACGGTCTACTCTGCAGGCTACACCACCTGCTTGCTTTTAGGGGATTTAGTGATCAGGCTTAGGTTTCCTGTTTCATATAAAACTGCTTTTTGGGGGTGGGGGGGGGGGGGGGGGGGGGGTTGGGGTGGGGGCACCAAATCATAATCTCGCCTAGGGCACCTAAATGCCTAGAGTCGGCCCTGAGTTCTACCTCCTTGCTGAAGAATTATGTTAATTAGCAAGTCCAGGTGATTGGAGCAAAATACTGGGGAGGACTTTTACTTTACGTCCCCTGGAATTCCACCTCTGCTCACAACACACACAAGGGGTCAAATAGGTCAGCTGCTAAATAAGGTAGCAAGCATCAAATCTCAAAAAGAATACCTTTCAGGAGAAAGTGCTTAACAATCGTACAGTGCAGATAATGTACGAATATTCAATCATTAGGTGTCAGGTCATGCCATTATACCAATGCCGTTCATCCACAGTGCAAGCAATAGCAGAGAGCAATAGCACAATTTGCCAATACAATGGATCACAGGTAATATCCAGTTCATATATTAACCCTGATGATCATTTATGTCCAAAATAGGTATCATAAATATGGCCGCATGAACCAACGGCACAATATAACACATTAATTACAGAGGTAAAATACCAGTGGATTCTTTGGTTAAATTTGCTGACCTGTTTGTTTGGTGAACTTGTTTAATATACGAGACTGAGATTTAACGTGCGGTATTAAGCAAACGGGCGTGATCAGCGTTTTTCAGGAACACCTTCTGGTGTGGAAAGAAACATTGTGGGAAAAGAGCCAAATATGCAGTTCAGTAATTAATAAAACATGCAAATTTAATCAAAAAGGAAATTCATTAAAACAGTGTGTAGTCTGATTTTTTGTCACCAGCACTTTGTCAAAGCTTTCTATTGGATTTTATAATTACACTATTTGTTTAAGTTAGCATCTAATTCCATTTAAAGACAATAAAATGTAATATTCACCTTTATCTTGTCTGAAATATTTTTAGGCCTGTCCGAAAGGTATTAGGGCAGGGGCATGCAGTCCTGACCCAGAGGGCGGTGATTTTGAGGCGCCCTGAGGTAAAAAATTTTGGGAACTGCTGTGACGGACATTTTGAATGGAACTTCTGAATTTACCAACACATAGTGCAACGTGGTATCACCCGTACTCGTCACATAGTGACGTTTGTGCCCAAGCGTCGCTTGATGACGCCTTGGGATGAGACCAGGCTGCATAGTAATAATGCCACTGTAAATATATAACAAATTATCAATATAAGCAAGTTTATTAATCACATAGTGCTCCATTAGTTCAATGTGGGGGAAAAAATGAGAAAGAAAAGTCAAAGGCTAATGTTTGAACAACCAGCTTTAATCAGCTCCAATACTACAGATATTTAAGGTCCTACTGTATATTCTCTTAATGAGATTGATATCGGGGTGTACATTGATTAGTTAGTAGCAGGCAATTAGTGCAGAGCACAATCTCAGTAAGCAAGATTATTAACAACAAGCAATTAGTGGACAGATCATTGCTGAAGCAGAGAACAATGTTTATGGCTATAAGATCAAAGAACAACCAAATCACATTATTCAGGAATTTGATTCAACAACGTTGTTATAAAAACTGCATCACGTGCAGGGCTATTGCAGGAGACATGTTTTCAGCCATTTTTGGATGTGAACACAGCAGAGACAGACAGTGTCCTCTTTCTTCATCTTAAATTTAACTAATTTTATGGAACACGATGGCGATGCTGTTCCATAGCTGGCACTGTGATAAACAAATGGATATTGTTAATAAATATCGTGAAGGCAATGTTTCAGTAGTGCTCCTTTGAAGAGTAGGTTTTTTGGAATGTGTTTTTAAATTCTAAGTCAGTGTTCTAGAACTCTATTGCTTTCATCAGCATTAGAATGTTCAGTTAAGAACATTCTGATCACATGTTTGTGATTCGGGAAGCTATTCGGATTCGGCATTGTTGAGAGATTACTGTGCCCATCTCTCTCAGATTTCAGACAAACTGTGAACATGCAGATTTTTCAGCATCTACAGAACTGCTGACGACTCTCATGTACTGTGCATTTTTGCTTTTTGTGACAACTGGAAAGCAACTTTGCAGTTTCTTCCCAAAGAATTGTCATGGTGATTTTATTGTATAAGTGCAGCACACGGATACAGCTCTTGCTCACGTATAATGTTCAGCTCCTGAAATACGACTCATTGCAATAGCCCTAGAAATCCAAGTACATTACATCAACAACAAAAAAACTTCCCTCCGGCACTCTTTAAATCATAGCTTCCTGCTTGGCCAATCTTTGAACATTTCAGGAAATGTTGCATTGAGCTTGTCAGCTTCTGGGGAAAAAAAGAAGAAAGCTACGCTCCAAGATTTTACGACTTTAGCAGGGATGTACAACTTGGATTATCCGCCGGTAAAACAGTTTACTTTGTTCAAATCGTCGGCATATGTGTTTAGACACTTTAAAATTGTATATGTCTCAGAGGAGCGTTGTGTAGCTGATAGGTGTGCCTTGCCTGAAAGCATAGCAACTGTTCACTTGACAGCTGATGTAAAACTAACAGCGTATCTGCAGATATGCTTTCTGAAAACAGTGTGTATTTTGCTTTGAACACAATAGTCTTCGGTTATTTCACCTTGTCATCTGAAAGAGCTGAGGAAATGCATTGATCGGCCAGCAACAAATAAAATCAAGTTTCTTTACGGCTTGGCTTAAACTTATTTTAGATATAAAAATATATATACAGTAATTGCTGAGATTTCAACTTTTTTTCCTTTTTTATTTCTGTCTCACAATGTTGTTCTCATTGTGTCATTTACACACTGATTTTCTTTTTTACTTAATTCAGTATTAGTTCCTTGCATGTGTCATGCAAATTTGTACAAATGCAAATAGTACAGAACAAAGTCAGTGTCTAGCAGCTTCACTTCTACTGGATGTTGTTCTAAATATCGATATTGTTTCTTCAGTTATTTTTAGAAAAATAAACCCCCCCCCCATTTCAGCCAGTGGCACTTTTTATGGTTATATTACAGTAATTGTTTTTTCTTTTCATTTCGATTTTAATAACTCATATATTCTGGTGAGATTATCGGGCGAATGACTTCATGTTATTATGGGTCCCCCTGCTCTATAGAAGATCTGGAGAGGGAAGTAACAAATTTGATTAGTTTAATTGTTTCTCCTGAGCTCTACCATGCATTTGTGTTACAGGCCAATGGTTGCCCTGCCGATAATCACAGTCTCCAGTCAAAGCTCTACCAATATGAGATCGTAATTCCTCAGAAGCAACTAACCATGGATTATTATCATTTTGGTGGCCATGTCTCAAATCATTGTCAACCTGGGGCCTGTTTCACAAAGCAGGATTACTAAATTAGCTGGATAACTGCACTGAGTAAAACCCGGAACCCTCCCAAAATCTGGAACATGGACTGAAGTAAAAAGAGCTGTTCCAGATTTTACTCAGTGTAGTTATCTGGCTAACTCAGTAATTGTGTGGAGTATTCTACGAAGCAGGATTACTGAGTTAGCTGGATAACTGCACTGAGTAAAATCCGGAACCCTCCCAAAATCTGGAACATGGACTGAAGTGAAAAGAGCTGTTCCAGATTTTACTCTGGGCTTTGTGAAACAGGGCCCTGGTCAGTCTCATGATGGCACTGCAAGGTCATACAGAACAAGGTCATGATAACTGAGGCTGCTATGGGTTTACTCAAAATACTGGTTTCACAACAGAATGCATGCTTCAACATAAGGCCTAGTAATGGCTTTGAAATCATACAAACAAAAACCCATTGTACACGGCAACTCACTGTATGTGCCCGGTACAAAACTGCATTTTGAAGCATGAATACACTTCTATTATATACGGCCTCTTGCTTTACAAATAGCAGTTTCCCTTTGTTTAGGTTTTCACTGCATCTGCGAGCAGGCTTCATATTGGGGTTGGGAGGGGATCTGTGGTAAGCCAAGACAGAGTGAGGCTTCTATCACCACCCAAAGGAGAGGGGTCATGTAAGTTTGGTGCGCTCGCGTCAGACTGATGACGGGACAGTTGGCCAACCTGCTGTCCCGCACACAAAATGTCACCGCCACACGCTCCCCCTCCCCCCTGCTGCAATGCAGAATCTCCTCCATTCAATCCTTAACCCCATGCAAAGCTTATCATCCTGTTGTCTCTTCAAAACACAATAACTAATAAGCCCAGCTCAAGAACAAGAGCAGCACTAACCCTAGGAATATAATGGAATGTACTGAAATATATAATACATATGTGGACTTTGTAAAATTATGATATATGTATTTTTCACATCAAATCAAATCATCGAGTAACACATAGCAATATCTTAAAATGGAGGAAAGGGATTGTTTTCTCAGCTGGGAATGAACGGGAAGAGACTTTTCATAGGCATTACATAGTGAAGGTTTTTTTTATATTAGAGAAAATGTATCATCTAAATAGACGCTGAGAATAGCAGCTCATTATTATGACCATAGATGACAGAGTAGAGTGGGTAGGAAATTCACCGTGTAATTTTCCCGTCTTTGGAGGGTGCAGAAATGCTTGGATGGTGCAGAAAAATGGAAATAACTGGCTCACAGTTTGAAGCCACTCTTTTTTTCTCTGGAAATCAATCAACCCTTTTTTTTTAACTGTCTGACAATTTAAAAGGTGGCAATAACGTCCCTCTCTGTGGAATGTCTCCTTGTGTCTTATGAAACTTAATTTCCCTCTGATATGTGCTCATTGTATCAGGGAGGACAGAACCAGCTCTTCGCAGTAATATAGCTCCCCGACTTCCTGTTTCTACTCATTCTTTTGTCACTCTGTCTTTTCAGAGGTAATATTGCCTACAGGTTACAATTTAATTTAGTGTAAATAAAGTAGGGAAGTTTGATCAAATAAGTCTCAATCTCTCTTTTTATTCTGGGGTTCTCCAGAAATCTTTCATGCTACAAACGTAGCAGGTAAAGTACTGAAACTTGTGCAAAAGTAAAATTGTAATGCACAGTATCATATATTTTTTATGATAAAAAGATAAACAAGAGAAATATGAGGATGTGAGGCATACACACACACACACAGGTAAGAAGGGCAGGAAGGCAAAGAAAGAAACACTTGCAGGTGTTTTCACACAGGTGCGGTACCTGATTTAATTAAATAATTAACATCCCATGGCATGCTCACAGCTGAAGAGGCCCAGATATCATGACTAGAAGAAGAGATGGGGTGATCAAGGCCGCCAACTTTGGTCAATTTCAGACCGTCTCGTAAACCAGGGGTGGGGGGCTTGCAATCCTGGACCGGAGGGGATTAGGATCGAGGGGGGACATCACATAGGTCTGACTCTGGCATGAGATTTCTTGAGGGAGAGCGTAGGTTGAAGTCTGAAAAGCTCTAGTCTCATTCCAGACGCATGACAGTTGGCAACCCTGGGGGTGATTGTTGGGGCATGTTTGGCAAGAGCTTCAGTGATTAGGACTACTGGATCAGGAACAGTGGTGAAGGTGAACTTAGCATGGAAATCTGAGGGAAAGATGTCCTGAACTATTGCCCACTGTGTTTTGAAAGCACGTGCTCCTTGACTGTGATGTCCATACATTGGTATGAGATGCAAGGAAAAATAGAAGAGCAACTCTGATTTGGTTGACCACAGATGTCATTCTAGGGCATGAACAGGTAGTTTCATCAAGAGCAGTCAGTCAAGAACTTTACAGGGAGGAAAACTATGGTTGGCGTTTATTTTGCCAGTTACCTGTGAGTGTGTGTGTGGGTGCGTGCGTGCGTGCGTGGGCGCGTTTAGGTCATTACTTGCCTCCGTACATTAGCAATTACCTCAAACTAAGTTTTGTTTGTTTGACCTGAGCCCCAGACTAACATCCACCCACTAACAAAAACCGAGCACGACTGGCCCCAAAGTTTTAACAAGCTGGAGAAAGTGAGCGTGGATCTGGTCCTCTGGGCCGCAGGCTGCGGGTTACGCGTTTGCAGACACAGAGAAGACGAAGGGGGGTAATGAGAGATCCATTATCTCACAGAGCCATTAGTCCTACGGTGCGGTAATTACTGCGCCGGCTTTAAATTATGCACCTATTGTAATTGAGGGGGTAATCTTTTAATGAGGCCCTTATGAAGAACACGTATTAGCACTTTATCTACGGCTGTGCTGACTCATGATCGGCCAAACCCATTTTTGTCACGCAACAAAAAAAAAAAAACATAGGCATCAAAAGAAATGCAGTAGCAACATGAAAATCATGTGACCGTGCGAATAAAAAAAAGCCAAGCCATGTTCTCTCTTTTCAGGCATTCCTTTAAATTGAAAATTACAGTTGGAGGGGGGGTGGAGGGTGGGGGTGGGGGGGGGGTCAGGTGGACATACAGTACGGCAATAACAACAGAGGACTCATAAACACTCACAGGCTCAGTAAAAAATATTTTTTCTGGTGAGGAGAAATTACCCACAAGACTAATTGATATATTGTCACTTGCTGATAAAGCATTTTTTTTTGTAAATGTTGGATTTAGGGAGTGCATTTTGGAGCTGGGTCCATATTCACATTTTAACATGACCACATCATGATCATATTTCAGTCTTTTAGAAAATGCCATATCCCCTATGGAAAAAGAATACACTGCAGTATATTGTAAATATATCAAAATTATCTTCACAATATATTTAAAATATACTGCAGTATATTACATTTCCATAAGGGATATTTTTATACAGTATGTACTTTCTGAGTAGCCCCAGCTCCTCGTTCAGATCTTTTACCACCGGACAACATGTCAATGGTCAATCGATTTCTAGCAGCATTGTAACATGCTGTTGAGCAAAAATTCAGGCTTGTCAATACCACAAAGGCAGAAATACAACATGGAAAGATTTAATGTACGCACACACAAGAATCTGTGTGAGGTATAGAAATATCTGAATCTGAACGTGCTTCGCTTTTTAGCTTAAAGGAAATGTCATTGATGCATGTATACAAGTATCCAAATGTGTTCTATCAGCGTCAAATGCACTCGATCAGACAACATTGGGATACCTAGTTGTCTAAATAAACAAGATGTGTTGTTTCTCTTGGTTTTGCTTTTTTGCTTTTCTTGGTTTTCTCTCTCTCTCCTCCCCTGACCATTACTAAAAACATAGCGAAGAAATTTCTTCTTTGATGCTTTCTGTTGTGACACATTTCCCTCTGGAGTGAGTCAGGCCCATCCAGCAGAAACAGTGTGCTTCTTCACGTCTGAGCTCCTGTAACTGTGGGTAAGTGCTGTGTGGAGAAAACAAAAAAGCACGACTGCACAAATGTGAGAAAGGAGCAAAGGTAGGGACTTGGAAGGGCAGCGGCAGCTTTTGAGCTGGAGACAGAGGAGGGTCGATAGAGGCGGGGGTCAACCTTCAAACGCTCAAACGCATAGGGGTCGGTGCAAGATGGAGGGGGAAGACTCCAGAAAACAAAATGGAACCCCACAAGCAAAGACCGAGTACAAATGTTATGCAGCCTGGGGGTATATATTAAATGGGAGTCGTGCAACACAAACTCTATGCCTATAAATATCCTGCAAACACAAGTGTTACAGAACTTGGGACGGGTCGAGCCTTTTACAACAACTTTTCCTCCTCTGCCTTTCCTCTGAATTCGGGAAGATGGCTTGTAGTTACTATGCTTTGTGGTGTTAGAACTTGCCCCGTAAACAAGCTTAGCCCCAATGCTTCATCTCTTTGCTTGTCTTAACGGTTTCTTACAAACCATAAAACCTCTCTGTTTCATGGTTGTTGTGTTTTATTGCACTGTGCTGTATTGTATTTTATGCTGTGTGCTGTAACCTCTTGACCATATCTCCCCTAACAAAGAGATGTTTTTTACCACAATGGGATTTCCTGGATAAATACATTTTTTGTTAAATTAACTATGCTCACAACCACCCTGCAGTCACATCTATTACACAGCTGGGGGTCTAGTCTTTTACAATGGGGGAGTGGACTCAAAGCCCAGAGACAGCGCAGTATATTCGTGCAGTAGAGCTCACACAAGAATGAGAAATTACTTTCAAACGTAAATTAAATATATAAGAGTACTTTTGTTTATATTCTAGTACACAGGTATCAGACTCCAGTCCTGGAGGCCTGCAGCGTCTGCAGGTTTTTGAAAAATAAATCGTTGATTGAACAACCTCTGGGTTCATTATGTTGTTGATTGGCCAAGAACCCACACACCCTGTTCCGAAGACCTTAATTAACAGGTGATTGAATAGAAAGCCCAAAAAAGCAGCAGACAGTGCAGGCTGCAGGCCTCCAGGACGTGACTTTACCACCCCTGGTCCAGCACATTATTATGCGAATTTGCAGAAAGAAAGAAAGAAATCATGTGCTATGAGGTTGTGGAGAAGATATGGTTTCAGTATGCGTTCCACCTACGGGTCTTCTTTAAAAGAAACCATCTTATATTATATCATAATCCATCATGTGCTACTAAAATAAGAGTTGATTTAGTAAAGGAGACAATAATTTGTGACAAAATGGCTCCTTGTTTTTTAATCGAGGATCCTCTGTAAGTGAGAAGAGGTATTTGGATGTGAGGATTATATGGTCTTCTTTATATTACAGACATAAATACTGTATGTGTATATATAAAACTTTTAGCCTTTATTTAACCAGGAAATCCCACTGAGATATAGAATGATATTAACAATGGAGATTTGGGAAATAAATACACAAAATATGCAATAACACAAATCAGCGAAAAAGCAGTAAAAACGAAGAACGGCGAAGTTAAAAACAACAACATATGTTCAGCCTTCCTTCCCGAATCTTTGAATCTTTTAAGCCCTTCAGTGAAATGAAGAGCACAAGGCAAAGTGCATTTTGAAGGGTATTCCAGTCAACTGTGTGCCTTCTCCTGTAAATTTGCAGAGAAACTCAATTTAATATCCAGCATAAGGACATTTATTCTGGCTTGTTGTTTGTTTGTTTGTTTGTTTGTTTGACAATATGAGAGGCCTTGGGTGCCAAATCCCCACCAAATGAAATGTTCAAATCCATGTTATTATGCTGTAAATCTGTTGATGTTGATATTTAAGATGTTGATGTTGTGGCTGGCAAATTTTAAAGATTAACTGGTTCAGAATTGTTTAGACAGTATGGCACATAAGTGCATGGCCCGTACAGCGATCATATGAAATCATGATGTATTCTACATACTCATTATTTATTATTAGTATGCTCTTGTGTTCTAGAAATGTACACATCCTCGTCAAGACGTAGGATTTCACTGTTTTATGGCTCACTGTCTTCCATCTAGACGAGGGGTATCCAATCGCCGAAAAAAGGGCCGATGTGAGCGCAAGGTTTTTGTTTTAGCCCAGCACTGCAACACCTGATTCAACTGATTACCTAATCAGGGTCTTCAATCACGGCCTTGAAAAGTAGAATCCGGTGTCTTAGCGCTGGGCTAAAACAGAAACCTGCACACATCGGGTCTTTTCGGATAAGAGTGGACACCTCTGGTCTAGGCTTCACCTCAGTGAACAGCCCTCTTATCCAAAGCCGTGTTTTTGTGCAGCTCGCACTGCTGCGCACACACCGTAGGCTTGAGCAGCTGCTTTGTCACTGACCGGCGCGTGGCATACGCCTCATCGGAAAGGAATGACATCATCCTTTTGAGGGGAGGCGTGCCCAGATGACCATCCAGCGGGGAGACAAGGAGAAGCTGTAGAACAGAGGCGTTCACTGTTGCCCTTGGAGACCCTTGTGGTGGTCTGTTTTTGTTTTCACTTTAAAAACGCCACACCGGTTCAGACCCAAGAAACTAGGTGAGGTGATATAACTGTGTAATCGTTGCTTTAATTCAGGGGTCCTCAATCTTATCCAGAAAGGGCCGGTGCAGGTTCAGGCTTTTGTTCCAACCAAGCAGTTACAATAGAATAGAATAGAATAGAATAACTTTTATTTTCCCGTTTGGGAACTTCAGTTGTAGTCCCAGCAACAACAAAAAGACAGAGACAGTGGGGCAGACCCACAGCACACAAACAAACATACCAAATATCATTTCATTAATCAAGTGAATTAAAGTGGAATACAGCCATGCTGCCATGATTAAAAATAGCCCCCGCTGTCCCGAGATGTCCAGTGGCATTAAGCAGTCCAACACACAAACTGCGGCTCCGTGATTCTCCTCCACAACGCGCTGTGGTCTCTGCATACCGTCGAAAGGGATCCACCGAACTGTGTCAACCTTCCCACTCGTCGCCTCACTCCTCCCCTGCATTATCTTCTCCTTCTCCATTCCCTGGTTGCCTTTTGAAGATTTTCTGCACTCCCGGATCAGTCCCAACATCTTCAACTCCGGTGAAGAGCGATGGTAAACTTTGCTGCTGCAGATCCAACGGACATTCCCGAGCCTATGTTGCGAATGCGTCTCCATGGTGATGACCACAAACAAAATTATCCCGGCGAGACAATTCGCCAATATCGTCAAAACAAGCGGCAGGAGTGCCCCGAAAAATCTCCAGCCCGCCTCCCCGCACCACAACAGACACACAGCACATGAAAAAACAAAAGACAAAATCCCGACACAACAAAATACATTCAAATTAACAAACACGAACACGAGAGACAGCTGGACTACATGTCGCCATTACAGTGCCACGATTCTTACACACCTGATTCTGCTAATCAACCACTAGAGTCTTTGCTAATGACCTTCATTAGTAGAAGCATGTGTGTTACTGCTTGGTTGGAACAAAAGCCTGCTCCCATTGGATAAGATTGAGGACAACCCTGCTTTAATTCATCACGCACGCACACCGCACAGCCTGCGGCTTCTCCAAGGGCGACGGCGTACACCTCAGGAGGAGGAGGAGGCTGAGTGACTCAAAGGTCGTGACGCGCAGTCCAGAGGGGTTTGTGGGGGAAACTGACAGTGTCCTATCGGATCAGGGCCCTCTGTCTCCGTCGCGGCTCGCCGGAGCTGTCGGAAAGCCATAATGCAGTCGGCACGGGAACCGTCACCGCCTGACAGGCCCGGCACACTACCTGCGAGGTCCGACGGTGCTAAGCGGCTTCTTATTAAGCTGATCTCCACTGGCGTTTAGCAGATGAACCCAGTCTGTCATCGCGCTCTTCTGGGCCCTGGCTTAAAACAGTCAGGTTAACTCAGGTCTTTTTTTCTCGCGAATTAAAACATAGCTGAACTACCGTCTATGACACAAGGGATTTTCTATCCATGTTGTTTGTGGTAGAACAGGGGGGTATTCCACAAAGCAGGATTACTTAGTTAGCTGGATAACTGCACTGAGTAAAACCCGGAACCCTCCCAAATCTGGAACATCTACTGAAGTAAAAAGAGCTGTTCTGGGTTTTACTCAGTGCAGTTATCCAGCTAACTCAGTAATCCTGCTTCAAAGTATACCCCACTGAGATGCTTGGGATCTCTCAATCCTAATGTCTAATACAAAAATACTCGGTTGCATTATTAATAGGGGTCATCTTGCTGCCGCCATTTCTGATTGTCGAAGTGACATCTCCATGGCGCGATTTGCTGTCATCTACAGCTACCCCCGCCATGTTTGCCGTCTGACATTACCCACGTCACCAAGTTGGTTAATCGGCGGTCATCCGCAGCTCGCCATAAAACAACAAATGGCACTAGCTTGATTCACAGCAAGATTAACCTGAAGGTCCAGCGAAACCTGAGTTTACAATTTTACCACTGAAAATATTTTATTGGTCTATTAGATCAGTAGTTATTAGGTTTATTTGTTAAAAAGCAAATTTTTTTTAGAAAAATACAGAATAATTGTGTCATTTTTTTCGCATCACAATTACAACTGTTTCAGCAGTTACAGTGGTCTTCTGCACAATGAAGGACTTCAATGAAACTCAGGAATAAAAAAAATTCAGTGACTAAAGTTGTATATCAGTTCAAATATGCAGATGGAATTTATTCAAATGTGATGTATTGAACCGATCTCTTCAATTGCTGCAGTTAATATTTAAAAAAACCTTTAAAAAATAAAGTAGAGCACGCACACGCAGATAGTCTCATCAGAGAAATTGCAAATAATAAAGCATTAAAGAAGAAAAATCAAGGCCTGAAGTGGACACGCTCACTAGAGACGAGTATAATATACTCTGCTCACGTTCAATCTCTCATCAAATTCTCTTTTTTGTTAGAGTACGTGTGAGCTACTTAATAGATAGAGCATATTTGCTGAGATGTGCATCCTTAAAAAATTGCATTACTCCCAGTCCTCTGTGGCCCTGCTTGCAGCGGGTATCTAAGAATAATCTAATAAAGGTGTTGAGAGAATGAGAGCCAGGAGATAAGATGTGGGAAAAGACATATGTACTGCATGTGGGACATAATACTCAAAACCAAGTAAAATCATTTTCATATAAGTTATTGTGGTTAAAACTGGCGTAAGGTGAGGTCAAATTGAATAAAGTTTTCACATTTTGAATGCTCTAGACTAGGCTTACTAGGGATTCTCCCTAGATAACAAAATGGCTGCCGACGACTGTGTCTCAGACCACATTCAGAACAACCTAATCACTTCATCGATCACGGGATGAATTAAACGTGAAATAAAACCAGCGCTTTTTTTCTTTGCACTGCAAATCACAATCAGTGGGGGTGACTGGCATTAGCTGTCATCCTGAACTCGCTGGCAGCATGAAGCATGCAGCCGAATAGGTCAGCGTGCTCTGTTTCTATGGTTGCGTTGATGTGTCCGGTGGGCGAGACGGGCTATGCGGTCGGTTTTTTAATCTCACGAAATACAGGAAACGTTCAGTCCCCAAGGGTCCACAGTCACGGCCTGTTGAGCTAAATGAGTTATGGGCTAAAGTGAAGGAGGTGGCAACGTCTCGCAGCCGTTTAGCAATCTTTGAGCGTCGCTGTGGTCATCACCTCAATCTGTTCTTTCCCAGGAACTAAAACCCACTCCACGAGCCTCGTATCTTCTGTGGTTCGTACCAACTGGAATCTGTTTTCATGAGCGCAGTTAATGAACGGTAAAAATAAAAGTGTTGAGAATAAGCTTGCTTTTAGTCTGGCTTCTACGAAATGGCAATGTTCATTTGGATAATCTTACAGAGGGATACCCCGATTGAACCTATAAGGCTAGAAGATCAGTGCATCATATGCATAAAAATAACCTGGAATTGCAGAGGTATAAGCATATTGTAACACATCTTCCTCTCAACTCTTGAGAGAGATCCTCCACCCCACCCTGGAGGTCCACAGGGCAATGCTGGTTTTAACTGTTACCCTGCACTTAATTGATCAATTAAATCCATTGATTAAACAATTAACTCACCACACCTGGTTTTGTGGGTCTAAATTGGTTTGCTGATGTTGAGCTGAAAAAAGAAACCAGGATATGCTGCAGCCATCTTGGACCCCTGTTCTAGAGTATTCCATTTGACAGCTCTAACAAGGGAATGGTGCTGTTTCTGGGTCCCTGGCTATCTCCCGTCTTCACCTACATCTTCTTTGTGTGACTGAAGAAAAAAAAACACATTGGGAGAGTTTCAGGTTTAGTTTTAGTGTGTGCTTCTTTTTTTAACTTCTGTATACGCTGCAAATAATTAGCTAAGCTAACTGAGAAGATTAATTTTGGTGCTTCCATGATTTAGATTTTCCCAGAATGCAGGCTTTTCTTTATAAAGCCCAACAGGCAGATGTTAGGCTTCAGTGATAAGGTATCCTCATTTAGTCTTCAATGTGATTTTTGCCGGGTCCACCAATCAATCAATCAATTGATCAGGTTTACATGAAACAGGTCCGTTTACAGATGTCACCTCAAGTCCTTAGGATTCTCAGAAGTGAGCCGAGGAAGCCCTGTGCTGAACGATGATAAAAACACCAAACAATTATTGCGACCAATTTATTGCATACAGAACAATATGTTACTTTATAAAGCTTTATATTAATAAATCTCCAAATAACACTTTTTTGCCCCATAACCACAATATTGTACATGTCATGGGGAATGGGACCATTGTGACAGAGCAAAGCTCTCGATTGATTGGTTGATTGGTGCCCAATGATGGCGCATTAAAAACACAACTAAGAAATTTCAGTGAAAGAAATTTTTCAAGAGCCGGTTTATTTTTTGAGAGGGAAATGATGTTCCACATCAATAATTTTTCCAGGCATCTTAAGAAGACTGGAAAAAACGAATAGCTTTATTGTCGTTGTGTGGCAGGCTAGGATTGACAGTGCTCTACATTTCCCACTAATGCTGGTTTGTATGCAATGCGCTTTAGCCGGCGAATATATTGCATATCATTATAGTGAGATTAATATAGCCTACCACACATAATTTATCTGGGGAGAGGGTCTTTTATTTTGTATGTTCCATTGGGCGACGTCTTTCAAACCGAGACTTTTCATAGGGCACGATGCGAGGTGGTAAAACGGCATGCGTTTCAGTGATGAAACGTCACCCGCAGAGCTATTTTTTTTTTTAAACAGGCTTCGTCAGCCGGTAACACAGCAGTTAAGTTCTACCATCCTCCCATCATCCCTGCTGTCACATCATTTTGCACAGTCAATAAACATTAGCGTTCCTCGGATCCTCGGCAGAGCTCAGCGAGTCGACGCAAACCGCAATTAAGAGTCCCCGAGTGACACTTGAGTCATCGGTTAAATTAATGCACAATTCGCCGTAGCCCGCACCGCATTTCATGTTTTGAAGCAATTTGTCGCACGCCGATGCGCGCTAACGGCGCATCGGCACCGCGCCACGTCTGCCTCTCTCCCCTTTCTCTGCTGACAGCTACCAGCACCACTGCTCAACTTTCGCAGACGGAACACATCTGTCCCGTGTGTTTTCGATGTGCGTCGGGGACAGGCAGTCCCAGGTTGAAAAGCTATGAGTGATAGGCTAATGCACATCCCTTGTCTGTTCACGTACTGAAAACAGTATGCGGTCCATTTACAATTCAAAATTTCAGTTGAAACTCTTCAGGCAGAAAATCTGTGACTTTTAAAGGTTGTATCAGCGATTTTGGGTGACGTCACTTCTGAAGCGAAATCCCAAACAAACATACTTATGAATAATTATGTTATGTTTTAAAAAATAGTGTTCAAGCATCCAGAATTATAACCACGTTAATAACGTTTGTAAGAAACCAAACCGTTAGTAAATCCGTCAAGATTTCAGCGAGATAAGAGTATTAGCGTTTGTGCAGATCATTGTGATTGGTTGGAATACTGTTTATTTTGGTTTTGAGTGGTTGGTAGTACCATTTGTTTTTGTGTACGATCTCGGAGCATAGGCTGCCTACAGAGACGCGGTTTTTTGACGGCCTGCTTATGAGGCGGGCAGCTAGCGGATCGTGAGGAAAAATCAGATGAATGTGATCATTTATGTTTCCAACCAAAATCCAAAATCGCTGATACAACCTTTAATTTATCCATGACTATGAGAACTGTTGGCACTGGCAACATAGATTACTCAAAGTTTAATTATTACTCTGTAGCCCCTGCATTAGTGTTACCTCATAATGTAACCTTCCTTTACATAATTATCCTGTAAGTAGTGTATGGGATTTGGGAGTCCTCTTCTGTGTCTTATTGTTATGTGTGCAATCTATCACACTAATCTATCTATCTATCTGACTGTGTGTTTGCCTGTCTGCCTGTATCTATATGTCTGCCTATCTATCTAGCTATCTGTCTATCTATCTATATATCTATCTATCTATCTGTCTTTTGTGTGTTTGTCTGTCTGTCTGTAGACTATTTATATCTATCTGACTCTGTGTTTGTCTGTCTGCCTGTATATCTGTCTGTCTGCCTATCTATCTAGCCGTCTATTTATCAATCTATCTGTGTTTGTCTGCCCATATCTGACTGTCTGTCGACCTATCTACCTGTGTTTGTATATCTATCTGACTGTATGTTTGTCTGTCTATCTCTATCTATCTGACTGTCTGTCCATGTTTGTCTGTCCATTTCTTGTCAACTGTCTCATTTACTCATGAACTCAAATCACTGGATGTATTTCAGACATCAGTTTTGTTCCAATCATCAGCCTCCCTTACCTCTGCATAAAAACAGAGTTAATAGTTGGTTACATACCAAAGTCACTGTAAAATATTTCCCTGTATGTTTTATATAGACTCTCAGGGGGACTTTAAACAGGAAGGGCTAGGGCATCTGAAATACTAAGTGCAAGCTTGCCAGGGTATCGAGTCTTCGAACAGACAGAAAGCAATCCTTTCTGATTTAGAGCCAGAGATCTTATATAAGACTTGTAAAAACCTCTGGACGTCGGGATAATTGCTTTCATCCTTCAGCTGATAAAGGTGTAGCCCATGCTCAGAAAGCAACAGGTAGGCCTGATAGCAGAGCTGTAATCTTCTGGCACCTGTAAGCCAATACCTTCTCCTAGTGTTCCGGAACTGCCTTTATAAAGAGCCGCGTCCGGTGATTACCCTCAAACGCTGCCTCCGTTTAACTGTGGTTTTGGTTGGGCGTGAGCCAAATCACTACCGGTTCCGGGGGGATGAGAACCCCCGCCGCTGGGGGGCAGGCAGGGGCGTGACCCAGTTTTGGCAGCTGCTTGCAAAACAAAACAGCAATTCAAAATCCGTCTTCTTTCACGATGGATTTTTCTAAACATCTTTTAAACAGCAATAAATAACTTATTTAATACTTTTTTCTACATTTGGGGGTAAATCATTAAATCAGTGGGGACAGTTTTCCAGGTTTCTCCCTTGGGGGGGTGGGAGGAGGGTGGGGGGAGGGGGTTGAATTATTGCTCTCAATCCTGAGATTCCACCCCCTCCCCACTTTTTTCTCCATTTGAAATAACAGGTGTGGTTAGATCCCAGATTTGCAACCCCACAGATATGTGCATTATGTAGGGATCCGTCAGCTCAGAGGCGTGGTTTTTTACGATCTGGAACAATAGGGAGTACTGTACATTACAGGTGCCAGTCAAAGACAAAAGAGACTGTGATTGGTTATAGCACGCTCACAAAGCTGTCACTCCCAAATGTGGCGATTTATTGTGCAATAAAAAAAGATGACGATTCTACCACACAGGTGTTCGTCCTGTATTGAAGACCTGTGCGGGTGAAGTGCTCTCTTTGGGTCCCAGAATGAATGCCCCACCAAAATGGAGGGAAACCACTATAAATGTCCGGGGGTGATAGCAGAGCAACAGCAGTGTGGGGGAACTTTTCTTATTTTCGTAATATTCTATCCACACCACAGGGCAACCCTAAGGGCCTCATTACTCAGAAAAGTTCACATTTTACTGGGTAAATATTCCTTTGTGTTGAATTAATGTCACATTTTAATTTAAGATGAACTTTTACAGACGCCTAGAGATGAAAATGCCACAAATTTTTTTACTATCTTGGAGATACACATTAAAGATGAATTAAAATAGATTTTATTTACAGTTCATTATAAATAACCTTTTAAGTAAGTCTAACTTTATAAGGCCTTTATAAAGCATTTATAACTCCTTCGTAAGCACGTTGTGACTACTTTGAAAACTATTCACAAGTAATTGCAGTGCTTGATAGCTGACCTAAAGCAATAAGGTATGCGTAACATACCTGCACATGAATAATATCATTCCATTTATGTTTTATGTACCGCTGCATAAAATGGTGATTCAGCACTTGCCATGTATAGCCTACATTACTTAAGTTACACTCAGTATAAAATATGGTCTAAAACCTGCCTGTGTGAAAGACAATCAACCTCTTTGTTACTGGGTGCCAGTTTTCATTGTATATGTGATGTCTGAGACATTCAGAGCTTAGTTAGATACATTAGAGCTGAGTCGGCATGTTCTGTGCAGACTGTCAGCTTTAATTTGAGGGTATGTTCATCCATATCGGATGAACCGTTTAGAAATTATAGAACCTTTTGTACATAGCACCCCCATTTTCTGGCATAAACAAATATTGGACAGTTTAACATAATGTAGAGTAATAATTATAAAGTAATAAAGTAATAATTTTTAATATTTGGTCACATATCCTTTGCATGCCATGACTTCCTGATGTCTGTGACCCAACAATATCAAAAGACTCTTGATATCTTATTTTCTGGTACACCTACAAGCGATACTATAACCTCTCTGCATTTTAATGGATCTCTATGGGAATTGGGGGTGGGTCTAGATTAAGCTGTAAATTACACTGGAACAGTATGGGACACATGGGTGGCTAAATGGCTCCAAGTCATGAAGGATCTGACGTATCAAACAAGCCTTAAACCATCACTCTGCTGCCAGATGTGCAGTAGATATGGATGGATAACTTGAAGGGTTTCTTCTCCCGACTTATTTTTCAATAGAGTTCAATAGGAAAGTTTGTCAGGAGAAACAACCCTTAAAGTTATCCATCCATATCTACTGCATATCTGGCAGCAGAGTGATGGTTTGAGGCCCGATACCTCAGACCCTTGATGACTTACAGCCATTTCACCAACCACGTGTTCCATACTGTTCCAGCATAATTTACAGCTAAATCTAGTCCCACCCCCAATTCCCATAGAGATCCATTCAAATGCAGAGAAGTTATATTATCGCCTGTAAGTACCAGAAAATAAGATATCATGTGTGTGTGTGTGTGTGTGTGTGTGTGTGTGTGTGTGTGTGTTTGTGTGAGTGTGTGTTTATATACACATGCTACTTTTTATAATATTCCCCACTCAGCTGCACATAAATGTGATTATTGATTCCCTTGCAGTGGAAGACACGGTAAATCTCAGGTGTAATTCAGTGCGTTTATAGATCAGCTGATTGGCGCAGGGCATGCAGGGGGAGGGATTGATTGATTTGACCTTGTGGGAATACCTATGCAGACGGGGCAGCGTTGAGCAGGAGCGCGGTGTGCTGCAATGCAGCACTGCGATTCGGGAGCCCCTGCTGCTCCTGGACGTCCTGCAGGCGATACGTCTTAATCAGGACCGACACTCCCCTGACCCTTCCTGCTGGCTCAGACACATTAAGCATCTCCTGTTTCACACACACACACACACACACGCATGCATACGCACACACACACACACACACACACACGCATATGCGCACACACACACACACACACACACACGCATGCATACGCACACACACACACACGCATATGCGCACACACACACACACACACACACACACACACATATGCACACACGCACGCATGCATACACACACACACGCATATACACACACACACATACGCACACACAAGGGCACGTATACACACGCATAGGCATACGCACACACACAAGGGCACGCATACACACGCACACACACATACACGTATAAACGCACATACGCACACAAGGGCATGTATACACACACGCACACACACAAGAGCACGCATACACACGCACACACACAAGGGCACACATACACACGCACACACACATACACGTATAAACGCACATACGCACACAAGGGCATGTATACACATACGCACACACACATACACACACACACGCACGCGCACACACACAAGGGCACGCATACACACGCACACACACATACACGTATATAAACGCACATACGCACACAAGGGCACGTATACACACACGCACACACACAAGAGCACGCATACACACGCACACACACATACACGTATAAACACACATACACACACAAGGGCATGTATACACACACGCACACACACAAGGGCACGTAAACATACACGCACACACACAAGGGCACACATACACACAAAAACGCACACAAGGGCACGCACACACACACACACACACACACACAAGGGCACGTACACACGCACGCGCACAAGGACATGCACACACACGCACACTTGCGCAGACATGCCTGCATACACACAAACACACTTGGAAGTGGGTTCTGTCGTGGCGTCGTGCTTTGGCGGAATCAGCATGGCCCACAATTTGATCAATATGTTTACCCTCTAAAAATTGGAGCAGCTGCAGTGTTGGATGTATTAAGAAGCTGCATCGTGCCAAACCAATATCTGATCTTGCTTTATTGTAAAAACAGCGTTCTGTATATGTCGACAGAAGACCGACTCCTGCGGCCCTTTTTTATGAGAAAAGAATGATTCATTAAAAGCACATACTGTAGATGCTTAAGACACAACCTCACTGCGAAACACAAACAAGTCCACCAAGAATACAAAAGCCTCAGTCTTCACAATTCAAACGGTGAACTTTTCCCACTGTAAACTCGCAAAAGTTCTTCTCCCCAGTGACAAGGAGCCGGTCATTATTTCTCCTCAACAGTAACAGGGCCCAACAGCGGGAGGGCACAAAGGACCGTTATCTGATTTTATGTGCAGTGCGCTGTTTGCTCAACGGCTCATTAAAATGATTGCCCTGCTCTAAGTGCGAACCTAAATATAAAGCAAACAACCCCTAAAACAGATGATCCGGTGCCATCCCGGTACCCTCCAGGCAAACTAGAGCAAAATCAAAGTAGAACAGACTTCAGTCATCCATCACTCCCATCAGTGCCCAGCCCATAGTGCACTGCTGGGGGAAAGAGGAAGTAAATCTGGGAGATGCAGAAATGACCTCTATGGTGTCCCGTTCCTCAGCTGAGTAACTGTGACACTTTTTTTCACACACGTGTGGCAGTAATTCCCTGGGCGGTAATAGATGGCATAATTTATATGCAATGGCGGTGTGCCAGCGTGTAGCATCTTAGCAAGAATCAAAATCCTCTCAAGGATACGCATTTTACATAAAGAGGAAACTTTATTCATTTGTACATACATTTCTTCATATAGTAATAACGTTATAATAATACTGGTAAGTCAAAAATAATAATTATTATATTTAGAAAACTAATCCATTAAACTACTCTTCACTTTTACTTTTACTTTCTTTAAAAACATAAATTTTTCATTTTAGCTCTTTTATATATATTTATATATATATTTGTCAACAAAAATTAAAAAAGGGTCACAGGAAAAAAAAAAAAATGTACAAAGTACATGTAGCTGTTTATTGTACAGGTTGAGATAGGGGGCTTCTATCCAGTCCTGTTAGGAACTGATTAATTGAATAGGTGGTATTTAATAGCCGTAGTGGGAAACAGCAGGAGAGTAATGGAGCATTGTTGAGGGTTTTAGTGGAAAATTATTTTGGTCTCATCACCACTCAGAAATTATAAATTTCCACAGAAGGAGGAGAGACGGGTAGGGTGGAGAGGGGGAGTGTGGGGAGGAGAGAGAGAGCGGAACAGAGCGAAGAACGAGAGAGAGAAACAAGAGAGTTATCGGTAGATGAATTACCCCAGTGTATAATCGCTTCGGTTGACTGTAAACAATAGGGTGGACTGTTTTTTGCGTCCCACGTCAATCGTTTCCAACACTTCCTTTTTTTTTTTTTTTGTACTTGTGTTCACGAGAGGTAGGAAACTTTTTTTTAGTTGGCAGAGAAAATCCCATGTCACACTCATTAATCCACTCGGCAGTCTTGGGGATTTAGTCCTCCTCCCAAAAAGGATGGCAATTCCAGTTATTCTTTTGTTGATATGTAGGAATGGAGCATAAGAGAGGTATGAACACTGTGGCCCAATGAGAGATGGGCTTGGGTCACCGTGGTCAGGTGCTTCTATTGGACGCTGATGCGGCAATTCGGAGAGAGGCGCTGGAGTGGAGTTCACTTGGGCCTCCGAGGGGGGCTGGCGAAAAATCGCTCCGCGAACCTCCAGGCACAGCTATGGTCAAGAAGACGCGTCAAAGCTGGGGGGGGGGGGTAAAAAAACAAGAAGAAGAATTAAGATTTGTCTCCTCTGAGAGATTGAGAGAGAGAGAGAATGAGAGAGAGAGAGAGAATGAGAGAGAGAGAGAATGAGAAAGAGAGAGAGAGAGAGAGAGTGAAAGGAGGCATTAGATGTTAATTACTGTGAGCCAAGATTAAAGAGGATTTGATGGTGGCAGGCCATGTATTCCTGATACCCCTGCCATTGTGGAATTGATGTTTTTAGGTACCTTAGCGGTAGCTCACAGAGGGAGAGGCCCGGTGTTGACATGTCCCCTGCTCTTTTTCCCGTCAATACCGGGGAAATGCGCCGGGCCTCAAATCAAACCATGTCATCTCAATGCTTTGTGTTGTTTGTGATGTGTAATACTGCGGTCCAGTTTACCGTCAGAGTGTGTGGGAAAGTGCATATGTGAATACGTTCCAGAGTGTGTGTGTATGTGTGTGTTTGTGAGAGAGAGAGAGAGAGAGAGTGTCTGGGAAAGTGCATATGTGCAAACATGTTTCTGAGTGTGTGCATGTGTGTGTGTGTGTGTGTGTGTGTGTGTGTGTGTGTGTGTGTGTGTGTGTGTGTGTGTGTGTGTGTGTGTGTGTGTGTGTGTGTGTGTGTGACTGTGCGGGAAAGTGCTTACATGAACACATGTTCCTGTGTGTGTGTGTGTGTGTGTGTGTGTGTGTGTGTTTGCGTGCATGTGTGTGTGTGTGTGTGTGTGTGTGTGTGTGCGCGTGCGTGCCTGAGACTGTGCGGGAAAGTGCATACGTGAACACATGTTTCTGAGTATGAGTTTGAGATGGGGAACTTTAATATCCCAAAGGACAAATTTGCTGCCATTGAGTCATTAAATATTAACACATCCATTCTGCCTGAACCAGATTTAAGGCAAGGGTGATGGATCGGGTGACCTCCAACTCTCTCTTTATAAACCAAACCTGGCAGCCCCTTTTACATAACAGCAACCTTTAACTCTCTGCAAGAGGGAAGATAATGAAATAATGATCTCCCCACATTCCTTCTGAAGGGAAGTGTCCACCAATCAAATCAAAGCAAAGTTCACAGCATGACGACATTCATAAAGTATGTGATAATGATGTCTATGGGCAGTTGTGTGTGTGTGTGTGTGTGTGTGTGTGTGTATGCGAGTATGTGTGTGTATGGGGTAACATCTATAACAGTGAATAGGAGATTGTGCAGGTAGTATTTCTCATTTTGCAGTCAGTGAGAGCTTGTGAGCTTGAAAACACAAGAACTTGGTGTCCCCTGCCACTTGACGCCCTTTCTGCTTGACTGTATTTGATGTGGCGGCTTTCAAAATCTTGTGTACTTCACTGTAAATATAACTTTTATGTGTTGAGTGTGGGGTACATTAAATAATTTACACTATAAAAACATGTTTAGAGAGATCTTCTAGCTCATCATTGAAATATGTATATGAAATGCACAAAGGCGAGACAAGAAATGTAACTAAATTAGAGGCCATCGAGTAGGCAGTACGATCTGATGATAGGTGATCTTCATTTAAATTTGGACGCTTGTTATTAATCAAGCAAACCGTTAAAATCACCATAAGAACAATTATCAGTTTGAGAGTAAAGTCTTAGCCTCAAGCCTCCTTTGCTGCAGCAATCATTTATCTTCCTCTGAATCACATTATAAATATTTATATTATTATATTTACGAAACCATGAAGCGTTCATTCATGATTTTGCTTTCGAATGAAAGATCACACTTGTTTGACTAAGGCACAATCATCAGGATTGGTCGAGTTAAATCTACTCAGAGTTTGTATAGTACATATGAAAAACCTGATTATAATCTTTTTATTATTATATTAAAGTCTTCATTTAAGACTTTCACGGTTTCACTGTTTTTTTGTTTTTTTTTACTGTGGTTTGTTACTATGATGTACAACAATTCTATGATTGAATAAAATCGCAAGAAAACTCGGTGAAATGGCCTCCAAGGCCCACCAAGCATTCAGCTCGTCTCTATTTGAAAAATGAATGAGGCTACAGACAAAGTCAACAGAGATCACACACTTTGACTTCGACATTCCTTAGGTTGTTCAGACTTTGGGCAGCTAGAAATTGTGTGTGTCCGTGTGTGTGTGTGTGTGTGTGTGTGTGTGTGTGTGTGTGCATGTGTATGTGCAGGTCTCTTACCTGTCCCAAAGCTTTACGCTTCTACAGTTTGTGGTGCAGCAGCCAGCTGATATCAAAGCTGTAAAGGAAAGACAAGAGACACATTGAGACACAGGCACAATATGGCGGAATGTCAATAAAAAATCATTATTTATTTATTTTTTACACTTTTTGTACCACTTCTCAATTACATTCTGTTACAGTCATGGGGTGGGTGGGGGGCGGTATGGAAAGCATCGTTCATTTTTCATACAAACACATTAAAGAATGGAAATTAGCATTGTAAGATTTAAAAAGATTTAAAGTAAGGCTTAACGCAGAGTTTGAGCTCAGGCATTGTGACAAGACAAGATGTGCTCAAGGACCTTCTCTCATTCAAACATCAGACGGCTCGTATTCTGACTCATCGGGCCGATGTGCAGTGTAATAAGTCCATTCACATCGTCCAGATATACGAGGGCAGATCGTATTCAGCGGTTTCTTTACTGCCGAGTCATGCACTGTACAAACATCAGTTTTGTAATAACGCAATAATGTCACGGTATTGTTATGCATAGCGCTGGGTAATGAATCACCCTGGTGAGATGATACTGAAAGCATTATGTTGTATTGTAGGTAAGGGTACAGACGTATACAATACTACGAGTAATTAACAGGCTGAGCTCAATGGCTGTGACTACTTTTGCTTTGCCTTTTAGTGAAAACTGGTACTGAACAGTGAGTTAGAGCAATGAGTCAGTCTTTGAGTCAGCCAGTGAGTGAGATATTCAATTCAATTTTATTTGTGTAGCGCTTTTTACAGAGAACTGTCTCACTCAGATACGCTACCATCCATATGGCTTCTTTGTCCTATGACCTGTGAAAGTGTATTTAGGAAGCACAGACACCCGGACACAAGCCTTTAGCTACGAAAAAATTGGCGGAGAATCAGGCAGCCAAAATTCAATTTGGCCCCCAATTAACATGTCTACCGTTACTTTGCACGGCTCCTTAGCCCTGGTAATTTTCTGCATGATTTGTTTTCCGTGTCTGTCAATGCAAAGTGTTTAATCACGGCGAGGTGACGTGCCCCCGCGCCCACGGCAACACAAAAACATGATTTCTAATCACAGCAGCTCGACGGGGATATATTTTTGGAGAGCAGTTGTTTGTTTTTTTTTCCAGAGAAGAAGAAAGAAAACGGTGCCGTACGGTGTGGAGTAGGGGGTGTGATTTTTTGGTGATGGGGTCGCAATTCGGTACGGGGGACCCTAGTCACTGCAGAAGAGTCTTGAGCCTCTCAGCCGCCTCACAGTGTACACACACATGCGCGCGCACACACACACACACGCACACCCCAACACTCATACACACACCCTGACACTCACACACGCACGCGCGCACACACACACACACACACACACAGTCTCTCACAACCACTGTTAGCTGCCGCGTGCTAACTAGCGGTTATTCTGTCTGCCACTTCCATCTGCATCTCAGTCAAAAAGAAACCGTGTGTGTGATTTCAGTTTCCCTGGAGCGCAGAGGCACTAGAAATCAGAGGTGTGACACAGTCAGTGTGGTGTGGCCTCACCCACACACACACACACACACACACACCCCAACGTGCGCACATACACACACACACACACACACACACACACCCGACGCGCTCGCATACACACACACACACACACACACACACACACACACACACACACACACACACACACACACACACACACACAGTCAGTGTGGTGTGGCCAACGGCCTTCTGTCTTCTACCTCAGTGAGCTACACTCATTAGAGGAACGGAGGGTCACACACACACAGGCAAGTACATGCATATACACACACACCCCGACACTCACATACACACACACTGGCACAGACATGCACACACACACACACACACACACACACACACACACACACACACCCCAACACTCACACCCGCACACACCCTGATACTCACACACACACACACACACAGGGATGCACATGCACACACACCCCCACACTCATACCCACACCCTGACACTCACACAAACACACACACACACCCCAACACTCACACCCGCACACACCCTGATACTCACACACACACAGGGATGCACATGCACACACACCCCCACACTCATACCCACACCCTGACACTCACACAAACACACACACACACACACACACTCTGATACACACACACAGTATGCCCATATGCCACACACATTTGTCCCTAAATATTCTCTCTTAAGGTGGTTTCATTGGGATCAATGCTGAGTGATTTCACATCAGGCCACTCAGGTCTTCGTAAGTCTACACCATAAATTATTCAGACTATTTGAATTAAAAGAAAAATACTGAAAAGATTGGTTTAAATGTGCAGGTAAAAGAGGTTCATATTCATTTTCTTCATAGAAAACGCTCTTGCCACAGTTCCCCCAGTGGAGGGAATGTGGGTCAACGTGAACGGCTCGCATGACATCATGACTTCTTCTTCTGTGAAAGAGTTCAAGCGGTTTGGCCAGAGCCTCCAGCCATTGTTTACTCTCAGGCACCAGCGGAGGCACAGACCGGAATAAAGCAGTCCAAAGAGTAAAGATCACCGCTGGAGGAGATCCAGGTGTGAGGCTGAAGCTGATGTTACAGCCGAGAGGATCGGCGTATTGTGTGCAAACTGGAATAAACACAGTTGCGCTCTGCTCCAGGTGAGCTGTATCTGTGGCAGAGAAGCGAAGCGGAAAGGTTAAGTATGACATTTGAAGCTGGGGAAAAATACAGAAAACATAGACGACTATGACTGTGGGCAGCTTATGGTCCATGGCGATCAAAAATGCTTAAAAATGGGCAGACTGAGCAGTTGAATTACAGTTGTTCATGAATGTTTACAAAATGATTAACCACATGAATAACTTCTCACCGGTCTATTATAATCTAGAGGAGCGCTCTGTGTGCACCTGCTAAAATAGCACCTTGCAGCAAAGGCATGGACTACACGTGCTGTGGTCTTTTTGATTTTTCATCTCGGGTTAATGCTCAGTGGTCCCCGAACGTGTGCCTGGAGATCTACCGTCCCGTAGGTCAGTGGTCCCCAGCCGTGTTCCTGGAGATCTACCTTCCTGTAGATCAGTGGTCCCCAGCCGTGTTCCTGGAGATCTACCGTCCCGTAGGTCAGTGGTCCCCAGCCGTGTTCCTGGAGATCTACCTTCCTGTAGATCAGTGGTCCCCAACCGTGTTCCTGGAGATCTACCGTCCCGTAGGTCAGTGGTCCCCAACCGTGTTCCTGGAGATCTACCGTCCCGTAGGTCAGTGGTCCCCAGCCGTGTTCCTGGAGATCTACCGTCCTGTAGATCAGTGGTCCCCCAGCCGTGTTCCTGGAGATCTACCGTCCTGTAGATCTGTGGTCCCCAGCCGTGTTCCTGGAGATCTACCTTCCCGTAGGTCAGTGGTCCCCAGCCGTGTTCCTGGAGATCTACCATCCCGTAGATCAGTGGTCCCCAACCGTGTTCCTGGAGATCTACCGTCCTGTAGATCAGTGGTCCCCAGCCGTGTTCCTGGAGATCTACCGTCCCGTAGGTCAGTGGTCCCCAGCCGTGTTCCTGGAGATCTACCGTCCTGTAGATCAGTGGTCCCCAGCCGTGTTCCTGGAGATCTACCGTCCCGTAGATCAGTGGTCCCCAGCCGTGTTCCTGGAGATCTACCGTCCTGTAGATCAGTGGTCCCCAGCCGTGTTCCTGGAGATCTACCGTCCCGTAGATCAGTGGTCCCCAGCCGTGTTCCTGGAGATCTACCGTCCTGTAGGCTCTCACTACAAGCCGAACAAAGCACCCGCCATTCAACAGCTAGAGATCTCGTTGAGGTTAGTTTAATTAGTAGATTAGTATTTAATTAATAGAATCAGATGTGCCACATGAAAACCAACAGGACGCTAGATCTCCAGGAACAGGGTTGGGGACCGCTGACCTACAGGATGTTAGATCTCCAGGAACAGGGTTGGAGACCACTGCTTTAGAGGAGTGGTCTGCGTGCATCTGCCACAATAGCTCCTTACAGCAGAGGCATGGACTACACGTGCTGTCTTCTTTCATCAACGATCCGGGTCCTCGTCTTCCATGAAGTGTGAACTGCCTTCCTGAGCAAGTCAGACAGCCGTCCGCTTCAATTGTTTTCTCATTAAGCAGAGTAAGTGGGTGACAAAGCTAAAAACGGGGGGGGCACTGCTGCCGCAGAGCTACTCTCCATCAAGCCTTCGCCTCATTGGTCGAGATGGATGCCTCAGCCGCAGTCACTTCCTGGTCTCGCATGGACTCAACTGAGAGTTAAGGGGTCCTGACGAATCAGGATGCCACAAAGTAAACGACTCGTGACGTTGCCGTCGCTATGACTACGGCGCCGGTTTTGGGGCGACGGAGCTGCCGCACAAAGCGTACAAATTTCAGACGCCGCCGTCTGTCCTTGAACGTCGCCCAAGGCCCAGTGGTACTTTGTTTCAGGAAGCTTACATTACATTGCAGCATTACCACAAAGTAAATAATAGGATTTCTTCTATCTGAGAGCTGTGAAACAGAGAAGGCTTTCATACTCGCTGCTTGATACTTACTGCATGACTGTTTTGGGTATTTAGTCATGGTCACAAACGCTCACGAATAGACAAAATGGCTTCTACTCAAGGAACACTCTCCTTGTGGGTTTTACACCTGGGTAGGCTACAGAATGTATTTAACATACCTTTGCATAAATACTGTAATTGAACTCGGGAATACATAAACATTTATCACTGGAGAATACTTGAGACTACATTCAAATACTTTTAAGTATTTACTAAAAATACACTTTTTTAAGTGCTTGACATGATTTAGACGTGAGAAATATTACATTTTATAAAGCTGACTAAAATGAGCATTCAGTCCTTTTTAGTGTTACGTATGAAATCTATCTCAAAGGCTGATGAAACCATTTTAGCTAAATGTCGCAGTAAAAAAGTATCAGCGTTTTATATTAAAAGGAACTATCAATATTTTACAAATAGAAAATGCGTATTGTTTCTCCGGACTCATTTTTCTCATGTCTTTTTTCTAAAAAACGTAATTTCAAATACAAACACTAAAATACTTAAGTTTCTGAACCAGGTCTGGTGGGTTTTATGAATAAATCAAATATTTAAGCTCTGCTGGCTCCGGTCCCAGTCTGGGTTGGGTTAGGCCCAAATCTCTTTATTAATTTTCTCTGAGCAGGCTCATGGCAGGCAATGCACTCTAATTTCACATCTAGCCACTCGGATCTTCTGAAATCTGCTAACATCAATAATTCATACTACTTGAAAAGCGCGCGGGCCCGTTGTGGATGTGGGGGTTGGCATTTTTCATGTGGTAAAGTCCTTCCAGGAAAAACAACTTGCCATTAGCACATAATGGCCCATAAAGTGACCACCAGGTCCGGCGATGCCTTGCGCGTTCCTGAAAGGTCAACAGTAATGTCCAAGATTGCAGGACACTAACGAACCCGCGGGGAACGAGGGAGCCCCGTAAATCAGCGGCGGCGTGAGCACCCGATTTAAAGCGTCTTTAAAAAAAACGTACCGTATAGTCTCATTTGCAAAAAAAACAAGAGATGATGAATGTGTACGGCATGAAATTAAATTTTGAAAAGCCAGCTGTTTCAGCTCTGCTGCTTTTTTTCCCCCTTCATATTTTAATGAGCGACTGAGCGAGCGTGCGAGCGAGCTCATTCCGCGCCTTCGGGCTCCCACCGTCGCGGCGGCGCGAGGAACAAACTAATTTCGCCGTCGGAGTCGGTTTGATTACACACACCGTGAACTATTTGGGGGTTCCCTTCTCTCAACTGCGCTGAGACGCCACGCAGCTAGGCGCAGTTTCCATGGAGACCGCCGCGAAGATACCCCACCACCAACCACCCAACACCACCACCGCGTTTCTTTCTGGTGATGTCATTAGGCCTTAATGAAGGACCCTGAAAATCACACTCATTCACACTTGATTTTTTGTGTCACCACTTACTTCTCATGTCAGAGGCTCCACTAACAGGAAATAATGACAAATGGGGGGGTTGGATTTGACAGACAGCCCTCTCTCTCTCTCTCTCCCCCTCCCTCCCTCCCTCACTCGTTCCCTCTCTCAGCTATAATTTTCCAGAATGATTACACCTTTCTTACGCGGGGCAGTCAGGCATTATTACAAGGGAACTCCATGCGGAGGCAGCTGCTTCCTCCGCACAGGTTGTCCCTAAACTCTGTTATTATGTGTGGGTGCAGCAGAGCAAGCAGATGCCTTTCATACCAGGGCCTAGCCTCTAGGCCACACCACACCATCCCAACACGGTTCGTTACACTACACCCATTTGGCAGACGCATTTATCCAAAGCGACTTACATACCGAAGGTCATCGAAACAACTAAAAAACAGGTGAGATGAAGTACAGTTTAATCATAACGTAGCAGCTATCCATAGCCATGAATATCAAGTGTAGTTCACACAGTAAGCTATGGCTAAGTCTTAAGACTAAGTCATAGTAAGCTATATGGCTAAATCAGAAAGACATGATGTACTACAACATCACAAACATGACACTAGTGTTACATAGAGGATCATCATCATACATCAAGAGGATCACCATGATACATCAGCAGAGCGCTTCCTGGTTTAGCCCTTACGCGCATTAGCGCAGGGGGTTAGGCAGCCCTGGTCCTGGAGCGCCGGTGACGTTTCTGTTTTTTGTTCAATCTGAGCTTGATCGCAAGAGTTTGATGGATGATTAAAAGTCTGAGCCTGAATACTCTGAATGGTGAAACGCCGAGCACCTCCAGCACATGGTCACCTGCATTCATTACACTGGATTAATTCAAATGAATCCAGTTATGTAGTTATAGGTTTGGATGGAGCAGAAACCAGGACCGTCTCTGGCGCTCCAGGACCAGGGTTGCCTACCCCGATTAGCGCATTGTCGACATACCCGTACTGAAATTGGAATGTACCGCGATGACGTATCGTAACTCTGTTCAGTTTACTGGAGTGTGCAGACGCGTCTATTTGGGAGCTACTCTATATTGCGTTTTTTTTTAACTAAATGAATATCAGTGTGTTTGTTTTCCATAATTCCTGATTACCAGTGTGATTAAGTAAGGCCGTCTCTTCTGCCTGAGGTTGTGTCTAAAGAAGCTATGAATCCTGCTCACGGTACAATAGCAATTAGCAAAGACACAGGCGCAGGAATGCAGAGCTTTGGTCAAGTGAAGACCCGCACTTCTCTTTGTTTATATTTCCTGTACTTTTTTTTTTTTTTTTTTTTTCCTGTTCTGCTTTTTCCTCACTCTTGCCTTCACTTACAACTGTTTTCGGAGCGTTTGCAGATATTAATGAGCGGTAGACAGGGCCTGACTTACCCGGCTGCATAAATCGTCCTGTAGGCATGCGGTTAGAACAGGTGCCCCACAGGCAGTAAAACAAAATGGCCGCTCTGGGATGGAGAGAGGGCATTAATCATCGACCTTTATACTTTCTTGCTTTCATGCACGCATCTCCGGGAAACCCGCAGGGGTGAATTTTTATGCATCTCTAAATACAGGGGTGCTGACGGGTCTTGTGCATTTTGGAAGAGCTACGGTTCGTGCCCCCCTGGCGCCCAGTTCATCTGCTCCGAGTCGGGTCGGTGTGCGCCCTGCGTGTCCGCGGGCCAGAGAGTCACATGACCCTGCAGTCGGTGCTCTTTTTACCACGCTGCAGTTTAAACAGTTCTGTTGCCCTTGACAAGGGCGCCTGCTGAAGGAACAAATTACCATGCCCCATGCAGCACCAGCAAACAGAGCCCTAAAAACTGGCTGAACAGAACTTTGTTCGGGTTAAATGGTCCGTTGGCACCATCGCATAGCCTACTGCAATACGTTCCATTTGTCAGTTAAGGCCGAAGCACTTTTTTTTCCTTTCTGCCATGATAAATTGATTCATAATTGATTGTGATGATGATGATGATGATGATGATGCTAACCTATGGCACTACAAGATCTACAGTATGTCCCGCAATTCTCTTCAAGGTCTTGAGTCCCCTTTTTGAGGTAAACGGAATGTAGAATGTAGTGAATAGTGAGCCAAAATGGCTGCCAAATACACCAAGAGAACAAGTCATCAATCATTTTCCTGTTATATTTGATTTCACTAATGTAATTTGTTCCTAAGATCTGAGGCTAATCTGCAGTGAGAAATTTCAGTTCTTCTTGATGTTGCGTCTATCTTACTTATGTCAACATCATCGGCGAACAAAATTTGAAACCGCTCAACAGTAACTACGACGATGGAGCACGGTCGTCTGTGAAAGTTCTCTTCGCTGAACGCGCGTGAGGCGCGTCGGTTAGCCGCTGAGCGTACACCGCGCTGCGCCGATGATGTAACGTAGCACTGGTGCCAGCAGACATCCACGCGTGGAAGTGAAGATCCACAGGGACCCGGGGAGTGTTGACAGCCAACCCCCCTCTGAAGATGCTACGCACATCCACCAGGGTGCCGCGGGCCTATTTTCACTTGTTGTTTTGTTGTCGGCTCTTCTCCTCTGCGACCACGAAAGGGCGCACACGCGGGAGCATGCCGCAGTCATCATTACGTGTGAATTTACAACGGAGTGGCCTATTTTTGCAGCGATCGTACGTATGTGGGAGCCACGCAGGGGGTAGAGTGGGGAGCCGAGGGGAGCGAATACGCTCTCTCTCTCTCTCGCTCGACCGGACGCCGCTGGCGCACGCTCTCGCACGCTCTCGCCTCTCTAATTCATGCTGAATAAATAAAATTGATAAAAATAGATACTTTTGCCAGTACTTGGAGAGAAAATAAAAGAGAAATAAATAAATAAACCTGCCACCCACACATGTCAGGCGCAGTCCCTGTTGAGGCCTTTTGTGTTCTGTTATCTGCAGCTGTTGTTTTTTTGTGTTCTTCGGCTAGCGAAAGGCAGCTGACAATGGTCAAGAGTTAGCGCTAGCGCACAGCGCAATCAAATACGTGAAACATTCTGCGCCGACGATAATAGTGAGCAAAAATAGTGAGTGTTTTCGCAAAAGAGAAAAATAAACGTAGACCTAATGCAAATTAGAGTCAGAATGGCAGCCGTTGGCCTATTTCTCCCTGCATACGAAACACATGATATCTACACAGAAATGCATCGAAAGCGTGCTATTGCTGTTGATAGGCGAACTATGCACAAGGGCCATTGAATTCGCATGCTGTCATTGTGTTAGAGACACCCTACTGTTTTTTAATTAAAGAAGCCAAATTCCTCACATCCATAAAAATTCACTCTGTATTCTCCAAAAAACCACCTAAAAATCAGTTTTTTTAGCGTACCAAATTATATATGTCAAAATGATGTCCAGTTACACCGCGCTCACCAATGTGTTTCACGGAATCTAAACATTTGTTCAAGTAACCTGGTCTTGTCTAATACCTGTGTATATACCACCTGAGAATGGAAGATGCAACACGCCTGACTTCCAATGTGGCACGTCCTGCTAAAGCAATAGCCAGTGGTGCAGTGATCCACCCCCTGGCCTGTAATAAAATCCTGACCTCCACTGTGGCTGGAGTTCAGCACGAGTAATTGGCCGAGTAATTTTTGGCCAGCAGGATTTTCCTCGCCTCATTGGGCAAGAGCAACTCTCCCAGTCGAAAAACAAACAGCTTTACAACAGCGCCCGATTCAAAGTTCGCCTGCAACAAGACATTCGCGGTGGCCGTTCCGTTCTGTTGTATTTAGTGTCCATACTTGCACTGTGCTGTGCCTTTACCGAAGACTGCAGCAGAAGTCAAACCAGGCTAGCGTAGCACTAGGTCTCGTCGTGACTGAGGGAGCAGAACAGAAAACACCTCTGACTAGAATGTAAAAGGACTATTTCTATTTTTAAACCCCAGATAAAAACGTCCACTGGTGTGGAAAGTGTGTCGGCGTCTCCCTGATCGTCTCTGGGCTCCGACCGTTGCCGAGTCCGACCCACCGCTGGAAAGTTTACAAGTCGCTGATTTTCACTGTAGCATTTCCAAGTTACTGCACCGGCCAGCCCCTTTTCCTCGTGGGTTTATGTGATGAAATGAACAAATTAAGGAAGACAACTCTGAAAAAGAGGTCAAAAGCAATCGATAGCGCGATGCGGAGACGCGAGGGGTTTAACAGCGCTCCTCCGAACGCCGTCACTTTCAAAGACGTTCTCCTAATAGCGGAAACAGGATACAGTCTCTTTCACCCTCATTAATATCAAAGGTCACACGGCAACAGTCCTTTTTTTCCAGACAAGAAGGTGAGTTTTAAACCCAAAAGGAGAGCAGGACTAGACCGTGACACATTACTAAGCACAGTTGGCCAGAGTTTTAGCCTAAAGTCCTCGTGGTAGAGCCTGTTCTACTGACCCATTTGTAAGAATGAAATACAAACCATGTGCATGGCCTCCAAAAATGGACAGCAACACAAGAAAATGGATTCAGAAAATCCACAGCCGCTGAGATTAACACAGCTACGTATGTCTATGTCTATTACCATTTGCCTGTTTGTCAGGGTCATTCTGGCAGTTGTAAAGAGGGACTCTGCAAACAAAGGAACAAGGGTAATGCTATTGGCTTTCATCTCCGAGACCAAAGACTGGAAGGAGAAGATTTTCCCCTGAAAATAATATGATCAAAACAGGCAGGCAAAGTGAAGAGCAGTCCATGTGGTCGAAACTAAACAGAATCGTAAATGACTGGTTTCTACCCAACTTAAGTGACTGCAATTTCGGTACAGGGACTCTTCCAAGCCAAACAAGGGGGTATTTGATGATATTTGAACACACCTGGTTGGAAAAACCAGCGGAGAATCAGATATGAGCTCTCCCAAATTAGGCCTGGGTACAAGATGATTGACAGGGCTGGCCTCCAATCACGTGGCTCAGTGAATGCTGGGAGGGGTGGGGGGGTCACACCCCCGTTCCTTTCTGCATCTGTGGACCCCCCGGCACGGTTGTCACAGTTTAAGGAGGCGAGGCGGACAGCGGTGGGGTGCGTTAAAATGCAGCACCGCTAAGATACCCTCCCCTGCCTGCACGTTCTTTTACTTCCAAGCCTACACGCATACACAGAGAGAACTGAAATCCCAGCTCATTCTGAGGCTCACGCTAAAAATAACCACAGGAAACACTGCAACCTGAGCCTGAAGGGGGGGGGGGGGGGTGGGTGGGAACAGTTGCAAGTTCTTCGATCTCTTCCTCACGCTACCGGGGAAAATGGCAGTTGCTCTGGGAAGAATAGGCAGGTGCTGCACGCCCTTTAGCGAAAACCCTGCGATTTCACAGCACAAGAGCTGGCGGGGGAATCAGATAAATAATCACGCTGGTATGATACCGATGGCATTCTTTTGTAGCATCTTTACAATTCTTTTGGTCCGTTGAATTCTAGGAAAAGCTACGACAGAAATGGTTAGTTGAGACAATTTATCTTTTCCAGCTTAAGAGAAAGCCATGCATAAGACATGAATCAATTGCTAAAAACCGAAAAACTATCTCAAATTGTTAAGTGGACCATTTGCTGCCATTTACTGTCACTAATTAAATAAATAAGAGCAGAACTTGCCACAAAATCCTGAAACGGATTGGCCCTTGTCGCGCACCGCATCCCCGCCCCCTACATTTTCTTATTTAACCTATTCCTCTAGTTTCTAAAGAGCTGCCAGTCTACCTCGCTTCTGGATTTCCTGGCTAGGGCCCACTGCTTGTTTCTGGTGTTTAAGACAACGCCTTAAAACCGTCTTAGTGTTTTTTACACGTGTAATGGTGCAGTGGTCACTTATGATCACTGCACAGCGCAAACATCAAACATGCCTCACCATGGCCATTGCAATGTGGCGAATAGGACGCTCCACCCCTTTGGGAAGCCCCTCCCTCTCCGTCACACCAAGAGCTTTCCATTTAATGGCCCACCCAGACACCCGCTATTGATTTCATATTCCGTCCACAACTCCGCCCCGTCTTTTCAACTCGACAGCACGGAGCGCCGCGTCTCAGCTCTCGTCTGCGGTCCTGAACGCAACATTCAGCGAACACCTGTTCGGGGGATCAGCCAGCCGCCCCCCACCCCCTTTCACCCACACCACCAACACATCTGCCTCTACGCATACAAACAAATGAATAAATTGCGAAAGCAAATTGTTTCCCCGATCGCTATACAATGCCCCGAGTAATGTTTCCCAAGCAGTACCCCGTATTTGTTTTGTCTCAGCCGCCAACCCCCGCTCCCCGCGCCGCTTTCTTTGGTAGCGACGTACAGCGCTGGCTCCGTTTGCGCCGTCGCTAAAGAGCGACTTGACAAAAACAACGGCACAGATGCTCTCCCCGTGCGACCATGAGAGAGTGGCACTGCTGAGCGGTGCTGTCGAGACAGGTAACACTCCCAGAATCCCACACTCTGCTGAGCGACCCCACCTGTTACAACAGTTACCTTAATGGCGCTTCAACAACCAGCTAACTGCTATTCCCCCTGATCAAACAAGTAAAGACATAATAAGACATCTCCATGCAATGTAAAAAAAAAAAAACTGTCAGTTCACTACACTGCAAAAACCAAATCTTAACAAGCATTTTAATCTTATATTTAGACTTTAGAATCTTATTTCTGTTACTTTTTTTGCTAAATAAGACAAACTATTTGGCAGGGGGTGAGATAGTTTTTCTCATGGGGTAAGATAATTTCACTTGTCAAGCAAAAAGTAACTTAAAAAAAGCTCATATTTTCCTCTTTTGAGGAAAAGAAAATAGTCTCATTACAAGATTAAAACACTTGTTAAGACAGACATTTTTTTTGCAGTGTAGATGTTGTGCATTCACTTTTACGGCTCGATTAAACTCCACCGCTACAAACTGAACTGCGCTGCGATTGCTCTGTGCGTTCTCCCTACACTACGCCATTTGTGTTCCCATTTTAAATGCAACAGGAAAGTCGACGCCCGGCCGTTATTATGCACCTCCTTCTAGCTGAAGAGTACACCATCAGAATGAAATGGAGCTTTGGCATTGTTGTTAATACAAGATGGGTTCCGGGCTCGTAATTTATAGAGGTGAAAATAATGTGACAATGCCATTAGCCGCTACCTGATTTGATTCTCCCTCGTGAAAACTATATTTCACCTGCTAAGATGTATGGTGCGATACTGTATCACCTATCTCTTTGGAAACAGTAAAAGAGAATTGTGCCCCATTAGATGTAGTTAATGTATTAGATAAAATAATATACATCTCCTCCTTACATGTGACAATATAAATGCCCCAATGTTCCTTTGGATCTAAAAGTGTGTTTCAAGAAAAGTTGTGGTATGATGTGATTACTATTAATATACTGTATTTAATTAATGTTCTTCTGTGAAGATTGTGTTGGGAGTGGAGAGGGTTACTTTGGTTACTGTCAAGTATCCCTGTCTTCAGTATACCTTACACTCTCAGAAAAAAGGTAAGAAGAGTACTTAAAAAGGTACAAACGCTTGTCACTGGGGGTGGTACCCTATAGGTGCATAAAACTGTACCCCTAGCCAGGAATACGTAATTAATTTTTTCCTTTTTTGCTTGAAAAGATACTTATTAGTACCAAAATTAGTATCAAACATTATTGTATTTTCAGGGTACATTTGGGAAATTTGTTCCTTAAAGAGGAAAAATGTACCTCCTCTGTACCTTTATTTCTGAGAGTGTACCGACCAGGGGTGGTTTTCCCAAAGCATGTCGTAGCGAAAAGTATGTCGTGAAACGTGTCGTGAAGATATACTTGCCGTTCACGACGCTTTCCCGAAAGTGCTCGTAACCCACTATATATACTCTAAGCTCCTAACTCAAAGAGATCGTGAAATGTGTCGTGAATTCTCAAGACACATCGGAATCGGGAAAGCCACCCCAGGGCAGTTCAGGCTTCAGGCCTAACTAACACGTAAGCACACACCTGAGAGCATTGTCAATCGTCCCCAGTGTTGCTTGTTGGCTTTGTCAGGTCTGGTATGAAGTCAGTTTACTCAATTCCGCTTGGTTACCTTTATATTGTGTTGCCTTTTAAAGGGGAATTTGAAGGGGGAAAAGCTGCATTTTTTATCTTCCGCAATCCGCTTAATCACCCTAGATGGTGCCAAAACACATTCTCACTGTGACAAGGTATCACATCTTGATTAAAATATTTTCCCCGAATGGATACTCTTTACAAAGATATCTTACCCGGCCTTGTGAATCTAATAAAGAAAGGTGCCACCTCAGCATCTTTTTTCATCAAAATTAACGCACATTTGAGTCAGGCACAACAAACAGTAAATCAAATTCATTTCCTGCTTGAATTAAACTATCAAGAATCTGAAACAATCTCTGCCAAAAACAGAACTGTTTATTGCACTGTGGGAATGCTCCTCCAGCTTGAGACAGTTCTAGAAAAACTGCGTTCACAGTGAAGAACCATCTGCTGCCTCCACCATGTATGACCTCAACAGCTTAACAGACTTCCCTGATCTTTGCTACACACACTGCAAAAAAATTCTGTCTTAAGTGTTTTAGTCTTGTAATGATACTTAAAATCATATTTTTCCCCTCAAAAGTGGAAAATATTAGCTGGTTTTAAGTTACAAGTGAAATTATCTTATCCCATTGGTAAATCTTGAAATTAGCAAAAATATCTCACCCCACTGGCAGATAGTTTGTTTTATTAAGTAAAAACGTAGCAGAAATAAGATTCTAAAGTCTAAATATGAGATTAAAATGCTTGTTAATATTTGTTTTTTTTTGCAGTGTGTGTAAAAAAACAAATCTTAACAAGCATTTTAATCTCATATTTAAACTTTAGAATCTTAATTCTGTTACTTTTTTACTTAATAAAACAAACTCTCTGCCAGTGGGGTGATATATTTTTACTCATTTCAAGATTTGCCAATGGGATAAGATAATTTCACTTGTCAAGTAAAAAGTAACTTAAAGCCAGCTAATATTTTCTACTTTTGAGGGGAAAAAATATGATTTTAAGTCTCATTACAAGACTAAAACACTTGTTAAGACAGACATTTTTTGCAGTGTATAGCAAACATATGCACAGCCCCATGTGCAAGTGCACAAACGCAAGCAGTAGGCTACAATGTGAACAACAGTCATCTTAATTTCTCTCACAGCTTTCTTCCGTTCATACTATTACACAAAAAGCAACACTGTTGGCCCCAAACTGATGTTCTTCAGATGAACCCAGCAAAAATTCTAATTCAAAATGCAGGAGTGTGTGCATGCATGCACAAGTGTACACAGGTAAGCAAAATAAAATAAAACACAGAAAGACATAATTTTTAAAAAAGCAAAATGAAAATAATAACCCCTCTGAGGTTAGCAATATACGTAACTTTCCAAATATAGCAGAAAATATGATTCTGTGTACAAGCCTGTGGGAGAATTTCATGTACCATTTCTGATTATTTTTGTTATATTTGTTGTTATTATTTTCACGTTAAAAGACCAACATTAGTCAGATGAAAAACATGACATTTAGTTCACTAGGAAATCTGGGCAGAATTATCTCACATCAGAGTGTAAACCTGGTCAGACTAAGTACCACCTGAATGAGACAGTAGTCCACTAAATGAGGATAACACTGTAAGATAATGCTGTTTACCTACTAAACGGAGACCTGAAAAATTACCATGCCGTGACATCCATACTCAAGTCAAACAATTCGCAATTTGCACCCTGAAGCTCTATAACACATTTGTTGGATCCATCAATAATGCACCGGGCACCAGGTGTTTAAACTTCGGTAAAACTAGACATTGGTGGGTGGTGGGGTGGGTGGGTATTCCTCCATGTAAATATCCAATATCCAGCAGGGTGTGTATGTGGCGTGTTTTTGTTTGTGCCATCGCGCCTCCTCTAAGTCACCTCCCTGTGCGCCAGGGCTCTGATACATCAGCATTTATCTCAAAACGGGGGGCCGGGTGCCTCCTCTCCATGCTCCCGGCACAGCCGAGCTGAGGTCAAAGAGTCCTGCTTATTCAATCAGGGAGGCGGGGGCCGTGTGTTCCAGACGCCGCCTGCAGCAGACCCTCCACACGTGCCACGCATAAGCATGTGTGCATGTACATTCTATCGGCGGAAGGCCTCCAAGTCTCGGCCAAACTGGAACCGGGTCTGTTCTTGAAACTCAGGTCGCAAGGGTGGTCTACACAACAAAATTTTTTTTAAAAAGTCCCAAAGGAAACTAGCTTTTCGAAAAGCGTTGATACGGTCGCGGGTCATCCGTGTGAGTCCGCAAGAGAGAGCTGTGACAGGCGCAGAGCTAACGTGCTAAGGTACTGAGTGAACGCCGCACTGTTCCCCCACCTCCCAGCCACACGATTAGCATGACGTAACTCCCCTGAAAACTACCCGCATGACGACGGGCTTAACAGTTGTGGAGCTAATGTGCCATAGTATGAAACAAATGGCACAACACACTTACATGATGACTGGCTCGCCAACTATTTCCTTTATGGCTTTTTTTTAAAGGGGAGAGGTTGGGGTTAATCTTGCGCTCTTGGGTACAGAAGAGGATATTCCACCAGATTAAGTAAAAGCGTTTTGCTGAATGCCTGGCTGACAGGATCCCTGTGGACTCTGAATTCAATACCAAAACCAATCCCCTGCAGTTCCAGGGAGAGATTGAGACGGAGGCTTGTAAAACAGCGGAATGTAAGCTGAAGCCGGGCCTAACCTATATTGGAGACAGAAAAGGAGATGGGCTCAAGAGAAATAGAAAGTTTCAGTTAAAGATAAGAGACCCCTTTGTTATTCGCAAATGGTATGAAAGCTATTTTCTTCTTTGCTGATCAGAAAGATAGGAAATGACAAGTTGGACAGGAAGACTTTCAGCGGATCTTACACTTAGTAAAAATAGACCATGCATCGCCATTCCATCCTGTTGAGGATTTTGCTTCAACATTTTCATATTTCCATCACTTTTCAGGTATCACTATGGGTAAAGATGACAGCCGCCTTTTTCCCTATTACTTTGACAAGAAGAATCTTTGATTTTTACTCCAGGTCTTCGATCAGAAACAATGTTAAAATTCATCAACAGCATATCTGCATAACTGTCGTACAAAAAAATTCATTTTGATATCTTGCTGTTCCTTTTCCAATCCCTTCTAAGGAAAGTATTCAAATATAATGCGACCAGCAATAGCTTGCGCCACCCTAGGGACAGAGCAATATTAATGCGCTGCCGCTGTTTAAAGATTATTGATACTGAAACATCCCAAAGGATTCTGGGATATAGAAGGCACTCCTTCACACCTGCCATTAGTATCTTCAGAACTGATTCAATGTTGGGCTCCAATCCAAGTGTGTGGAGTTCAACTCTAAGAATCATTCATGGGCTAGACTGAGAGTGGAAGCAGCAGTAACCAACTCTTTATATTCCTGGTTAGTTTAGCTGGCTAGTTTAGCTTGTTAACTTTATAAATTCACCTGGTGAATTTGGGATTCACCTCAACACATAAAATATAAAAATAAAATGACCAAGGTTTTCCCCATGTATAAAACAAACCCAATGCACTGTAAACTCAATATAATTCCACACATCTCTTATCAAAACTTCTGTGTGGAAAACACGTCCATTCAATCACGGTTAGAGGATGGTTACAACTACAATTTACTGGAATCACTTTCCCTTTTCACCACCTCTTCAAGGATTTTCCCAAAGCAACCCCAGTGACTCACTGTAGAGAGGGGAGCAGACAAGCTAAAACAGTGGTCCCCAACCCTGTTCCTGGAGATCTAGGTTTTAACTCCAACCCTAACAAAGGACACCTCATTCAACAGCAAGAGAGCTCATTGAGCTGCTAATTAGCATAATCAGGTGTGTCAAATTAGGGTTGAAATGAAAACCTACAGGACAGTAGATCTCCAGGAACAGGGTTGGAGACCACTGACCTACAGGACAGTAGATCTACAGGAACAGGGTTGGAGACCACTGACCTAAAGGACAGTAGATCTCCAGGAACAGGGTTTGGGACCACTGACCTACAGGACAGTAGATCTCCAGGAACAGGGTTAAATACCACTGACCTGCAGGACAGTAGATCTCCAGGAACAGGGTTGGAGACCACTGAGCTACAGGATGGTAGATCTCCAGGAACAGGGTTGGGGACCACTGAGCTAGAACTTACTAGAACGCCATTAACATGATGAAAAGGTATGCCATCAGGTCTCCCCCAGACACCTATGTGGTGGTTTTCGCCCTCTTCCTGTGTTTGAACATTGCCCAAAGATTAATGAAGGCCTGATTCAAAACGTAGATGCTTCAGAAACAGGTTTGCTGCGGCTGCTTCCTGACATAATGCAATGGTAATCCATCCTAACTTGATACCTTAGACCACATTTGTGTCCCACCTGAAATCATTTTTAAACTCCCCCCCCCCCCCCCCCCCCATTTCCTCTTAAGTCCAGTGGTCATGGATACAATAGGACAGGGATGGGCAACTCCAGGCTTCGCAGGCCCGTGTGTATGCAGGTTTTTGCTGCCACCAGTTACCCTGGCTCAATCAGCTAATTAGTCAGATACACCAACACCGATTCACTCGTAAATTAGACCACAATAAAATGCTAGAATACATGCATACAGGCACGGGAACATTCATCAGCTGGTGTTCATACTGTGGAATGTAGTTAAAATATCAAATCATGTAAACGATTGGACTAATTAAATAATTGGTAGCTGGTGGCAGCAAAAACCTGCATACACACTGGCCCGGGAGGCCTGGAGTTGCCCATCCCTGGCTGCAACAGGAATAGAATGAGCGGCAGTGTAGTATAATGGTTAAGGAACTGGCCTTGTAACCGAAAGGTTGCCGGTTCGATTCCCAGGTAGGACACTGCCGTTGTACCCTTGAGCAGGGTACTTAACCTGAATTGCTTCAGTATATATCCAGCTGTATAAATGGATAATATGTAAAACATGATAAAAAAATTAAAAAAAGTTGTTTAAGTCGCTCTGGATAAGAGCGTCTGCTAAATGCCTATAATGTAATGTAATGTAAAAGAATGAACACCACAACCTGAGAACACCACAGAGCTCCTTATGGAATTGGCATACTTCTGACTGTTCATTTCAAAGCCACTAATTTTGCCACCATCAGCACTGGTTTTCATTCATCCTGTCCTTAAACCTGGCCTGACCCTATCCGAGCAGCATAAATACAGTTTTTTTTTATACCATAGACCAGGGGTGCCCAACAGGGGCTGATCCGTTTCTGGATTTTGTGCCAACTTCCACTCTTAATTATTTCATTCGCTCAATCAAAACTTGATCTTACATTTGTGTAAGCACCAGCTACAGCTGCAGATTTCACTCAAGTACAGGAGTAAACCAGCACAGTTTATAGAGCTGTCAGAAAACTAAAACTAAGGTAATTCGTCTGAGCAGAAAACAGCACGCAGACCGGCCCTAAAGGACCGGAGTTGTGCGCCCCTGCCATAGACTAATTCCATATTGACGCCATTCACACTCACCGATGATCCCAAGTACACCAAATAGCTGCACCTGTCAAAGGCACATGCCATCTTTAAGGTGTAAGATCACAAATATGCAATTAGTTTTACATCTACTCAACATACAGAGTGAAGTATAAAACCTCCAGAAAATCTGAACTGTAAAATATCAAAGCTAATGGCTGATGTGAGAATAAGGTACATACATCATATCTCATGCTGAGGACTAAGGTCTGTAAACATGGAAATATGCTAAAGGTAGCAATCTATCATCTGGGGGTTCCCAAAATATTTTTTTTGGAAGGCCCCTTAATGAACACCCTGTGGCTGAAGTGGCTGAAGACCCCTCCCCGACTTCCACAAAATGGTTCGACCCCAGTGAAGCACAACACTATGACACGTCATTACATAAAAATATTAAAGCCAAGTATGCTAGCTAGTTATAAATGTATTAACAAGCCAAATACCACAGAATTTCTGCATGTTCATATTACAAAGTAGTGGTCATGTGACTGACACTTGTTAACTTAGTAAATGCCCCTCTGCAGCAGAACACGGAACAGTATCTTGCTGTACTTCACGACACAAAATGGTTATGTTTATGATCCCCACTTATCATTTATGAGTGCTAGAAGCCACTGATGCAGAAATAACAATATCCTGAACGCAAAGCTCTACCGTATAGTAACAGAATATTAATCCTTCCTACACAAGATCTTAAAAAACACACACAGACACAATTATATGGCTGAGTGGAGCTCCTTACAGTGAATAACACAATGTGGGTCACAGCCATGGCCCAAATTGGCAAACATGCAGACATCCAATGCTCGGGGGATAAATTATAGATTTACAGTGAACGTATATTTGACCAATAAGTCAATGGGCAACACGGATGTGTATGGAAAGTTTGCGTTGTTCTATAGGATTTTCTGAAATAGGAGAACCAACTGCTGTCATCTCAGATCATGTTGCTAATTGCTAACTTTATTGTTAGCAATGTTTTATCATGGGCGGGGGGGGGGGTGGGTATTGGGTTTTACCCTAAGGTTTTGATTCTCATAAGTAGGACTGTGAGCGAGGGTCAGGCCAACTCAATTTTGTTTTTGTTTTTTTTAAATAAATAACTGAAAATGGCATTCCACCTCACTGCCAATGGACAAACTGTTTATTCCCTTTTAGTAAAATGTGCCCCATCTCCAAATGTAATTACCGCAGCCAAAAACAATACGCCGTCTCATCAGCGGCGGAATGCAAAAAAAAAGAAGAAGAATAAACCACGAATCCCGAAAACTGCACTGGTCTCTGCTCCTGCCCATTCCCAGGAGAAAATACCTTTTCATTTCTTAACAGAGGTTTTTTTTTTTTTCTACACCTCTGTGATTGACAGACTGTGATTGACTGATTGATGGCATTTTCGTCACAGTGACAGAGCGAGAGAGAGAGCGAGAAGGGCCTCTTAAAATATGCAAATAGGCAAGCTATTGGCCTCAATGCTATATTTAGGCTGCGAATCAAAGGGGAGTCTTTTTTCAAGGTCACCCTAGTGCAGAGGAGCCGAGATGCAATTCCGTCTGGCCACAGGCATCCGTGGACTGAGAAAGCACAGTGTCGCGTCACGTCGCCTCGCGGGGGGATTTCTGCCTGAGCGTTCAGCCCCTGCCTTCCTCCGCTGAGCACTTGTGCTGAGCAATTTTCACCTGAAAGTGTTGTAATTCTGCTGCGCAGCCTATACTGGAGGTGCCTGAAAAGGCCATTAGCTCACCATTGTTCCCACTGAAGTTAGCATGCTACCGAAGGCCATTAGCTCACCATTGTTCCCACTGAAGTTAGCATGCCACCGAAGGCCATTAGCTCACCATTGTTCCCACTGAAGTTAGCATGCTACCGAAGGCCATTAGCTCACCATTCTTCCCACTGAAGTTAGCATGCTACCGAAGGCCATTAGCTCACCATTCTTCCCACTGAAGTTAGCATGCTCCGAAGGCCATTAGCTCACCATTGTTCCCACTGAAGTTAGCATGCTACCGAAGGCCATTAGCTCACCATTCTTCCCACTGAAGTTAGCATGCCACCGAAGGCCATTAGCTCACCATTCTTCCCACTGAAGTTAGCATGCTACCGAAGGCCATTAGCTCACCATTGTTCCCACTGAAGGTTAGCATGCTACCAAACCGAAGGCCATTAGCTCATGGTTAGCATGCTAGCGTGCTTCAGCACAAGACCAGAGCATTCATATCATCGTTTTCTCTTTCTTTTCTCCAACCTTTTTCCCAGGCGCCAGAAGGGCTTAAGCCAATATGCCGAACATGTGATTACCAAAGCCGCAAACACGATTACACTTCCCCGGTCTGTGAAATATCACTCTGTAAAGCCAAGTCCGAGGCTTACATTGATGACCGCAACGTGCAGTAGGTTTCATTTTTGTGCTTTGCTAACAATCTCCAAGCAGGGTCTCATCAACAGAGGTCACAAAACTGTGAGGGCGATGCTCCACCAATTCCTGTAATGATCCTCTTTTTAGAATCACAGAAAACATGATCAGACCCTTGGATCCCTTCGTAATTGTAATTTAAGATATCTAGCTGCCGTATTTTCCAGACAGCCAACAGGCAGCTTGAAATCTAATCACCGTAAAGCAAATGGAGCTTCCCAGGCTGATTTAGACTCTCCCCCGGTGAGTACTGCACAGCCAACCAATTCCTCTTAGTTCCGTTCTTTCAAATAACCAACCTAGAGGCCTTTCAAATGCCCTCTGTTGGACACCCTCCTCAACACACTAGGAAGGACACCAATAAACTCAGGATTTTAAAGGCACACTTTTACGCCCCTGTTATAGGGCTTGGGAGACAGCTGTACTCAAGAACTGCATCACACCAGACTAAGTGCTCTTAAAACCCAAATAAAATTTAAACCGAAATAAAAAAGCCACAATCAGTCACGCCGATTTAACGCCACCGCTGATTGTGTACAAGACCTACATCACAGCGCTGGCCTTGATTTAGGCCTCAAGCAGGAAGCACAAGATAAAAGCTTTAAGCTGGAAAAAAAAAACGCCTAGGCTCACAAGGACTTAAATTCTCCAGAAAATAAAGGCCACTTTATGCCGTGACACGGGCATTTAAACACACGCACAGCGTTTATTCGTCCCGTGTTTATTAGAAAGACCAGTAATCTGTTTGCTGCTGCGAGGGTTCAACGGCATTCTGAACAAGTGAACGCTTTTTTCCAACAGCAACAAAAATATCAAATAATTCCATCAAAACCTCTTAGGGGATAATAAAGCAGGAAAAAGATAGCGTGTATCAGCAAATAATATCCCTGGTGAGATATATTAGTCTCTGAGTGGTGGGTAACGGACATACACACATGAGAATCGCATCAACTGTCACTGGATTTCCTCAAACTCTCTTTGTGTATTCACTGTTCGGTGTACCTGTCAGGCCCTTTCCTCCAGATATCCGTCTTCTGGCTAACAGCTTTTTCAAGATAAAAGGCACAGCAAGCCCGACGAGAAGCGTCTCTTCCGCAAACCTACCAAACAGCGTGACTCGGAATTTTTCACAACCAGAACTCAAACCATTACTCAGTTATGAACTATAAAATACAAAAAAAAAAACAACAAAGAGAATAATTGGATATCTGTGGTACAGAGCTCATGGATGACATTGGGAAATAAAAATGAAACATGCCAGGTAAATAGATGGTGTGTGCCACTTTGAGGCTAACCCTTAAACTGTCATCAAATCTCATTACTCTTATTCATATCATTAAGTACCGACAGCTTCTATTGGACGGTTCCCCTTTGTGCCATAGAACAGAATGAATGCCAGACATCCCACACGAGGCTATAAGTACAGAAAACCTTCAGCACCTACTGTTACTGCACACCGGTACTTACATTCTTGTATCATAATTACTGCCACTGCACTGTAAAGCGAGACAAAGTTAGATATTAATCAAACTGATTGCTATTTCTTTTGAAGAATTCACTACAAAAATGAAATACGGAAATTAAACGCCGCTGTTTTTCTTTGTCGCAAGGGAAGGCGAATGCACTCGTTCACCTCCAGGAATATGTCCTGTGGCTCCGGTCGACTCAACCACTCAGCATTTCTTTATACAGGAAAATCGTTACCAGTCACCTTAGGGGAGGAGAAGACGAGCCCGGCTAATACTTTGATATTCCCATTTTCCCAGCATCATACGGATCCAGGAGAAACCCACACAGAGAAGGCCTGACAGAGCAGGAGAAATGGACCGGCCTGCAGAATAATTTAATAGCTGGGCACAAAGGATGTCTTTAGCACGGCTTACAGGTCTAAGGCACTCCAGCCGGAAATGAGAACTTCTAAATCGTGTTCCCGTCCTCTTTTTAGCTTCCAATAACACGGTGAACTGGGCTACAAAATCAATTACACGGTGAAACATTTAAAAGCAATAAGGAGTCTGTGAAATGAGGATTTTTTTTTTCTTTTCTCGCTGTTAATTCTCAATGATGGATCTTAATGGCATGGCCGCCATTGATTTTTTTTCTCAACATTGTGTCACCTTTAAATTGCACTATTTCTATAGACTGATTTTTCTCACTATTGCACCTTAAATGCTTTTGAGACACAAAATTGCAAATGGCACTAGAGAACCATGTGTGTGTGTGTGTGTGTGTGTGCATTCGTACGCGTGCGCGTGTGCATGCGTATGTGTGCGTTTGTGTGTGTGTGTGTATGCGCGTGCGTACGTCTGTGTGTGCTTGTGTTTGTGTGTGTGTGTGCACGTGTGTAAACACTCATCTAAAGCTGAGGCCACCTGCAGAGGCTCCTGACCAGCAGGAACACTTTGATGTTCGCGGAGGGAAGCACACGCGTAAGACAGGAAGAGACACACGGTCAGCTGAATGGCCACACCCACACCCTTCTGACACCGCGCCGAAAGGCCACACCCACACCCTTGTGACACCGCGCCGAAAGGCCACACCCACCGTTCATCCCGTTGTAGAGGCTCCGGTGATGCGGCGACAGCTCGTCCCCCGGTGGCCTCCTCTGAGCCGGCTCCCTGCCGGGGCTGCCGAACTTCACATGCTCCCCCCCGGCCCCGTACTGGTGCCTGAGGGGCTCGGGGCTGCCCAGCCCCATCCGGCCCTTCTGGAGGTGATCGGGCGTCCCGGGGAGGGACTGCTTGTGTTCGGGGCTCCCGCACCCGCTCCCCAGGCTGCCCCTGTGTTTGGGGTAATGCTCGGGGCTCCCCGGTCCGGACCCCAGGAAGAGCTTCTGCGCGGGAAGCTGCTCGGGGCTCCGGCGGCCCACGGCCTTGCCCAGCTTCTCCGGGCTGTGGCCGCGCAGCGACTTGTGGTCGGGGGTGGAGATGGAGCCGCAGCGGGGTCGGCAGGGCGCGGGGAGGGTGAAGGGGTAGTCCAGGCTGGTGCTCCTGAGCCGGCCGGGGTGTTCGGGAAACGGCCCCCCCTCCCCGCCTAACCCGGGACCCCCGGATCTGGGCCTCGGCGGGTGGTCCGGGCCCGGCCCGGCCAGGAGCTGCTGCTTGTGGTGCAGGTGGTCAGGGCTGTCCGTGCTCCCGGCGCTCGAGGTGCTGCTCCCGTCCCCAACGTCCCGCAGGAGCCCCGCCCCGGGGACCAGCAGGCTGCTCTGGCTGTCGATGGAGTTTCGGCAGCCCGCCGGCCCCACCAACCCTACCCCCGCCCCGCCGGGGCCCCTCTCCTCATCCAGCATTAAGCACAGCTCCTTCAGCTCCAGGTTCTCCTTCAGCACCTCCTCCTGGCGCAGCTCCAGCTCCTTCAGCCGCTGCAGGTAGAGCGTCACCTCCTTGCGCATGATGCTGGCGCTGTAGCGGCCGAGCCGCTGCCACTCCCGCGACACCCTCTTCCCCTTCTGCCGGTCGTCGTCCAGGAAGCAACAAAGGTCACGCAGCTCCTGGTTGTCTTCCTGCAGCTTCTGGTTCACATCCTTAGTTAAGAGTGAGGGAAACGGTTAGCGGGTTAAGCGCTAACATTATGGATGAAACAAGTTAACCTTGCCTGTTGTGCTGTGACAGTTTACCTGAACAGTTTATCTTTAATTTGTGCCAGGCAGAAAATTCTGACTGAAACTAGCCCATCCCTCTTTTAAATGCTATTTAGGCAAACGCACAAAATATACTAGAGTAAGAAGATCAAAAACATTCTGTGTTGGTAATCTGTAATAATTTGTGTGAACTGGATGGTAAGTGACTATGGCTCCTCGTACTAATGAAGGTCTGATGGATGTGCGTGTGTGTGTGCGTGCGTGCATGAGTGTCTGCGTGTGTCTGAGTGGATATGTGCTGTGAGCATACGTATGTCTGTGTACATATATGTGCGTCTGCGACACGCACACAGCACAATGACAGGGTCATATCTCTCATCTGCGTCTCGACAATTTGCTATGACATCGACTCCTATCGCCAGTCAGCAGCTTCGATTTGCTCTCTGTTAAACTGACTCTGAGCCAACCCCTCAGACCTGCTGTCTCAGGCTGACTAATTAGCCGGAAAGTATCGCCTTTTGGTCTCACGAACGTGTCAAAGATCCAACATGCTCTGTTTCAGTCTAAGAGTCTCCTTCTGTAATGAACGTGGTTTAAAAACCCGGGTCCTTAAATCACCTCTGTAGAGGAGCGATGTCTGCAAGGAGCTGTTAGTGCTTTCATGTGTGCTTTATTTGTCATTTCGCTATTCAACTGTCAGTAAAACTTGGCAAAGAAGCAGCGTCGGTTTGAAAATCTGTCTTTCCACGGCCCCTTCATGGCTTTAAAACGGCGCAGAATGTATTGCTAAGTCATCATGTCAGGTCAATGGTTCAATGCTTCAGCAAGCTACGCACTGCAAACTCTGACTTTGTGGGTGAGATTGGGGATAATCATGTGTTCCATAGCCCTACCCTATAATCAGCATTCTATGATATTACTGTTAAAACATGGCTAAAGTTTTCAGTGTTAATTTGAGCTCTTAACAGAGTTTAAAAGAATGATCAAATGTACTCTATCAGAGTCAAATCTACTCTGAGTTGATTTAACACATTTTACTGTGTAGCAGACAGGCTTCTGTTCAGTGACACGGCAAATATTGTATCTAGCTGGAGATTTACTGAGGTAGCCAAAAGTAGGTTAAATGGTGTGCTGATGAAAACCGCATCAGCAACCTTCCTGTAAACTGAGCCTACAAGCTACTGGTTAGAAGTTCAGTTGCCTAGAAACTGTTGACATATGCTACTAACTAAACCTATTCCTCTTTTTCTTTCTGTAGAAGCTTGTAGGTAGTAGCAGGTCTTGGATGAAGTCATATTTATATTTAAAAGGCATGATTTGACACGGTGTACCGGCTTTATTGTTTTCCTTGACACATCATTTATTATTTATTCAGCTTCCCTTTACAAGTTAGCTCATATGTAATGCATGCAAAATTATGAATAATTCATAAAATGCTAAATATTGTTCAAGACACATGTATATGCATGCACTTTCAAATGACGTCAGTAGGCTACCTTGTCTCTGATTAATAGGTCTCTCTAATAAACTTTAAAATATGACGCGTGGCAAAGCGCAAGGTTGCGGTGTGGTGGTATAGCATGTTTGACAGTACGCTAGAAAAGGCAGACTGAAGTTGCAGTGGATACCATTTTGTGCTCACACAAACGTTACCTTGCAGAAGGGGGGGGGGCGTCTTACCTTTAGTCCTCTGATCTCGTTCAGGTGCAGCTGGAGGCTGCGGTTCACCTCACGGATCAGATTCCCGTGGTCCAAAATTATACTCATCTTATCACCTTCCGCCCTTCGGAGTCTCCGCACTAGGTCCTCCTTGCTCCACTTCAACAGATCCTCGTCCGACAGCTTGGAGATGTCCTCCGCCGGACTTTCTGCGCTCTTGGACATTGTCAGCTGAACCAGAGACTGTGGCTGCGTAGCCTTCTCCATGCGGATAATTCCAATTCAGGCAAAAGTACTAACATAAAATGTTTTAAATCAAGGCACCAAACCTCAGCATCCGCACTTGCCCAAGTCGTTGTGGAACAATAAAATTGTGCAATTTAACAGTATTGTACAGTTGGTTTCTCTTCGCAATCCATTTTTGCTCCCGTTTTTAGAAATGGGGGAAATCCAGTGCAACAGCTTATACGAAATAAAAAGCAAAATAAAGATCAACGGCCTTTCCAAAAGGGAACATATGAACTGCCCTTGCAAGTTGGTGACTTCTATTTAATTTTGCTATCCTACCGGGTCTGCATGCAGCCTGTACTAGAGCGACCCTCACTGACTCGCGGGCAGCTGACGTGCATACCTCCCGCCTCGTGCACAGGCTCTCCTGAGAGCGCGCTTCGCCAGTGCATTGAGGTGAGTAGAGCATTGGCCGCAACGGCACGAGAGAGAGGGAGAGCGTGACTGCAGCGACTGAGAAGCGTTGCCCACGGTGGGGTAACGCAGTCTCTTCTCTTCTCTCTCTCGCTCTCTCCCTCTCTCTCTCTCTCTCCCCGACTATTCCACTCGCTGCTGGAAATCAGCAAGGAATGAGTTGGTACCCATCGCCATCTGCAGGACTGAAATGCAATTTTTTCATTCTATTTTACGTTGTAGGTTTGTAACATATGTGTATTCCTGGGTTCAACCATAACAGCGAAGGGGTCAGGTTCAATAGCAATAGCATCGCATCGCATCTTAGAATAAAATGTAGAGTAGGCCTATGCATATCTACAAGGAACTGTGTGGCACTGGGAAATAGTTTTTTTTTTTTTTTAATAGCTAATTAAACATTTGCTTTTGTTTGTCTACAATTTATACTGATGAGTCATTCACAACCTTGATGTAGGCAACATGCCAATTGTGTAAACAGTGTGAAAAATCTGCATGGGTGTCATAAACTGAATATATGTAGGCCTATGTACACTACACAACTCAGTTTAATTGCAAAGTATACAAATGCAGAACTACAATAATATAAAATAATTTGAATACCCAGCAAACATTTTTAAATTCAATGTTTTTACTGTTTCCTTACATTAAACTATCTTATCAGTTTCGCTTTGCACACTTTATTTACAGCTGTCGCCTATATGTATGCATGCATGACAATGTAATTAAAATGTCTTACTGCAAATTAAGGTGCCAAATTCCCATGCATGTGTGAACTTCAAGATTTCTAATCTATAATGCATTAAGGGGTCTGTGGTGCACAAACGTTTTGGCACTTGCCTTCACCAGTGTGCATGGCCATTTCAGAAAAATGGGACAAACACGTTTGCCCTGGTTGCTAATTGAATAATGTACAATCGTATATTGTGACACGGTGCTAACTCTGTTCAAGTTTGTTAGGATTAAGCTCTTATGTTTTCTCATTTCTTGTATTCAGCATAATTGCTGCAACCCCCCCCCCCCCCCTCCTCCCCCCCCTAAGAAGTGTGAACTGAAATTATTACATTTTTGCACATTTATGTCTGTCCCTGTTCATAGATGAAAGGCACAGCATGCAGCTGCATGAAACCGAATTACAACAACATAGGGAAGAGACCAAACAAATAGGCCTATAGCACAATTATGTCAGTAAATAGGCTACAGCCTATTAATTTAGGCTACACTTTTTACAGTTAGGTGACCTTCCAACTAAATGTTCTCGCCGGTTATTAAGAGGTTATTAGCTAATACGCTGCGCACATAGCCTATGTGCTGTTGCTTCTATCACAATAAGAACCGCTAGATGGCGACCTTCATTAAAACTGTATTAGATGAGGTCTCCTGATTCGTACCTGTCTGTATATTCGTTTCCATGCGTTACTGCCATCTACCGTATTGGAGTGATTGAAAGACATGAATAACTTGTTTTATGGCAACACAGTAGCCTACTCCTACTGAGTTATATTATATATGGTGATAATAAAAGCCCGTATCATTGTCAATAGGGAGCATAACATTACACTAACATCGGTGCTATTCAACACAGGATCTAAATTCATAATTTAACGCACACGCTAATCTAATATAATCTACAAACTAAGGTAATGGTGGCACGTTAGTGTGAACATACACTTATGCGTACATTGCTTACAAAATAGCAATGAACAAAAGTAATGGGAGACCATGGTAGGCTACTGTACTTATACGCTATTGTCCATACTCAGGATTATAGTACAGTTATGTAGCCTATCACTATGCCGGGGAGCGTTGGCAGATGTTCTTTGGCTCCTTCGTAGTTGTACCAAAGAGGGTAGGCGGAGCAAGAGGTCCAACTTCTGGGCTGGAACGTCCGCACTTGGAACTTATTAGACACACAACAGGCACTCATTGAATGACTGGCGGTCAATGGAGTTTTTACAAAACAGTTCGCTAAACAGGTCATTATCAGACAGACAAAATCTAAAGTCTCCCTTTTCTTTTTCGATCATATATGCCTAGGTTGTCAGGACCCAGTACTACTACTTACAACTCGTTATGATTTTGACTATCCAACGAAAACTAACTTTAAATCCGGCTAGCGCCGGTCAGATGCACGCCACTCTAAGCATACGTTATGTAACTTTAGTTGCTAAGCTAACTAAATCACTTCCTCTTGTGCGGACCCCAATGGGGAAAAGCGCCAGTTGCGTATCTTGTCATATATCTAAAATCTTTGGTTGTACGTGGCCGGTGATGTCAGTGTGGGAGGAGCTCAAACTGTAGTAACACGTCATTCCTTCGAAGAACAGGAACCGGCCCGGCACACCCGCACTGCTTCCTTCCATTCTGAAGGTATCGTGTTACATTTTAATTCATTCATCTGTGTTCTTTGAATGTATTTTTGCTGTATGCAGCTGAACTAAAATTAGCTACATTCATTACTGTTTTGGAATTTCTCCATCGTCGCTTGTTTTTTATTTCAAAGGTAACTTAGGTTCATTGTTTGCTCCAGTAACGCGTTAGCTGGCTAGACGCTAAAATGCTTTTTCTGTGAAGCATTCGACGGGAAAATAATGTTGTTAGGGCTAATTGCTAACTAATGTAATGTTATAGCTACGAGGATGCTAATTTTATGTTGTGAGGAAGCAGCTTTTATAAAGGCTAATTAGTTAGCAATTACCTATTTAGTTAGTAACGTGAGTTTGGATCTGTCAGCACCAAGTGGAACTAGCCAGTTGGCTAATATGATGTTGGCTAATGTTAATCCTTTTAACGACAAATGTTAACTTCGTTACTAAACAAACAGCGAAGCTTGCGAATTATTAGCTCACTAACTTGGATATTTCTATGTCAGAAAATAAGGAAAAATGTGCCAGTTTAGTAGTTGTGTTAACGTTAGCTGTTGTTGATATCCATGCAAACATGAATTATTTCTGTGCTGTGTAATCAATATATTTGCTGTTGCTAAAGTGTACGTTACTGACAGCAGTGGGGCACTTTTGAGTTTGCTGACTAAGGCGAAAACAACAGATAAGACCATAGAGATGTGCTGAATGTTTAAAGGTCTGAGTTAAGCTGTTTCATCTGATCCTGGTCGACAACGTGCAGTTCTGAAAGTTAGGTTATTTAGCTAGTTAGCTGGTCAACTTATTATTTGCCCAGCTAGCATCTAACTAACCTAAGTTTGCTAATGGTAGCCAACTTTCTCGTAAATGAATTGGGGCTAAAATTTCCAACTAGCCTGCTTGGCTGGATAAATACTAGATACAGTTTGAGGAGTTATGCGCATCCTGGCTGTCACTCATGTAGCGTAGTGATATTTGACTGTTCCAGTTTATGGGTGTAACCTGTGTTAAGTGTGTTTGCGTACTTGGTCTAACAATAGTGATTGGCGAATATTCACGAATCTTATACGCATCAGTACCTGTCAAGCAGGTTTTCTGACGTTTACTTGCAATCCTCCGTCGTCACTGTTAAAACGAGATGACTATAAAAGTGTAACAGCCTTAGTTCAGTGCTGATAAAGGCTCAAAGCGCTCGACAGGATTCCGTTTTTGCTCCTTTTGCGATTACCTCAATTTCTGGTACAGGTACGTGTTCATAAGAACTGTGGACGTGAGTCATTTAAAAAAAGATAAGAAAATAAGAAGCTTGTAAGTGCAATAGCTGGTGTTGTTACTGATTGCACATTAATAACTTGTTACAAATGTAGACTGAATATCGGGATAACTCTTGCCCTTGGAGATCTGCCGGGTGGATGTTTTTTTTTCTTTCACCTTAAAACGGGCAACCTGTTCAGACCCAAGCAACCTGGTGAGGTGCCTTCAGTGTGTAAACAACTACTTTAATTGATCAAGGAAAGCCTGCACACCCTGCTGCTCTCGAGTGCAAGAGTGAACCCCACGGGGACATTGAGCTAACAATAATAGTGGATTGAATTAGTTTAACGTGCATGACACGTCTTTCTTCATCTCTCTCCCCCTCATCCTCCTCTCCTCTCCGCACTTTGCCCCCGTGTAGCCCTCATGGCCACGTACCAGGAGTTCATCCAGCAGAATGAGGAGAGGGACGGAGTGCGTTTCAGCTGGAACCTGTGGCCTTCCAGCCGGTTGGAGGCCACCAGGCTGGTGGTGCCGGTGTCCTGCCTGTTCACCCCCGCTGAAGGAGAGGCCGGACCTGCCTCCCGTGCAGTACGAGCCTGTTCTCTGCGGCCGGGCAAACTGCAAGGCCGTGCTCAACCCTCTCTGGTGAGCTCCCCAGTTCTCATCCCTCATAATAGAGCAGGGTTTTTTTTTTTTTTAAACGCTGGTTTTGATCCAGCCAGGTGCCTTTCTCAGTGCTCCTGTAAGACGACCCAGATAGCATTGTGTGCACATGGTGTACTATAACAGTTAGTGAACTTGGCTTGTAAAGAGGTTGCAGGTTCTATTCCCAGGTAAGGCTTGAGTGAAATTAACAGCGGGATGAAAACTGCCAGCCAAATGCTGGTAAAATTTTGATTGCGGCTGGTGAGATTTTCTACTCTAGAAGCAGGTACCCAACCAGGTTGTGTTATATTGTAAAAGGTAATGTGGCTGGTAAAATGTTGAAAATGACTCTAATTAATTTCATCCCCTGGGTGTGGCCTACCATTGAACACTTGTGTAAGGCACTTGTCTTGCTAAAGTTAAATATCCAGCAGTATGCATGGATTGTATGTAAATAAAAAAATTTAAAAAAGGGAACGCAAGCTATTTTAGTCCCAAAGTTCCAAAAATGTAATTGAGCTCCCATAAGTGCGTCAGAGTGATGCTGTATGTAGGACTACACCCTCAGTCACACAATAATGTCCATTCCTTTCATTCTCTGTTCTTCATCTCAAGGTCATGTTTATGTTAGTCCTTTTGCTTTCCGGTTTGGTGACTCTCAACCAAATTCTTCTCAAATACCTTCTCTCTCTCTTTCTTCTGTAGTCAAGTCGACTTTCGAGCCAAAATATGGGCGTGCAACTTCTGCTTCCAGAGGAACCCTGTGAGTGCGATACATAGGAATTCTTGCCATTCGGTGTTGTGATCCTGTTTCAGGGTGTGAAATTAACACCCGCCACCAGCCAAATGCTGGTAATATTTTGATTGTGAAAACTAGAAAATGGCTGGTAATTTTTATTTTATTTTATTTTGGAATCCACAAGCCAGTCTGGCCAGTGGGTGAAAAAGTACATTGTACTGCACTGCTGTTTGGTACCCTGACAATCAAATCTCTCTTTCCCCATTCAGTTCCCCCCATCCTATGCAGGCATATCAGATATGAATCAGCCAGCAGAACTCATGCCTCAGTTTTCCACCATTGAGTACATTGTGCAGGTAAATGCGTGCTGCGTGATTGGCTGTGAGCTGTGTGATGTCACTGGCCTTGGGCCTGAGGAGTTTTGAATTCTTGGAGTGACTGCCGTTGTGCAGTTCAGCAAGATGAATGGCTCCAACAGATATCTGGCTGTGTAAATAGACGATATGCAAAGTACACCGTGCTTGTCTTTCTGGATAAGCAGCACTAGGCAGATATGTTAGGTAATATTTCAGCAGAAATGGTTCTCAAAACTAATTTCAGAACAGTTTCTTCCCACAGGCGGTGTGCTTATTGAACTGAACTTGCACATGCACAACAGTACTTTAGCCTTTTTTTTTAAACTATACAGTATTCATTAAAACAGCACATATAAGATTTTATTGCACTGTGAATTTTATTATTATTTATTGCTATTTGTTTTATTTCCTATTGCTTTTTGCGCTGTTAACGTATTGTCTTTGTATTCTTTTATCTTTTATATGGAGAGTAAGCATTCCATTGTACTTGTTACATATGACAAAATAAAACTCTTGAGTCTTGAATCTTGAAAACACAGTCCAGAAGGGTCAGACAATCTATAGGCGTTCCTTTTCAATCAGCAGCCCAATTTGAGGCTTGGAAACGGGGTGCGTGGACTCTTTAGCCAATCAATGACTTAAATTGAGTACCTTTGGCCCCCGGGATTTAAGAACCCTGGTCTAGATTCTGAATTCAATTAAATTAAATTCCATTTTTGCTTAAATTTTTAAGTTTATAACGCTTTTTTACAGAGAACTGTCAAAGACGCTGTACAGAAACTCTGTGGATAGCTGGTGACGGTGTTACACACTCCCTTTCCTCTCCCCCACAGCACAGGCCCCAGACACCCCTGATCTTCCTGTACGTGGTGGACACCTGTCTGGAAGAGGAGGACCTGCAGGCCCTGAGGGAGTCACTGCAGATGTCCCTCAGCCTCCTGCCCCCCAACGCCCTGGTGGGCCTCATCACCTTCGGTCGCATGGTGCAGGTCCACGAGCTCAGCTGCGAGGGCATCGCCAAGAGCTACGTCTTCCGGGGCACCAAGGAGTTCACCGCCAAGCAGATCCAGGTCAGGGGTCACACAGCTTTTAAAAAATTTTTTGAATTGTTTTTATAAATAAGTGCTTTTCCCTCCTATTTCCCCTATTTGAAATGCCCCAAATGTACATGGAACACCTTAGAACAGTGCCTTAACAAGATGGGCCGCCCAGTAGCCCAACACACAGGGACTTAATGTCTAAAGGGTTCTAAATGAAACCCTCCAACTGCAGAGTCAATGTAAAACCTCAGGTTAATTAATTGGCATTAAATGTAAAGCGGTTGAAACCTGCCGCGGCCAGTCAATTCAAATGGGCGGTTTCAAGGTATTAAAAATAGGTTTGACAAAAATCATTGCATGTTTCCATCACATAGTAAATCCTCTTAAGGTATCCAGGATGGAAAAGACTTAAAATGTACTTTTTTTCCAGTTATAAGAGATCTTATTGTATATAACACCACAAAGCCTCTTTTAAAAAAAAAAAAAAAAAAACCTGGTTGTCAGGTTTCATTGCAGTCAGATTGAACCGGTTTCAAGTAGCTGAAGTATGAAGGGTGTATTTGTCTTGGCAAAATGGAGATTCAGGATTCACTAATGCATCTTGACAAGTAGAAGGATCTTGGTGAGAGACCCGGAGTGATTCATTCACAGGTGTCCCAAAACCTGCATGTAAAACTACTGAGTCAGTGGGCCAAATAATGACCTGGATTCATGCAATGCTCAATTTAATGAAAGGTTTAAGTTTTTTTTTCTTTTTTTATTCACAAGCACAGTTTGAAGAGTTCAGCAATCGGCTAAATTAACTTAGCGCAGCACATAACTGTGTTTGTGAATAAAAAATAAATTTAAAAAATGCGCAGTCGCGTTTATCTCAGGATTATTTCTGAATTTAGGTTCAGACCAAATGTTGATTGAATCCAGGCCAATGTGAGTAAAAAAAAAAATATATATAATAAATAATAATAAATCTGGCATATAAACAGGTGTTGTAGGCACAAGTCAGCATGTGTGACAGTTACTGAGAATTTCTCACTTATACATGAGGGTTTAGATTCAGTCTTGGACAAAACTGAGTTGGGATGAAAGTTGGCATGGGTCATGGCTATAGACAGCTGGTTGTGAGATGGTAACGTAAAGATTTAGCATGTGGGTTTCAGTCCAGCTCACTGCTACGCCGGTTTAAGTCACGTGTCCTGTGTGTCTCATTTCACGAGCTGATTTTTCAGATATTTATATTTAATAGCACTCTATTTTTTTTAATTTTCCACAGGAAATGCTGGGGTTGATGAAGCCAGCCAATCAGGGAGCACATGTCACTCAGGAGACCCAAGTGTCCTGCAGGTATGGCCCTACCTCTGTCTGTGTCATTTCATTACAGGGTAGGCCTCAGATTAATTTCAAGTCAGTTGGACTGAAAAATCTTCACGGAACATTATACACGTTTTTCAGTCCACAAATTTTATTTCATATTCATTTCTGGAACTGACTGAATTGAAATGAGTTGACCCCAGCCCTGGTATGGTGTACTTAAAATGAAGATGCAGTCAAGCCAGAGACTGGTCTCATGGCGCAGATTGGATTACCCCAATAAAACTGTCAGGCCACAACCAGCAGCTGAACCCGAGCAACATTACACAAATATAGCAGACCTCAAGCAGCAAAATGAGAGAATGGCGTCCTGGGTCCAGTCTCGGTTCTCTATGTTGGCGCTAAGCGCTCTTTGTAATGGCGGCTTTCATCTGTGCAGGTTCCTGCAGCCCGTGCACAAAGTGGACATGAACCTGACCGACCTGCTGGGGGAGCTGCAGAGGGACCCCTGGCCTGTACCCCAGGGCAAGAGACCCCTCCGCTCCACGGGCATCGCCCTGTCCATCGCCGTGGGACTGCTGGAGGTGAGACATCCTCCAGTAACTTCACCGGAGCTTTACCTCACGCTAACCACGGACTGAAAACTCGCGTGAATTAGTTTCGGTGGCCTTGCGGTACGACGGCGGCGGCGGCACCGGGATTGCTGTTAACGTTCGGCAGAGAAAACGGGTTTTTGAAACGGGCCTAGTCTTGCCGCGTGTGTCGCGTCACCCCGTCTTGTGTTCACCTTGGGCCCTGCAGCGCTGATATTGTTGCATAATGTTCAGAAACACTATCGCTGCTCTTCCCTCTTCGCCGATAATGCTGATTAGCTTACGTCCTGAAGACCGTCTGTAGACTTGAAGTGGCTTCTGTTCTCTGGAGCCTTAACGCAGATGAACGTGAATGCATTTATCGTAATGCAGATAAACCAGTGGTTTTGGGTAGTACACAAGTGGTGCTATGCTATGTCAGTGTTGTTAGATGTCACTGTCATGCTGACCAGAGTCCCCCCCCCCCTTACCCCCAATCTCCAGGGTACCTTCCCCAACACAGGGGCCCGCGTGATGCTCTTCACTGGAGGCCCTCCTACCCAAGGCCCCGGCATGGTGGTGGGGGAAGAGCTGAAGACCCCCATCCGCTCCTGGCACGACATCCAGAAGGACAACGCCCGTCACCTGAAAAAGGCCACCAAGGTGAGCTTCGGCGACCAATGAGCAGCCCCTCGTCTGTGATTGGATACTACGGTCTCTTTTATTCTACCTGCATAGCTCCTTAAGTTTTCATTAGGACTACTAGATGAACCAGATTATCCAATGTTTAATAACAATCATCGCCTCCATGCGGCCTGTCGGCTTTCTTTTGTCTGTCCTGTCTTTAACCATACCTGTTGCTGTAGTAAACATCCAAATTTTGGCGGTCACATGAAATGCTTCTGGGCTAAAAAATATCACCACTGATGTGTATTCGATTAGACGGCCAATCGGAAGCGAGGCCTCGCGGCTTTTCACATGGCCTCCGAAGTGTCCCCTGCTCACCTGGAGCGGAATTCCGAAGATTCCTGGCGTTCCGCGTGCTTCGCATTCCGTCTTTTAGGCGTTTACCCGCGCAGGTAATTGTGTGCGCGAGTGACGTTGGTTGTTGGTTCTCCGCAGTATTACGAAGCCCTGACGAACCGCGCCGCGGCGAACGGGCACTGCATCGACATTTACGCCTGTGCTCTGGACCAAACCGGCCTACTGGAGATGAAGTGCTGCTCCAACCTCACCGGGTCAGAACCCTCTTATTTCATCACGTGACATTGCATTGCATTCATTTAGTGGACGCTCTTATCCAGAGCCATTTTAAATGTGAGAGAATATAAGTGCATATGCCTGTGAATATAAGCGTCATTGATGCAGGCCTGGCCACGAACACTCCCACACTACAAAAAAAGTCTTAACAAGTGTCTTAGTCTTGTAATGAGACTTAATATCTTTTGTTTTCTCTCTCTCTCACGTACAGTAGATTAGCTTGTTTTTTAAATAACATTTTGCTTCACGGGTATTGTCTTGCTCCATTGGCAAATCTTGAAATGAGTAAAACTGCCTCGTGTCAATGGGAATCCTTTTGTCTTATTTAGCAAAAAGAGAAATACGATTTAAAGTCTGAATATAAGACAAAAATACTTAAGATTGACTCATTTTTGGTTTTTGCAATACAGACCAGAGAGTATAAATGCAACATGGCTAATGGACGTATATAACTGTATAATGCATTATCTTATGTTAGGAGCAAAGTATGGTTAAATTTAGTGTTTAGTTTGTGTGTCATGATGTACGAGTTGCTTGTGCAGTTTCTGTGCCGTTTTTAGGGGACACATTGCGATGGGATGCTGTACAAGTTGCTCATGTGTGGTTTTTGTGCCGTTTTTAGGGGACACATTGTGATGGGAGACTCCTTCAACACCTCGCTTTTCAAGCAGACCTTCCAGCGGGTCTTCAGCAAGGACTACAACGGCGAGTTTCGCATGGCGTTCGGCGGCACCATGGAAGTGAAGGTAAACGCGAACTTTCCACCCGTTTCACGTCCGCAAGGACTTTGCACTTTGCTTTGGTCCTATTAATCTGTGTTTGCTGTACTTTTTTCCTTCCCAGACTTCAAGGGAGTTAAAGGTCTCTGGGGCCATTGGACCGTGCGTATCGCTGAACACCAAGAGCCCCTGCGTTTCAGAGAATGTAAGCCCCTGTTACCACTACTGCACAGATAACAACACTATTCTTCAGCTCACTACTTTGTATAATGCCTATAATTTATAACAAATTTTTGCATCCAAGCAATTTAATGTAAATGATTCTAGTGCAGCTGAAGGCAGCTTCATATTAATGGCACGTGACTGCATTGGCGGCACGTTTGCGGCGGTTGTTGACTCTCGTTCCCGTGTAGCAGGAAATGGGCGTCGGCGGCACCTGCCAATGGAAAGTCTGTGGGCTCAGCCCTTCCACCACGCTGGCCTTGTACTTCGAAGTCGTAAATCAGGTACCCGAAGCTTGAACAAACTGACTAACCGTAGCGTTATGTTGCAGCGATGTCAGCTTTGTCTTTGCCTGTTAAACATTAACGCTCCTCACGTTCCCGCTGTTCCCTGTCGCAGCACAACGCTCCGATCCCACAGGGAGGCAGAGGGGCCGTCCAGTTTGTCACTCATTACCAGCATTCCAACACACAGAGAAGGATCAGGGTCACAACGGTGGCCAGGAAGTGAGTCTCTTACACACACACACACACCCCAACCCCCTATCAAATGTGCTACTTCAGAAGGGTTTCGAATAGGAAGAAAGATAGTTGTGTCTCTCTGAATAGTTATAAGCTTGAGCAGTTTGGCTCACGATGCCTAATGTGGTCTTGATGAGCTGGAACTCAGTTAAGATGGGGTTCCCCAAACCTTCTGAGCCCGTGGCCGACTCAGTGAGTGAATATATTTCCTGGGGCAAACCCCTTGTTAAAATGATGGCTTCCATATGTTGAAATGTGGAAGTAAAATGTCTAATCATTTCAAAACTACTGCACGAACACTGTAACTAGTGCCTGTAACAGGTGCAGTGTTTGATTTGAATGAATTTGAATGAATAATTTGAATTTTTTTATTTTTCAAGTTTTGTGGGTTTTTTTGTATTGTCTTGCAACCCAGCTCAGCTCCTCCCGCGGCCTATTGTTGGGTCCCGGCCCGCAGTTTAGGAGCCACTGGGTTAAAGCACGTTCCTGTTTGGGAGCCACTGGGTTAAAGCACGTTCCTGTTTGGGAGCCGCTGGGTTAGGGTGCGTTCCTGTTTGGGAGCCGCTGGGTTAGGGCGTGTTCTTTGAGTTCTTCCTCTGTGGTCATTCCCTGACCGCGTCTCCACTTGTCTCCCCGCACTCGCACAGCTGGGCTGACGCGCAGTCTCAGATCCAGCACATCGAGTCGTCCTTCGACCAGGAGGCGTCGGCGGTGCTAATGGCGCGGATGGGCGTGTTCCGGGCGGAGTCGGAGGAGGGGCCTGACGTGCTGCGCTGGTTGGACAGACAGCTCATTCGCCTGGTGAGCGTCCGGTGAACTCCTGACCCCCTTCTCATGGGGCTGCTTTTAGACCTGGGCCTGTATTTATAAAGCACCTCAGGGTATAAGTCACCAGCTACCAGCCAAATGCTGTTAAAATTTTGATTTGACTTGATTTGACTTGACTTGATTTGATTTGACTTGATTTGACTTGATTTGACTTGATTTGACTTGAGTAAAGATCATCTTAGGCCAAACTGAGCCCAGAACAGCCCTCCTGCCTACAGGCCCAACTCTGAGGTACGGCACACTGAGCCTTGTGTTGTCTGTTTTCTTGCAGTGTCAGAAGTTTGGACAGTTCAATAAGGAAGACCCCAGCTCCTTCCGGCTGTCCGACTCCCTCTCGCTATACCCCCAGGTGAGCCCCAAACCCAGGAGAGTGTTAAGTGACCTCTGACCTCAGTGTTTGTATGCTAGCTGATAATGGAGGGAGGGGAAACTTGTTTCAAAGAGAGACGGTTTAGACCAGAAAAAATATTCTGTCCACATTTTTTTTTAGAAGCTGACCCAGGAAATGCGAGCTCTTTTAAAACCTCTATGGTGTTTTGTCAAACGCAGCAGCTGAGCCTTAACGACCCCGGTATCTGTGCGCGTGCTTGTTGCTTTTCGCTTCCAGTTCATGTTCCATCTGCGGAGGTCGCCGTTCCTCCAGGTGTTTAACAACAGCCCTGACGAGTCGTCGTATTACAGACACCATTTTGTGAGGCAGGACCTGACGCAGTCTCTCATCATGGTGCAGCCCATTCTGTACTCGTACTCCTTCTACGGCCCCCCCGAGGTACGCACCGACCCGCCCTGCCCGTCACCGTGTCAACGCTCACGTCATTGTTGGGTCGTATTTATTTTGTGTGGATGAACCCCTTTGCACTAGTTAAATAGTGCTGTCTAGCAGCAATGCTCAGTGTCCTCCTCGCTGTTTCAGCCCGTTCTCCTGGACAGCAGCAGTATCCTTCCAGATCGCATCCTGCTGATGGACACCTTCTTCCAGCTGGTCATCTACCACGGCGAGGTGAGAATCCCGCCTCAATGCCATATACACCTTCAAACACAGTCACACCACAGCTTGGAGAAGTGATTAATGTATTAAACCGCTGTACCACTGTTAAGTATTTCTTTGTTAGTCCCCCCCTCGCCCAATGATGTGTTGAGTGACTGTTTTGCTCACGCGCTGCGTTCGCTCCCCTCAGACCATCGCCCAGTGGCGTAAGGCCGGGTACCAGGACATGCCCGAGTACGAGAACTTCAAGCAGCTGCTGCAGGCCCCGCTGGACGACGCCCAGGAGATCCTGCAGACGCGGCACCCCATGCCCCGCTACGTCGACACGGAGCACGGCGGCTCGCAGGCCCGCTTCCTGCTGTCCAAAGTCAACCCGTCCCAGACCCACAACAACCTGTACGCCTGGGGCCAGGTCAGTGCGCCTCCACCACCGCTGCTGCAGTAGTCAAGTCCATTCAAGTTTCTTTATATAGCGCTTTATATAGCGCTTTATATAGCGCTTCACAGTAAAACATTGTATAAAATAGTACAAAAATGAAAACGATAATAAAATACAGAATAGTATTGTGTGTATATATAAAAGAATAAAAAAATGTGGCATGACAGGCGGAACAAATAAAATATATAGAACATGATAAAACTCATAATTGGCCAAAAGCTGTACTAAAAAGGTGTTTTTTACCTAGATTTAAAAATGGCAACCGTGTCTGATGATCTAATATAATAGTAATAATAGTACTCCACATCCAATGCTTCTTTCTTTTATAAACACATTCATTACACTGCAATGCCTGTTTTAACAAGTGTTTTAGACTTGTAATGAGACTTAAGATCTTTTTTTTTTTTTCAAATATTAGCTTGTTTTAAGTTACTTTTTGCTTGACAAGTGAAATTCTTACCCCATTGGCAAATCTTGAAATGAATAAAACGATGTCACCCCATTGCTTCGGGCAGCAGTGTAGTATAATGGTTGCGGAACTGGACTTGTAACCGAAAGGTTGCAGGTTCGATTCCCAGGTAGGACACTGCCGTTGTACCCTTGAGTGCTTCAGTATATATCCAGCTGTATAAATGGATAAATGTAATAAGAAGTTGCGTAAGTCGCTCTGGATAAGAGCGTCTGCTAAATGCCTGTAATGTAATTGCCAATATTTTTTTCTTATTTTAGATTTTAAGGCTAAAAAGAGTTTTTTTTGCAGTGTACTGAACATTTTTTATTTAGTTTTGTGCTTTAGTCTAACCGATGACTCATACCAGTCAGAATGCTGATGTTCATGTTGATGTGTGTTTCTCCCCAATCGCAGGAGACCGGCGCTCCTATCCTCACAGACGACGTCAGTCTACAGGTGTTCATGGATCATCTTAAAAAACTGGCAGTTTCCAGTGCAGCCTAATTCCCAGCCCGGGACCACGATGAAGGACAAGACGGGACAATGAAGATGAAGAAATTTACCGTTCATTGACACGTGGACATGTTAACATTTCAAATCCTAAACGTACTTTCCAATGGGTTACAAAGACTGTTGGATCGTGTTTAACCTGTAACCTTTTTTTGTTTGTTTGTTTGTTTTTTTCCCCCAAAGCCACACAGTACCTTACTCTAGCTGTTTTGGCTAGTTTTGCTTCTTTTTTCTTTTTTTTTTACATGCCCTAGTACTAACTAAAATTACTGTTTTTGTCTGTCTTTTTATCTGTCTTTTTGTTTGTCTTTATTAGCAGTGAGCGGGTAAATTACCTGCTGATGACACTTTAAATATGCTTAGTTTTCTGCTGGAGTCATCCTTGTACAAAGTAATTATGATGGAAAATGTTCTGATGGATGCCGATCTGTTTTTTTCAGTTGTTTTCAACTACTGAGAATAAAGAACACTTAAAAGCTGACACGTCAATGAAGAACATTAGCGACTAAAGCTATTTTTCATGGAACTATGACGGCAACATTTTGTGGCCAGAACTGCATCGTATTGTCAAACCTTATCGACTGTCTGCATTTACCTTTTGTACATTCCAAAGCATTTCACTCCAGACTTGTGCTGCGTTTGTTTATACTGTAAAATCTATTCCTACATTAAATTTTAATTCTACCTTAAACAAATGCTATTCTTTTGGTGGTGAGTTATAAACATTGCTATTGAAAATGAACCTTTGTGCTGCTGAACTTCTGATTGATTCAGAAGAATTAACTTGTTAATATCTTGCGTGATTTATGAACTGAAGTATTAAATTGTTTTGCATGTTCATACACTACTCACAAAAAGTTAGGGATATTCGGCTTTCGGGTGAAATTTCAGGATGAACCTAAAATGCACTATAACCTTTACAGGTGAAATTAATTTGACCTTCTCTAAACTTTTGAATGCACATGTCCAACTATTCAATGTTTCAGTACTTTTTGCACAACTTGCTGTTCTCTAACAAGGAGCTGAACGGCAAAATTCACAACAGGTGTTTGATCCATGAATCGACCAATAAATTTCCTGGTTCAATTAGAATTGGTATTTAAACAGTCCTCTTCATCATGCTGTTCACATTTTGACATCATGAGACCAAGACAACACCTAACAATTGATCAACAGTACCTCGCCATTGCGAGGCTTCAAACAGGATGTTCTCAGAGGGAAGTGGCCACTGAGCTTAGAGTGTCACAGAGTGTCATCAGCAGGTTGCAACAGAGATACAGAGAGACTGGAAGAGTCACAGAAAGGCATAGAAGTGGACGTCCTTTGGCCACATCCCACACTGATGACCGCTTCATTGTGAACAGTGCCCTGCGGAACCGGATGATGAATGCCACTCAACTCCAGGCACATTTAAGGGAGGTGAGAGGCACCCAAGTGTCACGTCAGACCATTCGAAACCGTTTACATCAGCGTGGTCTGCGTGCTAGACGACCTGCAAGGGTACCTGACCACACCACCAGGCACAGGCGTCATCGTCTTGCATGGGCCAGGGAGCATTTACGCTGGACGAGGGACCAGTGGGCCTCAGTGCTGTTCTCTGATGAAAGTCGATTCACATTGAGCAGAAATGATGGCCGCCAACGATGTTGGAGACGTCAAGGAGAGTGCTATGCATCAGCCACTGTTGTCACCAGACGACCCTTTGGTGGTGGCGGTGTTACAGTGTGGGCAGGTGTGTCTAGTCAATACAGAACTGCCCTACACTTTGTGAATGGTACAGTGACAAGCCCATACTACCTGAATAACATCATTAATCCAGTCATTGTGCCCCTGCATGAACAACACAGGCCTAATTTCATCTTCATGGACGACAATGCTCCAGCTCATCGAGGTCGCATCATTAGGGAAAGGCTGCTGGAGACTGGGGTACCTCAAATGGAGTGGCCTGCACTTTCTCCAGACCTGAATCCCATGGAAAACCTATGGGATCAGCTGACTCACCGTGTAGAGGCTCGTAACTCTGTACCCCAGAACCTCAATGACCTGAGGGCCGCCCTTCAAGAAGAGTGGGATGCCATGCCTCAGCAGACAATAAGTCGACTTGTGAACAGCATGAGACGTCGTTGTCAAGCTGTAATTGATGCTCAAGGGCACATGGCAAGTTATTGAGACATTGACATTTTTGTTGTGGTATACCCACCACTGTTGTTGGCTTTTGTTTCAATAAATTGTTTGAGATGAGGAAATCATCATTGCATGCTTCTACTTAAATGCCCTACTTTCATGATACGTATAATATCACTGTAGCGTGAACTTACATTTTCCATAAATTTCACCCGAAAGCCAAATATCCCTAACTTTTTGTGAGTAGTGTATATTATTCTCTACTGCATTTTCACTTGCAAATGGTGCTGCCTTTACTGTTACCTAACTACTGGAACTGCATTTTTTTAAACTAAGAAGGAAATTCCTGAATTACTATACAATCGCACTTCATTTTTGAGTAGGCTAGGGGATTTATTAACAGGTATGTATTACACAATAAACTGCTGTTTATGCAGTTTCAATTTGGTGGATGGGGGGCGGCGGCGGCATTTTAAAACGGCAAACGTTTCATAATTACTCGTTTATATTACCTTGTAGAAGCCCAAGCAAGTCTACTGTTTGTTAATCGCATGGACAAAACACTCCTTTGAATAGCTTGGATTCCATTACGCCCTATTCATCCTCCGACATAGTAGGTGGTAGGAATTAATCGCCAAAGACTGAAGAAAAAGAATGATCATGACGCATTGCGGTGTACGTCGCATGACGCAGCCAATGAGACGGTCTTTTTTAAAACGTAAGATGGCTGCGCCCTTGAATGCCGATGATTGCTTGCTCTTTCGGCCGCAATACACGAAGAGGTTTTGCTAATATGAAAGATATTTAGATACTTCTGTGGGCTGAAAAACGCGTGTTACCAAAATGAATTTGAAAGACGTAGCAAGATGGAATGTGCGCGTCTCGATGGCGTATGCTGTCGGTATTTGGACAATGCTAGGCTCTTACGGATATTATCGTTTTTCTCTTAGCAAGGAGGAAGGGGATAAGCCACAAGATACGGAAGGTAGCGTTATTGTTTCTTTTAGTCTTGACAGTGGTATAACGTTAATCTCTAACGTCAACTAGCAACTCCACCTCGGCACCTCAAATCACTGACCTTGGCTAGCTTTTTGATTAATGTTCGCGGTAATGTTTTTCACGGAAAAGTTTTCCACCTTAGCTCCTCAGTGGTGGAATGAACTTCCCATTCCCCTACGTTCTACTCCAACCCTGCCTGCATTCCGTCGAGGCCTGAAGACACACCTCTTCAGACTCCACCTTGACTGATATCCTAACCTAGGAATATCAGTTCCCTGTGTTTACTAGTTCCCTGTGTTTATTATAGTTTATAATAGTATTTCGAATAGAAGTGTAGTATTTCTGATTTACCCACAGCTTACTGTGAACTACAGTCAACGTTCATTACTAGGGATAGCTGCTACATTATGGGAAGGATGTGCTTTGTCTTGTCTGTTCTGTAGTGATCTTGATGATGTCTCTGTATGCACTTACTGTACGTCGCTTTGGATAAAAGCGTCTGCTAAATGAATGTAATGTAATGCTGCTGTTGGCAGTTGTGAATGTAATGTCTTCATTTGTCTTAAATATGTCCTTCATTTGAAGGTTTGACGTGTGTTCATGTGTGCTGTGTGATCCGTGACTCACTGATTAACTGAAGCTATGTTTTTGCAGACAAAGAAGAGCCCATTGAAAACCTTTCGACAGAAGAGGGGGAAGAGAAACCGAAAGGCTTCCAAACCAAATCCACGATCCGTTACAGGGAGAATTTCGTGCCTTATTCTACGAGACTTTTCAATTATTTGAAAACCCTAAATGGAGGTCCTGAAAGTACAGTGGAGAGCCAAAGGCCTGAAAAGTGATGTTCAGTGCCAAAAATGCCTTTGTCTCGTGGTTTTGTCTTTTTTTCTTTGCCTATAATTAACTGAAATTCCAATAACAAAAAATATATTATGTTTCAAATTGGTGTAACCGTAAATGACAAGTTTTATTAAAAAGAGGTCATTTATACTGCAAATTTTTGCAAACACAAGTTTGTCGACATTGAGCAGTAGCTACGAATTGTAAAAGGAAGGAAGTAAAAGAGTTTCCCTCCGGGTAACGGTAACAAAGTTCTGGAGAAGAATCCCTTCTTATAACGGAACTCGTCGTTGTTTCATTGGAAACGCTGTGCATGTTTGTATTTCTGAAGTGCATTCTTCCCACGACCCTCTAAATCCCAATGTATTTTCTCCCACTGTGAAGAATCGGGCAGTTTGAATGGCCAGGTCCTGCCACGTCCTTCACTCATATCGCAGAAGAACAAGACCTGCCCTCATAATCCAGATTTGGAGGATGGAATCAATCCTCTGCTAAGTGTCTGAACGTCAGTTTATAACTGCGTCCTGGAACTTTAGGTTCTTTGTTTGAATCCTGACTTGAACGCTTCCCATGGTGGTGACCATATTAAATTGGACAGTATGCTTGCCTAAGTGCTGGAGTCAATGTTCAGAATGTGTAACGTCAACCAAAATGTGTTGTGCTGTTGTAAGCAAATTTCCTAATGATACAAAAACAAACTACTGAGATGAGTTGTTTCAAATAGTTGTGTTCAAAATAAAGTTTGTGAGAAGGCTTATTCCAAGATAACTTCGGACAATCTTTATTTCCAGTCTTGGAGTAACAGATTCTGGCTGCACAAGAAAAGAAGATTTACCTTTTTTTTTTATCATCCCAGGTGAAGAACTGCATTTCAGGACACTCGAGCAAATGCATAGTTCAGGGATAATAAAATGAGGATAGCACTGGGGTGCGTCCCAATACTCAAAAAATGCACCCTCCTTTCCTCCACTACCACCTCCTTTCCTCCGTGCCCCGGAAATGGATATTTGTGTTTTAATCTTTTTTTTATTTTTTATAATTTGGCACCCAACACGGGGCTGTCTATATCCAATTGTCTCCTCAAACCACATTCATGAAACAACCCCACTGCTCATGAAACAACCCCACTGCACTGGACACACAGGTATCTTTACCTCAGCGTAAACCCACGGCTTTCCTCCGAAGCACGTGGCTCAACCACCTGTTTCTCCCTACGCACCATCGCCAAACTCGCACAGAGCGGAATCGAAGGAAGACCGCACTATGCAGCTGTATGCAGGCCATGGGCTTGTCCATGCTCTGCGGGGTTGCCTGATGAACGCGGGCCAAGTGATCCCACCCATACCCTGGGCAAAGCAATTGCCAATTGTGCATCGACCCCCCGCGGTGATGTGGCTACCGGCCACAGTCGGCACTGGCACAATCCGGATTCGAACCCAGACCATGGGGCTCATTCCTGCACCCCAATGTGGCGCCTTAACCGAATGTGCCCCCCAGCAGCATTTGTGTTTTAATCTGATGTCACTGATTACATCTTAATTATGTATTAATGGTTACATATTAATTAATGTCTCAACATAAACCACAATGTCAGGCACAAAGTATACTGTACATGCAAATAATTGTACTCGAAAACATTCAGGCAGTTTTGCATACTTCCAGGTAGGAGAGGAGTGGGAGTGAGGGAGTGGCGGAAAGGAGGTGCGGAGTGAAGAATATTGGGGCACACCCCCAGGGTGGGTTCCAATCGCTTATTTTATCCGTCCTCTTCTCCTCGGTCCTCGCCTGACCCGGAAATTGATCGAGGTTCGTCATCTTTAAGGACATTCAAAACCACTAAATGCTTAGTGCATTATAAACTATAACTATAAACTAAAGTGATATAAAGTTGATTTTTGGTGTCTAAAATATCTGTATTTATCCACGGATCATCCACTGAAAATGTACGTTGTATAAAAAACTGCATGCACTGGGATCTCACCACAACCTAGCATAACCTGGGAAATCTTGTACTCTGACTTTTATCTTAGGAAAATTCACCTGTTTACCTGTACTGGAATGACTGCTTCAACGAGATGTTTGGATTATGAAATTAATTATGAATACTTGGTTCTGCTGCAATACTATTTTGGTAAGCAAGGGGGCGGTGGTAAACAACACTGGCAGCCCGATAAGGTCTGGAGAATCTGAACGTGCTGTATAGGTATAGGCTACTGCAGTGGAAGTCAGCAACTGAAATAATAAAATCATGAAAGCAATCATCCAGAGAGTAGCAAAAGCAAGCGTGACAGGTTGGTAAACAAATAATGCTTCTGCAAATGTTACTGATGTATACTTTGCTAGGTTGCCAGCTTGCTTGGTCACATTCGGCTGGTCATCATCATGAATGGCAGGCCTTGAAGTGAAATTGGTTTCTCCGGCAGCTAACGTTAATTTAGCTAGCTTGGTTATAGCATGGCTATAGAGGTAGTATCAATGGTACGTCTGCGACATAACTTTATACAGGTAGCCAGTCAATTTGGCCAAAACACGTAGCTAATTTCGAATAGCGTTGTAATGCGTTCGGCCAGGTTGGTTAAACGGCAGCTAGCATGGTCTTTCGTCAATAAAACTAACGTTAGCTATGTATTACGTACACGAACCTTAAATTCCCGGTGCAAGGCTTGCAAACGTCCGTGTTGCAATACTACACACTAAGGTTGCACTTAGAACATGGTGAAGTATTTCATTTTGTATTAACTGTTACTGAACATTAGTCGAACGTATGATAGCAAGACGTTTAGCCTTAAAAAGCCGGTCACGTCACTTCCTGGTTCCACCGGAGATGGGTGTGCTCTGCCTGTTGCGCGTGCGACATTGTTTGTCAAAATGCTGCATAAATTTACTGATGTTTTCGCATAACTGTATACGTTTTTATACAGTTCTGTGGATGTTTCTGATGTAGGTTGGCAGTGTAGTGTTGTCTCCCACAGAAGGTGCACCACTGAACTGTGAGTGTCGCCCACTAGAAGATAAGCGAATCCATCCCACCTTCGTGCTGTATTGTATGTTTAAAAAAAAAAACATGCTCAGTGTTTTGGTGGCGTTGACAGATTTATTGCAAGAGAGCGGTTAAGCTGCATTCCGACCAGTGTATGCTTATAGCTACAGACCCCCGCAGATAGCGTAACGTTACCGAGTTTTACTAAACCTGTTTTTGTAACCAAAGCCAAAAGGTGAAGATTTGCAACAAGCAAAATTATAGAAGTTGGTCTCGTACATTGTGAAGCCACCAGCCAGAACCATTTGGCGTCCACGACGTCATCAGTGCAAAACTCATGCAGCAACGCAACACAATTTTTTGTTGCATAAACACAAAATAACAAACTGTTGGCTACATGAATTTAAAGGTGTTTTGTCTAAACTACTCATACCAATTTTATATCAGAAAAGTATTTCTAGGCCTATTTATCAGTAAAAATGGAAACCTTGCTACTGAACTATCTAGTTCTTGTTCAATTTTCCAGTATCTTATTTCTTTAGTTTAGGCTAGCTCGGGGGGATGTACCTGTATTCTGTGATGATGTAAGCTTCTCTGGATAAGAGCATCTGATGCATGAATGTAATTTGTGTTTGCGTTACTATAATGGTGGTCTGTTTATATTTCAGTGGGAGGGGAGCAGGTCAGTTCTATTGAAAGAGGCCTTTGTGTTTTTCTGGGAATTTCCTTGGAGGATACACAGAAGGATGTTGACTACATGTAAGTACTGGTTGAGTGTTTTATTGCTTCAGGGATTAGTTATCAGTGTCACATATAGCTGAGAGGGCTTTGTGTGTGTGTGTGTGTGTGTGTGTGTGTGTGTGTGTGTGTGTGTGTGTGTGTGTGTGTGTGTGTGTGTGTGTGTGTGTGTGTGTGTGTGTGTGTGTGTGTGTGTGTGTGTGTGTGTGTGTGTGTGTGTGTGTGTGTGTGTGTGTGTGTAAGATACAACTGTAAGACACATCTTACTTTATAATAAGAAATCACATCAGGGTATCACACTGTTTACAGAACAGCATAATACATATATAACATTGCTTTAATTACTGTAATTTTGTGTGATTCCTTGTGTCATTTTCCTTGTTTTTTGTTTTGTATTGTTTTTTTCTGTTGTTATTATATTTGGCTGTGTCTCTCTGCAATGCTCTGAAGTATTTTTTGTTGAGAGAGATTATAATAAGTAAAATGTGATTCAAACTTGTATTGCAGCTCAAATAACTTCACATGGGCAATTGGGAATACCTATTTTCCAGTGTGAATTTGCCTTCTGTCATGAAGGTTCCCAAACTTTCTGAGCCCGCAATCCATTTACTGAACAAATACACTTTTTTTGACCCACCTCATCTTTAAACAGCCTGATATATGCTCAAGTATTGAATTCGAATGTCATTGACATACTGTATTTCAAGCTACTGCATGTACACTGCAACTAGGATTGTGCATCTGACTACTACAATATTTAAATTGATGGAAAGTATACAATAGCAATAAAGTTTTTTTTTTTTTGCAAGCCCATCTCAACCCTGCTCAGGTTTCACCGCTGGGTTCCGACACGCCGTTTGGGAACCCCGGTTCTGTAGCGAAATAAATAAGCGGTGCGATCTGCACATCGTCCCGCTGCGTTTACGTTAGCATCAAGCTAACCGTGTCCTGTGTGCAGGGTGCGGAAGATCCTGAACCTGCGGCTGTTTGAGGACGAGAACGGGCGTGCCTGGAGCTGCAGTGTGATGGACCGGGAGTTGGAGGTGCTGTGTATCAGCCAGTTCACCCTGCAGTGCATCCTGAAGGGCAACAAGCCCGACTTCCACTCCGCCATGCCCGCCGAGCTGTCACAGCCCTTCTACAACAGCATGCTGGAGCACATGAGGACCGCCTACCGGCCCGAACTCATCAAGGGTGAGTGCCACGCCCGCCACCCTCCCTCACCCGCTGCGACACCACAGAGATAATAACATACGGGGTAAGACGGACATGGTGTCACCTTAGTTATAGAAAAACAGGGAGGAGCTCCACCAGTGGCAAACACTAGCGCTATAGTTTCTGAATAGGAGTTCCATACTGGTTTAAGTCATTGTGGAATGCTGGGTAGTGGACTGTGGTTGGCTGGATCTCGGCGCATATAATTCTAAAATAGGCCAAACCCATTAGGCTGGCTGCTGCTGTCCAGGATCTGAAGGTCTTCCTGGCTTTAGGTGACTGTGGAATGTGGCAGTTAACTGTGAGCTAGCCTGGGTTACTGTGAGATAGGCTGGGTTACAGTGAGCAAGGTTGGGTTACTGTGGGATGTGCTGGGTTACTGTAAGATAGTTTAGGTTACTGTGAGAGTCTGGGTTACTGTGGGGTAGGTTGAGTTACTGTGAAATGTGCTGGGTTACGACAAGCTAGGCTGGGTTACTGTGAGATAAGCTGGGTTACTGTGGGATGTGCTGTGTTATTGTGAACTAGCTAGGGTTACTGTGTGCTAGGTTGGGTTATTGTGAAATAGGCTGAGTTAGTGGAGCCAGGATAACACAGTAGGGAACAGGACCTGGCGGGATGCACTATGTGACACACAGCTGGAATGGGGTGTGGGGGGATGCGGATAAGTGGGCCAGGAATACTGTGGGAATGTGGGATGCAGATAAGGTGGCAGGGAATACTGCGGGAATGTGATATGCAGATAAGTGGGCAGGGAATACTGCGGGAATGTGGGATTAGTGGGTCGGGAATGTGGGATGTGGATAAATGGGCCGGGAATACTGCGGGAGTGGGAGATGCGGATAAGTGGGCCGGGAATACTGCGGGAATGGGGAATGCGGATAAGTGGGCCTCGAATGTTGTGGGATGCGGATAAGTGGGCCGGGAATACTGCGGGAGTGGGAGATGCGGATAAGTGGGCCGGGAATACTGCGGGAGTGGGGGATGCGGATAAGTGGGCCGGGAATACTGCGGGAGTGGGAGATGCGGATAAGTGGGCCGGGAATACTGCGGAAGTGGGGGATGCGGATAAGTGGGCCGGGAATACTGCGGAAGTGGGGGATGCGGATAAGTGGGCCGGCCCACAGGGGGGAGGCTGCAGCGTGGGCAGTGGCTCGGTGACTGATAGGAGGCCAGGCTAATTAGCCGCAGCAACTATTTCTGCCAGGTAGGGAAATGCGATGAGCTTGCACTTTCACTCCTGGCTCCGTAACACGGAGAGCGCTGGGGAAATGGGACACCATCTAAAAGAAAACTGGAAAGTGTTTTAAAGTTACATTTTCATCTCACGCCCACACCCCTGATGTGTCACAGGAAGTCCCTTTGGGGTTTTCGGTCTTTTCTAAGATGAAGACATCTGAGAAGTAAACGGCCCTTTCTTGCTGACCATTAAAACGGTTCTCTAGTCAATTTAGAGTTGAATGTCAACACACAACAATGGGCTCTTTGGCTATCATGATAGACAATTAATTTTAAAGGCTGGCATGGTATCTTTAAAATCTTTTCTTCCTGTGCTATAGAATAGCTTTAAATCTGTTTCAGGGCAAAAATAAAAATGTATCTCACATTTTACACTCTTTATTACTCTTCTTTGACAAAATTGGTTATTAATGTTAGAATTTTAGATTTTTTTCTGGAATTTTGCTGTACAATAAGAACTTGACATGTTAAATCTTATATAGATGCCACATACTATAATTGTATTACATGGAACATAAAATATGAAATCTTAATACCTCAGTGCTATCAGTGGTGGCTAGCAGCTAGCACTGAATAATTGTCTAGTTGTTCTCTAACATTTGTTCCTCTCTGACAGACGGACAGTTTGGGGCCTATATGCAGGTCCATATTCAGAACGACGGCCCTGTGACCATTGAGCTTGAGTCTCCTAAACGACCGATGGACCCCAAACAGGTAAGCAGTCAAGCTGTCTGAAGTCTGAAATAAGGAGTTTGGATCTGAACTCAGTTTCCCAGTTTTTATTGTTTCCTTTAATTTCAACATGTACAGCATACAGTGGTAACAGAAACAATGCCAAACCTTTGGAAAATTGCAGATCGTGAAACATATTTTCATGCTAACAGTTACATTTTTTCCCACATATATTTTTTCATATACCTGTTTTCCCTGTTGAAGTTGTCATGCAAATTGCAATTTGACAAACGTTTCAGGTAACCTGCAAAACAATTAAATATGGTTTTTCAAATCGACTCCTGCCTGCAGTTCTCCTATTATGCAGTAGGTGGTGCTGTTGTCATTTCCTGCTTTAGAGATTTTATTTTATTCCCAAAATGATCAGCATGATCAGTTATTATTAAGAATCTCCGGTATCATACTTAATGTTGGCTCCCTGTGCTCCTTTCTCTTTAATATATAAAAGCAACATTAGTAACTGCCTCGAATCTTAGGAGCCCTGCAGACGGGTCGAGTTGAAAACCACATTTAATAGTTTTGCAGGTTAGCTCTTTAATAAAAATCTACTGCAAAGCTTCGTCACCTTCCGCCTTATTTTCACATATTACCGAAAACACAAACAAGGCGGAAGGAGATGAAGCTTTCCAGTCGATTTTTATAAACGAACTCGCGTTGTTAACATCGCCATAAGATGGTAGTGCGTTGTTAACATCGCCATAGATTCGCCTGACCGTATTGCACATTACATTTTGGAATAGTTCAGCCACCGTTACTCAGTCAGCACCGGTTATCTTACTAACAGTCGTAACAACTCTTTCTAGATTGTTTTAGCCATATTTTTCACATATTACTAAAAACACAAACAAGTCTAAAACAAACTAGAAAGTGCTACTAGGACTGTTAGTAAGATAACTGGCAGACTGAATCCCTGGCCTTTTTTCCGCTCTCGGTGCCGGTGAGTTAGTCGACTCACGAAGCCGCTCAGGCAGAAAAGTTTGGCGTGCTCAGAACTCTGTGACTGACAGAAGTGAGTAGGCGATACTTGATTGGCGCAACAAAATCAGGGCTCACTGCTCACGGCGTGATCACCCCTGCCACCCTGCGGGAACCCTGGCACTCAACGGGCCGGCTCGCGCAACCGACTCTGTTTCCATGGAGACGGCACTGCGGTGGGAGGCTGCCCATTGTATCAGGAACATAAATAATTTTTTTTTTTTTTCCCCTCTCTTTCTTTTAAACATATATCTGTAATTGTACCAACTGTGACATTTTCTTTTTATGAGTCATTATAGCTCGCGCTCGGATAGACGTTCGCCCGCAATTTTATAGGCCCTTAATGCCCCCGACGCCGTTAGTGTGCCAAGTCGAAAGTTGTTATTTCGATGAGAATTTAAAATATATTATGGCATATAGTAACATATAGTTGGGCGTTCATACATATGCACGGAGTCCTTGGGAGCGGAGTGTGTTTTTATAAGTTGACCGGATGCGCACAGATTAATCCCGCACAGTCAGAAACCAGCGTTGAGTAATGAGTTGGCGTGGGGTAGGATTTCAGTGCTCTAAGCATGGATGGGTATGAATAAATGGCGGGGGACCACAGTCATGGCCTAAGTCAGTGTTGCCCAATCAAAGCCTTAACATACATACAGAGGAAGTTTCTCTGTCTCCTTGGGGCTTTACTGCTATTCCCTCAGCCCGTCAGCTTTGCACAGTCTCAGCTTTAAAAGGAAGGCACGCCCACTTTTCCTAAACCAGGTTGACTCACAGATGCATAAAGTAGGCCAAGCTCCGCGCGGAACCTGAAGTCGCCGCATATTGTTGGTACCTGTAATGGGGTTTGACAGGAAAAAAATAAATAAATAAATAAGTAGTCTCCCATGAATACCTCCTCCTTTTTTATTATTGATGAAGCGCTTGTATTTTTAACTAGCGTGCGAGGCTACCAACACCGCGAGCTTTGAAAAAAGTCAGAAATAAATCATGGCTTCGCCCGGCCCTGAAACGCTGATGCAGCCGAATACTGCCAAGTCCACCATCCAGGTTAGGCTCAAAATCAATGGTGCGCTGGGCTGTGCATTGCACAATTACAGTTGTAGGTCTTGATTTTGCACGCGACAATCTTGGAGATTTTTAATTACCAAGCTGAATGCAGTGTTATAAAAATATCATATTTACATATGGGCCAGTTAAAGTAAGCTCTCTAAATTTTCCATCCTTTCCTGGTGTGTTGTGTTTTCTAAAATTATATTTACTGTATGTGTTACGGCTGCTTATGACACACAACAGCTTGTAGCTACTGCTTTTCCCCCCTAGTTTCAGTCTTCATACCTGTTCATTCCCTTTCCACGGATATGTGCACATACTGTATGTTAACGTATGCCAGACCTGATATCTGGATCCATTCTCTCCTCCTTACATTTAAAACTTTAGGGGTATGAATAATGTAAAGGCTTTTAAAAAAAAATTTCCAACAGGATGTTATGGTTTTAACATGACATTTAAGTTATAAATATTTCCTTGGCATTCATAAAAGTTTTAGCACAGCCAATCAGAGCGCTGCGCTCGTGTTCCGCTCTCGAGTGCACCGCCGTGGCCACTGAGCTGGAACTGGAACGTCCGTTGATTTCAAAGCGAGATTAATGAAACTGGTAATGCTTGTCTCGCGGGGTTTCCCCGAGACCAAGCACATCTGTTTGGCAAATTCCTCTGAGTTTTTATGGCAACCACGTACCTGGCACGTCCGGAAGCAAAGGTGTTTAAGAAAAACTAGAAAGTAGTCGTCTAATTGAATGGGGTGTACTGCTCTCGATTTCGGCGGAAGAAGTCTCTCGCCATCTTGTGGCGGATAGTGAGGAAATTCCTCTTCAGACCGCACCTGGGGCCACAGGTATAAACAGCGCTGAGCAGACAAATGCCCTCAGAAAAGCCGTGTAAGGGAGTTTCCACGCAGAAATGCAGATGTATAAAATAACACGTGCTGTGAGAATCTGCGTACCTCTGCACACGCTGGACACCATACGTACGCAATGTTTGGCGTCAGTGTGATATGGCGACATAGTGACCGAAAGGCAGAGGTAGAAAAAACAAAACTTTTTTTTAAACAGATTTAAGACTTTCACCCTGAGCATTCTTTTACGCATTCTTTTACTCAGAGTTTTATACATGGAGTCCCTGGGCTCATACTGTTCATTCAGCCCCAATCTTCTAGTTGGACCGCTGCTTATTGATTTAGATTGTTTAAAAAAAAGAAACCCTAAAAACTATAAATTATGCTTATGATTTGTACTGAAGTTGTCCTTTGGCGTTCAGGCCATTTTGTACTGCTCACTATAATTTGCCCTGGATAATCTCTTCTGCCGAAGTGGGATTCATTATTGTTTCATAAGTGGACCTGATTTCTGCCACGAAAAATCGTTGGTCACCTGTAGTCAGTGAGTTCAGGGCAAGTTTGAAACCTGGTTCAATGTGATTTGGTCAACAACAAAAAAATCCCCTTGCAGTTTTTATCGTGTTAATAATATATAAATAGGCAAGCTGCTTCCATTACAAGAAAGGAAGACCAGAATCATGTAGGCCTAATTCTACCATTTTCTCAGAGCTCATTATTTTACTTTGATCGGCTGTAATGTTCTAGTTCAGTTACAAGTAGAGTCAGATAAGGGGTGAATCTTTTAGTCTGGTTGGTAATAATCTGCGCAGTTATTTAACACACACACACACACACACCTTAGGCCAACATTCACACGCTGCAGTTAGAAGCTGGGAGTCATTCATAGAGCCTGGTATCTTTTCTCCTTTAGTTTGAAGGGGGTTGATTTTTTTAAAAAGTGTTTTCCTTGGCTAGGGTGCGGTAATAATACGTATGTTAATCAGTTGTTTGTTAGCCTATCTGAACGTGTTTGTGCACGAAAGCCCTCTGGTCAAATATTGCCTGAACGGTCAGCTCTTATCAGCTTTGACACAAGCTAGCTGTGTGGACGAGGTGGAGCCTCGACCGCACTGGTGGAGGTTAACCAGCTCCTGCAGTCAGAATCCCTCTGGACTGGCCCGACGTCCACTTTCAGCGCTAATCACTCTGGCTTCTTCAGTCAGTCCCAACTCCGAGAGTCAACACTGAGACGATGGTATCCAAGGGTGTCATTAACCCCCCTGTTCTTTGCTCAGGCCTGGGGGCCGTGTGTACGCTTTCTGGAAACATCCGTGACTCGAGCAACAGGAATTGTCGGCCGTTGTTCTGTGTTTGTACGGGATCCCCTGTGGGCTGAGCTGGCTTGTTTCACCCTGCAGGGGGAGCTATTGCTAGCCTTTTGACTGCCCCTGATGTAGAATGACATTAGCAAACAGAGGGGCCTCCATTGTGTCCTTGTAGTACACCAGGTCCCTTCATGGACACATCTCTGTTCGGAGGATAATCTCTCGCCTCAACAGGCAGGCCTCTGACTTGTTAAACACTCGACCTGATGCATGCACTTCACTAGTTACCGTGTGTACACTGCAATATTGAAATGTTTTTAAAAATGTAATTCCATATTTGAACATATGAGACTGACTACATTTTAAATAGGAGTGGGTCAGAGAAAATGTATTCATTACTTAAGTGGAGTTGTGAGCTCAGAGTGTTTGAGAAACGATGTCACCAAATGGGTGCAGCAGTGTTCTCTAGTCTGTAAGTAAATGACCAGCCTAGGGGCCTGATTTACTAAGGCCTTTAGCAGGCACAAAACTAATAACACAACCAATGATTGGTGCAAAATGAATGGCAAGACCAATGATTGGTCATGTTATTGGTTTTGTGCATGCTGAAAGGTTTTGCAAATGCTAAAGGTCTTAGTAAATTAGGCACTAGATTGGCAGAATGGTCTGCTGTGATGATTATATATTCATATGCTTCAGTAAGTAGCTCCACCCATTTTTCAGTCACAAACCCCTTAATTCCTCCATTACGGGCTCTAATTACCTCCTTTGCCAGCCATTAATAGGTGTCCTGTGCCCCGCCCCCCCCCCCCCCCGCCGTATTACAGCTCTCCAAGCAGGAGAAACAGCAGCAGCGGAAGGAGAAGACGCGTACCAAGGCGCCCTCGGATTCGGCCAGGGAGAAGGCCGCCTCGCGCCCCAAGGTGGACGCCAGCGCCAGCAGTGGGGCCGACGGGGACGTCTCGTCCGAGAGAGAGCCCTAATCTGTGAAATGGTGAGCTCGCCGTCCGACACGTCGCACCTTTAACGGGATAACGGACAACCCAACCCCCGCACCAGTGATTCTCAGAGGCTCCTCTTGGCAGTATGGAGCCAGCTTCAGTCCTCTAGCTTCCTGTTTTGACGGTATGGAGCCAGCTTCAGTCCTCTAGCTTCCTGTTGGAGGTATGAAGCCAGCTTCCTGCTGGCGGTATGGAGCCAGCTTCAGTCCTCTAGCTTCCTGCTGGCGGTATGGAGCCAGCTTCAGTCCTCTAGCTTCCTGTTGGAGGTATGAAGCCAGCTTCCTGTTGGTGGTATGGATACAGCTTCAGTCCTCTAGCTTCCTGTTTTGGCGGTATGGAGCCAGCTTCAGTCCTCCAGCTTCCTGTTGGCGGTATGGAGCCAGCTTCAGTCCTCCAGCTTCCTGCTGGCGGTATGGAGTCATGACGGGCCGATTAGGACAGGTGGCCAGCCCTGATCCTGGCGGGCCGGAGGGTGTGCTGGCTCTCACTGTTACTCAACACTGAAGTGATCAGTTACAGTGTCTTATTACACAACCTTGCCTGGGTCTGTGTGTGGAGGGCAGACAGTAGCACTGCGTGTACCTGGCCCACTCCCTTGCCCCAAAGACGTCGGCAGTAGGCAGCAACGCTAGCCAGCGGCCGTAGGCAGCAGCGGTACAGAGTGGCGGTACGGGGCAGCAGCGGTTGCCTGAGCTGACGTGTCTTATCTCTTTCATAAGCCCAGCTCTGGCAGCTCCACCAGCATCTTATCTCTTTCATAACCCCACCTCTGGCAGCTCCACCAGCATCTTATCTCTTTCATAACCCCACCTCTGGCAGCTCCACCAGCATCTTATCTCTTTCATAACCCCACCTCTGGCAGATCCACCAGCATCTTATCTCTTTCATAACCCCACCTCTGGCAGCTCCACCAGCATCTTATCTCTTTCATAACCCCACCTCTGGCAGCTCCACCAGCATCTTATCTCTTTCATAACCCCACCTCTGGCAGCTCCACCAGCATCTTATCTCTTTCATAACCCCACCTCTGGCAGCTCCACCAGCATCTTATCTCTTTCATAACCCCACCTCTGGCAGCTCCACCAGCATCTTATCTCTTTCATAACCCCACCTCTGGCAGCTCCACCAGCAGTGGCCATGATCCTCTGAGCCAGAGTCTGTGAACACATTCCGACACATGAGGATTCAGAGTTACGCAAGACCACTTTGTCATGGACTGAGATTGTGTGTCTGTGTGTGTGTCTTGCGTGTGCGTGTGTGTGTGTGTTCTCGGTCATGTGTGCGTGCGCGGCTCTAATTTGGGAGCACACAGTTGCGTGTAAGCGTCTGCATATGTGTACATGTACGTGCGCGTGTGTTTCTAGTTTTGTGGTGAAGCTCCGTCCCTCACGCGGTGCAGTGTGAAGCTGAGGCTGTGTGATGTGAGTCGGACAGACAGGACATCGCCTGGATCCGAGGGTCCGCGTGTAAAACGTGCTCCGCACAGCGCAGTACCCCAAAAAAAACACGCAGAGACGATGTTTCGTTCAGCCGCGATGCCATTCTCTTGCTTTGCATTATTAAACGACAAGAAAAAACAGAAAGAGCCGAGTGCAGAAGTCTGTTCTTCAGGCATAATCACGTTTTTTTTCTTCCCCACTGAAAGTAATAGCAGGGGCCGGTAACGACGGCAATCTGTCTTTGTTTCTTTTCAGTTTGCGGAGGTGCTGTTGCCGGGACTTTAATGAACTGCCCAGAATCCCCGGGAGAGTTTACATCTTCGGCGACCTGGAACCGCGCCATTCCCGGACGCGCGTCTTCGGGGGTTGGGAACGCGCCTCTCTCTCTCCGTCCGCCATCGACGCCACACAAACCGACACCAGTCCGCCGCCGTTCTGCCTGCTTTACAAGGATGGGCAACGACGGCGCATTTCACCCAAAACATGTTGAACAATGGCAGAGAAAATGCGAGATTAAAGCATCTAATTGATATATTTGGGTATATTTGGGTTATACATTTAGGCCCCCTCCCACCTACAGGCTTGAGCATAATATCGTAATCAATCGGTTTTCATATCGTAATCAATTGGTTTGTGGGTTTGAATGTTAACTTGGGTGTGTATGTGTTGTGTGTCTTTTTTCAAAAGGAAAAAAAAATACATACCTGTCACGGCTTTCAAGTTGTTACTTTTTCTCATTCTGTTTGCGTGATCTCTGTGAAAGAGATATGTGGTGCATCATGTCTACTCCGTGCGTGCGTGCGTGCGTGCGAGAGAGAGACCTTTCCAAGCTGTATATCTTCAGTCTTACACTGGCTGAGGAAGCAGGACCTGAACATCATGGATGTATACTGGAAGCCATTAAAGCAGACATAAAAAAAATGTCCTCACTGCCTGTCAAATGTATGAGGAATGGTTCATTTAAACTTGACCCTGCATGCATGTGCTGTAGCAAGCTGATGGGGACTCTACCCTGTGTAAGTCTAATCATCTGCTGCAGAGTAAATGTGATGTGTGTGTGTGTGTGTGTGTGTGTGTGTGTGTGTGTGTGTGTGTGTGTGTGTGTGTGTGTGTGTGTGTGTGTGTGTGTGTGTGTGTGTGTGTGTGTGTGTGTGTGTGTGTGTGTGTGTGTGTGTGTGTGTTGGCCTAATATGATCGTAATGTAAGGGCTCCCATAAACGAATCAAGCACACGCTCGCTAACGCAGCCTAGGAATATTCCCAAAATAAGAGATTACGTATTCTGTGAAACCCTCTGACCAGGTCAGCCACTAGTAGGACAGTCGGACATTTTTCTTTTCTTAAATGTTACGATTGCGATCAGGCACGCCGTTTAATCTTTTGAAATATAAGAGGGACGTGAACTTAGGTTTCGATTCTGACTGCATTCTAAATCGCCGTGAGTCTCTTGCACGGACAGCCCGCAGGCGTTGTTTCTGCCGTGTGATAAAGGACGCCGGCCCAGTGTGACACGCCAAACGGCTCGTGTCTCTCGCTCTTCTGTGTTCTCTGTACGTGTCACTTCCTGTCGTGCTTGTGCCACCTCTGGCCTGCTGTCAGAGAGAGAGGGAATGAGAGAGGGGGAGAGAAAGAGATATTGACATTGAAATCCCAATGAGGTACATTTCAGTCCATTCTGTACATTTGAGACGCGACCTTCTGACCCCAAGGATCGCAGATCCCTTCAGCAATCAAACGACTGTGCCTGATGGGTCGTGTGTTCTCCGCCGTCATAAATCATCAATTAAGTGACGGTCCGGCTTTTTGGTTTGATTTCCCTGCGGTTGCCAGGTCAAACAAAATCCCCACTTTGCATGATTCCCCATGTTTATGAATGTGGTTGTTGTGTATGGGGGTAGCGTATAAAACCAGGCTGTGGATCGTGGGACGGAATCCCAAGTGGGACACTGTCATACATAGGAGCACATGTACTTTACCTTGGTCTCTCCACTAGAAATCCAGTTGAGTAAATCAGTTGAAGTTGCATGGAGTTGCACACACATTGTCAGGGGTGTAGCATACAGGCTATGTTTTCCTGTGCTATGGAATCAGTACATTTCTTGTTACATACTTGATGTTCATGGCTTTGGATGGCTGCTTCTTCATGATACAATTGTACTTTATCTGACCTGTGTTTGTATTAGTACCGAATTACCTTTGTTGCGCAATTATTGTACGTCGCTTTGGATAAAAGCATCTTCCCAAAGACGCTAATGGAATGTAATATTTTGTCTGTTGTTTCTGTGTTTATCCATTATTTGAATGTGATGACAAAAACGATTTCCTGGGATTCCCGTCGAGTTGAGTGCTTCCTGTTCTTTGGGACCCACAGAAGAAAAAAAAAACAGACAGTGGTAAATCATTCCGCTAAATCTTTCTCCGTTTCATTTGATACGGGGTGTGTTTGGGGGGGGTGAGGGGGGTACACCGTTCCCCTCACTCATCTCCAGGAATTCTTGTGCAAATCAAATCTGTCCCCAGAATTTATGACCTGGCCCACTCCTCTCCAGACTCCAATAAGGGCCTAAAAGCACGACTGGGATGATTGCCTTGTCTTCCCGCATCCATCTCCGCACGCATTGTCCTTCATGTGCCTTTGGCATTCCTATCATCTCCCGCTTGGGAGAGACCTTAAGGCAACAGAGCGCTCCCCCAAGAATAGCTCCGGAATGAGGCTCGGCGTTCCAGGTTTCCCGCGGTCCACGCGGAACGCCGGCATTGTGTTGCAGCAACATGAGCTTGTTTGTGCTCAGTGACGGCAGCATATCGATCGAGCTAACAATAGGGGCTCTTACTCCGTCCTCCAGTCCAACTCCTCTTTTATGCCCAAAGTCAGTGCGCTTATAATGGCCCAAAGTCAGTGTGCCTATAATGGTCCAAAGTCAGTGTGCTTATAATGGCCCAAAGTCAGTGCGCTTATAATGGCCCCAAAGTCAGTGCGCTTATAATGGTCCAAAGTCAGTGTGCCTATAATGGTCCAAAGTCAGTGTGCTTATAATGGTCCAAAGTCAGTGTGCCTATAATGGTCCAAAGTCAGTGCACTTATAATGGCCCAAAGTCAGTGCGCTTATAATGGTCCAAAGTCAGTGGTAGTAATATCACATTGTATATGATATGTAGTAATATTGGTAGCTAATTGCTTAGGAGAGGTAGTACCTGGACACCTGATAGTCGTCTTTGCAGGTGCAAACAAACGGGAGTGCGAAAGCTAACTAAAGTAGAAAAGACTTGCTGCAACGCTGCTATCTTGCAACAGAAAACTTTAATACTGCTATTTTGGTCAGAGACTTTCAATTAAAGAATGGTAACTCATTGAATATGGTTAAACCACAAAGCAAAATATTATTTTTATTTATTTATTTTTAATAGCTTCAAATAGAAACCACTTGTGTATTTCGCCTGTGCTCATCATTTACCAGTATTGCTTGTCAGAGTAATGGGTGGACCAATCAGAACTCAGTTCTCCTATGGCAGAGACGTGGTCACATGTCAATATTTCAAGAAGCAGTCACGCATGAGGACGTGTGGGCAAACCCCAGTCCCTGTGATGGAGGTCTGCATAGTTAAGAGCCGAGCTTCTTGGCCCCTAAGTCGAGTCTCTTTCCCCAGAGGGCGAGCCTAACGGAACGTGAATCCGAGCTTGATGGCGTGTGACTCCGCCCTATGGGAAAAATGTCTTCCCGAGTGCTTTTTTTTCACACAAAACTGTATTGGTTTTGTATCGCGGCGACGTAAGAATGTTTTAAATTGCGCACATTCTTGGCTGGTGTACAAATACAGATCGCAGTATTTGAAACGTTTTCAATGGTAGGAGAATAGGAATGTTTTTTGTGTGTGTGTGTGTGTGTGTGTGTGTGTGTGTCTGCGCATGTGTGTGTGTGTGTGTGTGTGTGTGGATCCTAGTTCCGATGGCTGTGTTCAGTCGTAGCTTCATAAAAACACAATTCAGTAAACAGCTGCTGCTTCATTTCACAACTGAAAAAGGTACATTTCACAATCACTCCACAGTATAAAGAATCTGAGGTAGATCGGATTTCAAATGGAAACTTTATCCTACGATCAATTTATAGTGGTAAATTGATCTGTCCACCAGTAATATGGTGGAAAAAAAGGCTCCAATGACACCATAGCAAGCTTCTGGATATCTTGGATATCTGTCTCCCATCCTGGAGAATTATCTGTATCAATAATCTGTTGCTTTTTTATCACGTGAAGCCACATCCACTCAATGCACAGTTGTAACACTCAGTGTTGAGTCAGAGGCATTCTTTTTATGTTGAACTCTACATGTAAGGCCACCGCAATTATGTTGAAAAATATGTTTTTTTTTAAACCTTCCAGCAGTGGAGGGATCATTAAAATACAACAGCACTGAATTCGATTTTTCAGTTTTCTTTTAAACAGATTTGTTTATTATGGGTTATACTGTGCTTTGCTATTAAGTGGCACTGATCCGTAGCACCCTGTTGCTGCGGTGTTGGGATGCTCTTTTCTACACTGCACTCGGTTTTGTTGAGCCCTGCTGTCGACCGTAGCGAAACGCCATCGTTTGTGTTGTAGTTTTTGCGGCACAATGAACCCGAACAGTTTGACGCTCTGATAAAACACTTAGGATGTGTTGCATCCCAAATGAATGACTTGATATTCTCTGTTGGTTTGGCTCCAAACACAAGCGCTACCTGCCTGGGAAAAGGCCCAGTTTAACAGTGAAAGAATGCGAGAAAACTGAAATTCAGGCATTCGGACATAATCCCTCAGTCTTGGAAAGATTAATCAGATTACGAATCTGCAGTTTTGTTCCAGAAAGATTCTTAGCTTTGTATGTGGTAGCCGGGCTGGTGTCAGAATGGGGATTGGGGGGGGGGGGGGGTTGTATTCAATAGCTATATTTGGACCTCCCTTAGTGATGTCATTGTTTTGGTACCTAGCCGTTGTTTGAAAGTGTGGGTGATCTTCCATGTCCTGTTATTGTCAGTCCACGGGAGCGCATGGGAGTGTTTATGTCATGATTATGCCATGGTTTTGTGGGGAAAAAATCCTAATATGAATACAGGCTGACTCAGCAGGTGGCACAATTCGCAACAATATGGATCTCTTGGTAAGTGATGGGTTTAACCAACTGGGGCCGACATGGCGTTCTCGCTCTGCCCGCGTCCTGTGCAGATATTTGATTTCCCTCCACCGTCCCCTCGTGTGAAGATAAATCTTTTATCTGCGTATCGCCCCTTGCAACCCCAGAGGAAGAATCGTAAGGGAAACTTTTTTTTTTAAAGCTTTACCACCAGAAAAAGAAGCTTCTGTGGTGCTCAGGCCTACAAATTGGCCTCACGCAGCCCGGCAGGTTTGGCTGAAAACTCAAGCGCGTTGGGCACCTTGCGTGAGTGGACGCGGACCTTGGGTTACCTGATCCAGGATGATTCGGCGTGTAGAGGTTATGCAAACACAAAGCCACGCACGTCTTCCTTTAATGTTACTTAGTGGGTTCAGATCAGTCGGGTCCACGCAAAACAAACTCCCCGCAAAGCCCGGCAGATAGGTTCCGCTCCCCGAGCCGGATCTAGAATTAATGACTTGCGAAGGCAGAAGAGCTGTGCGTTAAATATGCAGCCGGCGGCTACGGCGAAGATGAGCCGGGAATATAAAGATTATTACCACATCTTCTCGTGTCACTAGAGGTGAGCCGTTAGAGAAATTAGACTGTCAGTGTGATGCCGCCCATTACAGTAGCCTGTATTTCTCTGCTCAATCCGTTTGGCCTTGTGGGGACTTAGTGGGCTGATTCTGCAACTCCTTGCACATTCCCGCCCAAATAATATACACACACAAAAATACACTCTCAGTGCAGCAACACCCACAAAAATACACTGTCACTGCAACACGCCCACAAAAATACACTCTCACTGTAACATGCTCATGAAAATACACTCTCAGTGCAACACCCCCACTAAAATACACTCTCAGTGCAACACCCCCACTAAAATACACTCTCAGTGCAACACCCCCACAAAAATACACTCTCACTGCAACATGCCCACAAAAATACACTCTCAGTGCAACACCCCCACTAAAATACACTCTCACTGCAACATGCCCACAAAAATACACTCTCAGTGCAACACCCCGACAAAAATACACTCTCACTGCAACACCACAAAAAAAAGAAATAGAGGGTCTGAGGTATCAAACGAGCCTCAAACCATCACATTGCCGCCAGATATGCAGGAGATATGGATCAATCATTTAAAGGGTTGTTTCTCCTGACTTATTTTTCCATGGAGTTCAATTGGAAAATGAGTCAGGAGAAACAACCCTTCAAGTGATCCATCCATATCTGCAGCATATCTGGCTGCGGAGTGATGGTTTGAGGCTTGTTTGATACCACAGACCCTTGATGACTTACAGCCATTTAGCCAACCATGGGTTCCATACTATTCCCGTGTAATTTACAGCTTAATCTAGTCCCACCCCCCAATTCCCATAGAGATCCATTCAGATGTAGAGAGGTTATAGTATTGCTTGTAAGAGTGCCTGAAAATAAGATATCAAGAGTCTTTCAATGTCCTTTTATACCCAGTTATGATAGCATCACCCGTTTACCTGTGTTCCAGGTAATGTTCCTAACAGGTTTTTTGAACTTCCCAGTCTTTTTTTTTTTTTTTGCCCCTGTCCCAACTTTTTTGGAATGTGTTGCAGGCATCAAATTCGGAATTGCCGTATATTTACCAAAATCAATGAAGTTGATTAAAACATTAAAACATAACATCTTTTCTTTGTACTGTTTTCAATTAAATATATCTAAAAGAGATTTTACAAATGACTGCTGCTTTTATGTGCATTTTACATGCTGTCCCAACTTTTTGTATATAATGGATTGTATACGGAGAGATACTTTTGTTATTGTTGCTATTATTGGAAGCCATGCAATGTGTGCGGCGGCGCGGTTGAATATGAGACGAAAACGAAAAGTGCGAGACCATTAAACGGCAACATTATCTCTTTACCCTTCGGAGGAACGGGGGAGCGCGCCGGGTGGCTAAGTGAGAGAGCGATGAAGTTAATGAATGTATGCGGACGGCGAACGTGAGAGCCGGCGGGAGCACAGGTGTGGCTAAGTAGTCCATTTACAAACACTGCCTTCGCTCTGTCCTGGTTTAACCTAGCCGGCGTTTCGGCTGTGTCCTCGGATGCCACGGGTGCAGGAAGGAGAGGGCCGTTGTTGGTGCCGTTTGTCTGGGCCCGTATTCGCCAAAAACAAAAAGCGTCTCAGGACTGGAGTGCTGAACTAGGATCAGGTTTCCCTTGGTCATGTGCTAACCTTATACATTGTGGGATGAAAGGTAAAACTGATCCTAGATCAGCACTGCTAAGCATCAGGTGCATTTATGAATATGGGCCCTTGTCTTGGGTCTAAGCAGAGGGAAGGTGTCACTCATGTTGTCCAGTCAATGAAACTGACAAAATACCCAATACCCAACCCCTCCCATTATTTTAAATGTGAGATTTCCCTGTTCGATTCAAGGTCTGCTCAGAAGTTACCCAGACATTCAACTCTCAACTCCACAATCCTGCTCTGTGATCGACTGAGTGTGCCTGGACACAGTCAGTATTTCCCGGTCTGTTCTTTTGGGAGCTGGGGAGATTTCGGGAGAGTCTTTGAAGGCAGTTTTTCCTTTTATTTATTTTTTTTACCTGTCTTCCTCAGCCCAAATATTTTCATATTCATCCTGTTTCCACAGCAGGTTTGGCATAAATAACTGAAAAGCTGCAGGGGCTACTTCAGCCTTTGAGCGGGAAGTAATAATATACAGAGTATAGAAATCCTGACAGATTTCAGCAGTCTAACAATGTTTCACAACCAAACTGACTGAAATGTGTGACGCACAGTTTTTTGTAATGCCGTTTGTGCAGTTTTGTTTTATAAAGTATATTGATCAGGATTAGCATGATGATGTTTAGCATTCAGAACTGAGTAACTCTATAACTAGCACTGGCCTGAGAAAGGGAGACATTTTGTTTCAGCGCTTGGCTTTGTACGGGCCAGCCGGTGCGAGAGTTAGCCTGTCCCAGGACATATGGTGCCAACAGCAGAGGAAGCACGTTTAATATGTATTTCGGAACCCAGCTTGTCGCACACGTCCGGTCACTGTGTCCCCAAAACCTCGCTGGAAGGACAGGTGTCCTGCAGAGGAAATGAAAAGAAAACTTAAAATTCCTGTATAGAATGAAGAAAACCTAAGATTCCTTCCTGTACGGAACCTTTAATTTATTGACTTGTGGTCTGTACTGACTCCTGGAATAAATCTGCAGAAGCGCGGGAGCATGTGTTGGGTGAAGTGCGGAGAGCAGCATGTGTTGGGTGAAGTGCGGAGGGCAGCATGTGTTGGGTGAAGTGCGGAGAGCAGCATGTGTTGGGTGAAGTGAGGAGAGCAGCATGTGTTGGGTGAAGTGCGGAGGGCAGCATGTGTTGGGTGAAGTGAGGAGGGCAGCATGTGTTGGGTGAAGTGCGGAGAGCAGCATGTGTTGGGTGAAGTGAGGAGGGCAGCATGTGTTGGGTGAAGTGAGGAGGGCAGCATGTGTTGGGTGAAGTGAGGAGGGCAGCATGTGTTGGGTGAAGTGCGGAGAGCAGCATGTGTTGGGTGAAGTGAGGAGGGCAGCATGTGTTGGGTGAAGTGAGGAGGACAGCATGTGTTGGGTGAAGTGCGGAGAGCAGCATGTGTTGGGTGAAGTGCGGAGGGCAGCATGTGTTGGGTGAAGTGCGGAGAGCAGCATGTGTTGGGTGAAGTGAGGAGAGCATCATGTGTTGGGTGAAGTGCGGAGAGCAGCATGTGTTGGGTGAAGTGCGGAGGGCAGCATGTGTTGGGTGAAGTGCGGAGAGCAGCATGTGTTGGGTGAAGTGAGGAGAGCAGCATGTGTTGGGTGAAGTGCGGAGGGCAGCATGTGTTGGGTGAAGTGAGGAGGGCAGCATGTGTTGGGTGAAGTGCGGAGAGCAGCATGTGTTGGGTGAAGTGAGGAGGGCAGCATGTGTTGGGTGAAGTGAGGAGGGCAGCATGTGTTGGGTGAAGTGAGGAGGGCAGCATGTGTTGTGTAAAGTAAGGAGAGCAGCATGTGTTGGGTGAAGTGAGGAGGGCAGCATGTGTTGTGTAAAGTAAGGAGAGCAGCATGTGTTGGGTGAAGTGCAGAGGGCAGCATGTGTTGGGTGAAGTGAGGAGGACAGCATGTGTTGGGTGAAGTGCGGAGAGCAGCATGTGTTGGGTGAAGTGCGGAGGGCAGCATGTGTTGGGTGAAGTGCGGAGAGCAGCATGTGTTGGGTGAAGTGAGGAGGGCAGCATGTGTTGGGTGAAGTGAGGAGGGCAGCATGTGTTGGGTGAAGTGCGGAGAGCAGCATGTGTTGGGTGAAGTGAGGAGGGCAGCATGTGTTGGGTGAAGTGAGGAGGGCAGCATGTGTTGGGTGAAGTGAGGAGGGCAGCATGTTGGTGAAGTGAGGAGGGCAGCATGTGTTGGGGTGAAGTAAGGAGAGCAGCATGTGTTGGGTGAAATGAGGATTTTGGCTGTTAATTGTGTGGCGGC
>CM056379.1:108319128-108377293 GCA_029718625.1 Synaphobranchus kaupii | reverse complement strand
GGAAGTTAATTGCGAGAACAGGCACCGTTTTCCGAGGTGCTAATGACTATTTGGCGCCGGCGTGGAACGCGCGCTCTCTGCCTGCCTCGCTGAAAAGCACGTCGTGCGCCAGGGACCACGCTGTGCGCTGCTGAAACAGCTCCTTTCACTGGGGGCTCCTCCCCCACACTCTTATGTTTTGACGCAAAGAGCTTTGTGTTTTTTTCACCCTGTGTGGAAAAATATGCAGGGTATGTTCAATATCAGGGAAAACTGATTTTTTTTCTCTCTGTCCTGATGTACCCAGAGTTCTCCATGTCTTTCCCATGGCAGGAATATTTTTGGGAGGCAGTGTGGAGTTGTAGCTTTTGCTCTGTGTCCACACACAGGGGATTGCAGGTTTAAATCACGGTAACTGTGCCCTTTAGAGACATGCTCAGTCCCCAGTGGGTCATTTACACCCCAGGATTGTGTGAAACCTTTTAATCAGCTGCTGTGAATGTTAGCGGCACCTGGGAATGGGTGGTTCGGGGAGTGTGCTCGATGGCCAGGCCGGGCCAGGCACGTGCCTCTTATACATGGGGTTTTGGCGATCGAGGACTGGGTACTCCTTGGTTCCTCTCCCCACCCTGAGAGCCTCAGTTTCTCCCCGCAGGCCAGGCACGTGCCTCCCAAACGTGGGGCGTTGGTGACGGAGGACGGGGTTGGGTTCTGCACATCCCGAAAGCCTTGGTTTCTCCCCCCAGGGTTACACAGAGGAAGTGTGAAGCTGCGGAAATGTCACGCTCACACGCCCCAGAGTCCTGCGGTCACTTTGACGTGGGTGAACTTTAGGCCCTTGTCGCCATTATAAATCTTTAAAGTGGCGAGCCAGGAAGTGCTCAAACAGACGGCTTATCTGCCTGATCCCTTTCCGTCTCCTTATCAATTAGACGGGATCATAAAGGAAGCAAACTCCAGTTTTAGGTAAGATTCGATCTCGTGAGGTCAGACGACGGGATCTATAAATAAACAGTCGGGGGGATAAGGAGGGGTGAGTCCTGGTGTCACGGAAACAGCAGACCCCCCCCCCCCCCCCCCCCCCAGTAGAGAACAGAGGATGGGACTAATGGGATCGATACAGGCTGTTTTCTAGTGTGTTTTGCGGCTGTTTGTTTGTGGAAAAACAGTAGGACCTCAGTCACACCTGTACAGTAAACAGACGGGGTAGACATGGGTAGAATCGGGGGGGCGCGGGGGGGGGGGGGGGGGGTTGTTACCACGGTGATGTCGGAGAGGAGGGACCAGTGGGACAGGGCGCTCCAGATGACAACGCCACCAAAAATGCGAAACGATTGCACGTTGCCGGGGGGTAGCCGGGGGAAAGGACGGCACTCGACGCTATGATGTCATATTCATTCCGCCTGACCTCGGCCGCCCAAACAGGCGGCTTCCCGATTAGCCGGCCGATTAGCGCGCCGCGCCGCCGTATCCTGGTAACGGGAATGCGACAGAGTGCGTCTCCATGTAACTCTGCCACCTGACGCGAGCTAGCGGCCATCGCGTGGCATCCTCTGCCCGTTACATCCTAGCGGCGCTGACAGAGTGCCGGTTGAGTCCTGATTATTTATGACGCTCATTACCAAATGCACTCAGCGGAGCCTGATGCTCTCTCGCTCCCTGCTTTCGTAAAGCCTGCTAAATATCAGAGTTGCCGTGTTACTCTGCGCCGAATCGGCCGTATTGGTAGCCTGGATATTTGGAGACCACGACGTCATTCGTACAAAGCTTTGCCAGATGGAACAACCTCGCATGCAATGTTGACAAATGCATGAAGTGACCTACGCTACCCTATCCTGCAAGATTTTACAGTGGAGAGAAAGCCCTTAAGAGCTGTCAGTTGTCCTGTTCTCATTATCACGTCTTGAAATGACCACGTGCAAGATGACATCATGGTGTCTTTTAAAGCAAGGGTTTGTTGGGCATCTTCGGAGCTTTGCCTCTCCGTTTATTTTAATTTCAACACAGGTTATTGCCTCTCAAATGAGGTCAGGTGACCGTTCTCCCTAGTGCTCATTGGCTAGTTACATTTAATGTGTGGTGGGCCACAGAACATGTATTTACACAATATTTGCCCGTCTTGTTTTGCAGGTTATGACATATCCAGCCACACTACTGATGAACGTGACGGCTGGGGCGCTCGGCGCCTCCTTCAGGAGCTCGGAAGCAATGACACCGGAGAGAGAGAGATCTCCAAAAACTGCACTGAGCCAGGTAGGAGAGCCGGTTGGCAAAATGCTCGCCCCCCCCCCCACGGAGACCTTTCCCCCGCATTTTAGAATTCCCTGCATGGAGCAGAGTTCTGTTCAGAATCTTGTGATTGGCCGGCGTTGTGCTTAGAATCCCGTGATTGGCCGGCGTTCTGCTCAGAATCCCGTGATTGGCCTCATTCTTTCCAGCATTGCGCACACAGTCAGTTCAGAGGGTCAAACGGCAGCTGCACTTATCCTGCCCTCTATGACGTCACAATCGGCCTGAACGGAATCTTCCCATTGGGGTAATGACACTGCGTTGGTGCTCAAATCAGGGCACCTTTCAGCTCGCGTCAGGCAGACTCCAGCTTGATTGCTCCTTCACCCCCGCTGATGTCATTACTGATGTCACTGTCGCCTAGCGACTTCTCGTGTTTCCCCTCAGCATGCCCGCCAGTGATCGGTCTGTGCGCTTAGCGAAGGGACGGGTCAGGATTATAGATCTGAACTACACTGCCGGCCGCAGAAGCATACTCCTCCTCCGTGAGTTCACGACAGGCACTGACTCCTGGTCAGGTTTTCTGGCTGCAGGTCCCCCCGAGCTCGTCAGTCTGGAGCTCTGATACCTGCATGTCAGTAATCCCACTGACACAGGCGATGCTATTGTTGCTAGGGTTACGGTACGAAGGCGACTGACTCAGCACATGGCCGTGGCAGTGAACTGGAGACAGGTTGGTGGGCGTGGAGGGTTACTGGTGTTAACACACAACAAGAGTCATACATTTATCAGAGAAACGAGGGGCTCCTGGTACATTGACCCAGCCGCACTTTTGATTGGCTCGCAAGTTGCAAAAAATTAAAAATAAATCCCCAAAACTCCAATGGATTGGCTGTCCCTTACAGAATTGGAATATATTGAAAATATTTTAAATAAAGTTTCATCAAGGTATACTGCTACGTTTCTGGATATTTGCCGGTTTTGAATATTGCAGTATGTTTTTAAAATACACTTCCGTCAAATATACTTGTCATTATATTTACTAAAAGGTCATCATGGAATATATACTGCATATTTACAATATATCTACACTATATCTGTAGACCAGATATGTCAAACTCCAGTCCTGGAGGGTTGTAGTGTCTGCTGGTTTTTGGTGTGTTTCAGCACAAGTGATTAATTTAAGTAATTGATTCTTAAACTATGTGTCAGGACCCAAAATTATGAGTTTTTGAGGTGGGTCCCAGAATGAGTCTACCAGTGGTTATACGCTGAGAAGGGGCCCTTTCAAGGCAGGCGGGGCCCTACACACAGTGCATATCTTGCATATAGGACGAGGCCCCCACCGATAACTCACAAATCATAGGCCAATGCTTCCGAGGACTGGAAACTCTTTGCCGTCTTACCGTCTCCCGCTAACAACACGCGTCGCGCAGTTCAAAGTCAGCAGAGCAAAATGTGGGCTTTAATTAGCGTTTCCTTATCCTCCGCGGAGATCCCAAACTAGGACAGATTCGCGTTGCGTTTGGATGATAGATGACCGCTTTTTATGCAGAAAAGGCTGGATTTCAATGTTGTTTCTTTATATATATATATATTTGTTTTCTTCCTGGAAACGCTCTGACTCCGCCGTACCCGCTGAGCGAACGGCGACGGGCTAATTAAGGAAGGCTTACCGCGAGGAGGGGAAGCGGGAGAAGGAGGAGGCGTAATCAATGCAGAGGCGGATAACTGATATACTGCCTCAGACTGCATCAGTGCTACTCTTCATTACTTTGTTATGGTTCTCTCTCTGGCACCCTTTCCGTGCGTAAAATGCTCCCTATAAATGACATAGTGCTGAACACAGTAAATGCATTAGATTTATTCAGCATATAGGGTACAGCGCATAAGTTGTCTCGCGTTAGCGTGCGTCTGTAGCACAGGAGAGCGCGAGAGGCAACGCAGAATTCCTGCAAAGCGTGTAGCATTAAAAATGTAGCTTTCAATCACGTCCTCTCCACCAAAACAAATTGCATTTTTTAAAACGCATATGCCTTTCCTTTCCAACCTCCTTCATCCACTTATTGGTTTCAGGGATTCAGGGCGATGGCGTAATATAACCTGACATTGCGCCGAAAAACTCAAATTATTGCCTGACTGCTTTGAGGGTAAAAACTTTGCTTCTGTCCTGTGGTCGGAATCATAATTTAGCCCTCCGCTGTGAGGTGCAGGGGTAGCAACAGGGGGGTTGCTGGTTTAGATCCGTAAAAGCAGGGTAGGCATGGTGCTTCATTACGTGACAATGTGAACATTTAATTTCTTAGCTCATGCTAAATAAATCTGAATCACTTTTCATGTAGGTCTCATGACCTACGTGTTATCTACACATCTAAGTGTTCCCCACACATGCATCCTCAGTGTATGGATTTATTATAGAATATTAATTTAACCTGTGACTGACAGCTTCCTGCTGAACTGTTGGCAATATTAATAGCATTGTAATAACAGGATATCCTTCTTCAAACCTCTGGTTATTACCTCTGGTTATTACTAGTTAATAGTGTTTTTTGACATTTTGGCCTATTCTTTTTATTTTTATTTTATTCTAACAGTTTTTAGAATAAAATAAATAATAATAAAAATTCACAGCATATCTGCACAATTATAATAAGAAAAACAGCCAGTATTTGGTCATTTTTACTGTATATGCTGCATATCCTTAGGCATCTGTTCCTGCGGTTCTTGATAATGTTTGATGTGTTTCAGAGTGATAACTGATCACCACTGCATGGGGTATGAAGGACCGTGAGCACATCTTCACCAAAGTTAGGTTAGGTTAGATTAGACTGGGTTATGTTTGGTTAGGTGTGATTTGTTTAGATGTAGGTAAATTTAGATTAGGTTACGTATGTTAGATGAGGTTGGATTTGGTTTGTTTAGATTAGGTTAGGTTATATTTGGTTATGTAAGTTTATATTAGGTTATATTATGTTAATTTAGGTAGGATTGGGCTGGTTTACGTTTGTGTAGATTAGGTTAGCTTTTGTTGGGTTAGTTTAGATTAGGTTAGGTTAGACTGGGTTGGATTATATTAGTTTATTTTAGATTAGGTTAAGATCCACTTTATTAATCTGATTGGTCACTCTGGTCCTGACACGTGCAGTAATAAGCACATACAAGAAAACTGGCAAGAATTGCACGGTGTGCCATTTCATATTGGTCCCTACATAAGAAGATTAAAAATTCATACGCCACAAAAGGGCGGGAAACAACCCCCCCCCCCAACAAAGAAAAGCAAAGAAAACAAGCTACCCAGGCAGGGGGGGGGGTTCATAAAGTATGTAGCATGTAGTATAAAGTACAGAGAGAGCGTAGCGCTGTACTCCTGGGTCTCTGTGCGTTCAGGCGCGCACACACGGCTTCTCGTGGCACCCCGCCGTGTTTATGAGGATGTTTTTCTCTCAGGGCGCGTGATATTGCGTGACATTGCAGAATACACATGCCTTTCTGCTATGCCAGGGTTTTTTTTAGCCTTTTCAGATTCAAGACCCCCCCACTCCCAGGTCTAAAGGCATCCAAAGGAGCCCCCCCCCCCCCCCCCCACCAGGGGCCACATGTATAAAACTCTGAGTAAAAGAATGCGTAAAAGAACACTCAGGGTGAAAGTCGTAAATCTGCTTAAAAAAAGTTTTTCATTTTCTACCTCTGCCTTTCTGCCACGGTGTCGCCATATCACACAGACTCCAAACATTGCGTACGTATGGTGTCCAGCGTGTGCAGAGGTATGCAGATTCTCACAGAATGTTAGAAATTATGTTAGAAATCTGAATTTCTGCGTGGAAACTCACTTACGCAACTTTCTGAGGGTATTTTTCTGCTCAGCACTGTTTATACATGTTGCCCCAGGTCTAAAATTCATCCAGGGGCCCCCCACCCAGGCTTAAAGGTACCCCCATAGAAGGGGATTGTGCTGATTTATCTACAATAGTAAATCAGCTATAGCAGCAATGAGCGCCGTGTACCCTGTATACACAGCTGGTATTATTTTTCATTTGCTATCAGGGTAAGCAAAAGATGAAAGATACCTTTTATAGAGTGAGCAAAGTCACTTTAGCTGCAGATGAAACACTTCCTGTTTCATGAATCAGTAAGTTATAAGAGGACTAGGCTTGTCAACATTAGATGCCACGTAACTAAATTGGACTTCAGATACATAGAGTTGATGGTACATACTGTAGTATAAGAACACAGATTTTGTTCAGCACTTGCTTAAGCCATTTTACCAACCAGAGCTACACCTGGACCCCTTGTGGGTCACCTGTATTGTGGTTCACCTGTATTTGGCCACTCTCAGGTGAGCCTGAGTTGATCGAGTCTTTTAAGGAAACACGGCCTGGTCGTTTCCTGCGTTATCAGACCTGGTGCCGGGCCGATTGCGGCTGTGTCCTCAGACAGCAAACGCATCCCTTCCAGATTGTTCTCCAGCCCAGCCGCAATGCTTTGTGCCGGCTTCATGCTGAGGCTAAATAAGTTATATTTAGAGAGAAATGCTTAATGCCTTGTTTCTGCTTAATTACGCCTTCCCTGCTGAAATGCTTTAATTATTTTAATTGGGATTATTTGTGCTTTTTGCACCGCGGAGAGCTTCACAATGCTCTCTCTCTCTCCCCCCCCCCCCCCCCCCTCTCTCTCTCTCTCTCTCTCCCCCCCTCTTTCTCTCTCTCTCTTTCTCTCTCTCAATTCAATTCAATTCCCTTTATTGGCATGGCAATTGTCTTGCCAAAGCTTGTTCATGAGAGAAAGGAACATGTCAACAGGAGAAAAAAATACAAAATAACAATAACACATCTGGATAATATACAGTATGTACAGTAACACAGTGACAGGTGTGTGTGTGTGTGTGTGTGTGTGTGTGTGTGTGTGTGTGTGTGTGTGTGTGTGTGTGTGTGTGTGTGTGTGTGTGTGTGTGTGTGTGTGAAGCAGTAACAGGTTTGTATGTATGTGTGTGTGCGTTTGTGTTTGTGTGTGCATATATGCATGGATTTTTGTGTCCGTGCGTGTGTATGTGTGTTCATATTGTGTGCATGTCAGTAAATGGTTGTGTTCCATCACTCACTGACCCTCAGACTGTGGCAGGCAGCAATGAACTGTGCCGCAAGTGTAGAGCACTCCGCTCTCTCCCCCAGTAGTACTTTTAATTAGTTTTTTGGTCCAGGGTCTTCTCCGAAAGGCTGTTGGCGGTCCCTGTACAAGCCCCCTGTTGACAAACGGACGGGTGACCTCCAGTGGAGGACTGTGCTTGGGGCGATAGCTACAAACAGATATCTGGCACACCTAGACCCTAGTGTTGGGGAGGGCTGTATTTTTTGCACTCAGAGGGAAACAACGTTCCACATATTTGTACAGTGTCACAGGTTGAGGGGGCTGTTCACTTTTTTGGAGGGGTGTTTTCATGGTTTAGGGGTACCCTTTTCCTTTGAATTATTTATTTTTGGGCCACGGTACACTGTTAAAAAAAGGCCACTTCGTGTTTTAATTAACTTGCTGTCTGGACTAGCCAGGTTATCTATATGGAAGACGAGGAAGAACTGCATTATGGGTCAGGGGTCAGTTGACCCCGTCTTTATGTTAAAGGGACTGCTTGCAGCCCGCATCAGGGTGGACTTCAGTTTTTAGAGCCTCACAGACAACGTGGAGGCTTTTGTAAATACATGGTGCATCGAGGAAGTGCTTCGCTCTTTTCAGGGTGATGTGTTGGTACTTCATCTTTGAAGTACCTTTTTGTCTGTTTTATCCATTTCTAATTTTATTTCTTCTTTCTTTTTCGGTCCTTGTGAAATGATCCGTTCCCGGTAATGGTGGTTGTTTTTGCCTTTTGTTAATTGGGCTATTTTCCCTTGGTTTTCCGGTAATGGTTTTCTCTTTTTTTGTGCTTTTACTTTTAATTTTATTTTCTTATTTTCTGTTGGTTTGTAAATATGTGAACACATAGGTCTTGTCCTTTGTTCCGTGCATTAAACGAGACCTTAAAACTCTCTCTCTCTCTCTCGCTCTCTCTCTCTCTCTCTCTCTTTTCTCTGTCTGTGTCTGTCTCTGTGTCTCTATCAATCTTGCTCTCTCTCCCACACTCTCTATGCTATGAGGACGGTTTACAGAAAGTAATGCTGGTGTGACCAGGGACTTACTGTGAGGAATCATATATTTATTTGAACACAGGTGGACATAATGACAAGCTACATTAATGCTAATTACTTCATTATGTAGCAACTCAAATCTGTTGCCTGTTTGTGTGTGTACGTGAGAGAGAAAGTGTGCATGTGTATGTGTGTGTGTGCGTGTGTGTGTGTGTGTGTGTGTGTGGGAGAGAGAGAGAATGTGTGTGTGTGCGTGTGTGTGTACTGTATATATGTATTCTGCTCTCTTGCCTAATTGACAAATTGTCGTTCGATCTTTGCTGTTGATTGAAGCCCCTTGTTTCGCTTTTCCCATAGTGAGAAAAATGATCGTATCCTTGATAGCTGTCCTTCTGTGACCTCATTAACAGAAATGACCGTCATCACTCTTTCCCACTGTCTATCCACCAAGGGCACGTCTGTCAGCCAGAAATAGAGCAGAGGGGTCAGGGTTCAAGCAATGCCAGCAACACCCCCCCCCCCCCCCAATCAATGTACACAGTCCCTTCCCCTACCCTGCTTACACGTATGTATATGGATCAGTGAGCATTCTGGGAAAGCTTTGTACCGTCTTGAGTACTCACCAATCCACTCTAGCTCAATAGTGGAAAGAAAGAAAAAGAATCTCTCCATTGGAGTATTTGTGCTGTGCTTTTGGTAAAGGCATCGTTGCCAGTGAGTCATTCTGTATGTGACCTTTTAAAAAAAGCAGTTGCCGTGCACTCTAACGGGGGTGGCGGTGGTGGTGGCGGTGGCGGCGGGGGTCCTCGTGGTAACGATGACGTGTCGTCTCTTCAGATTTATACGCAGGAAGCTGAACGTTGTGCTCTTTTCCATTGTTGTCTTTTCTGCTGATTGCTCAGTCTCTGCCCTGCTGATATGCTCCTCAGTCGAGGCCGTCATTTAACTAATTTTCCTCCGAGCGTCCCCAACCCCATGCCTTCACTTCCTGCGTTCTCTCTCCCGCCACATAAAATGAGACTTTTATCCCTGTTTATCGTTCGCTCTTGATTTTAATCGCTGGACGCCGCCGCGGGTGTTCACTTTGCACATTGTTTTGTTTCCGCAGAAAGTGGCGAAGTGATTTATTTCAGGATCTGGACCCAAAAAAAACTAAACGGAGGGGAGAGAGCGGCACGCCGCCCCTGTGCAGAGGCGCGGCGCTGAACGGATGCTCGATGGCGGATGATGACGCTTGTGGGGGTAAAGACAGCGGTTATCCCCCCCCCGCGCGTAGCGGGTTCGAGAGGAGGCCCGCGATGACATCGTCTAGCCCTCTTTGGGAGATTTTGTGGCGCACTGGGAGGAGGTGATCTTTTATTTTCTTGTAATGAAATCTTTCCTCGGAGGATGCTGAGGATCATGGGAACTCTCTCGGTGCGGATGATTTAGCACTCCTAACCAACATCGGGGTGTTCTTGCGTAGCCGGCTAGAGACAATCAACTCTGTGGTACATCGAAGAGTCAATGCCAATTAAATCTTTGGGTTTGTGATATAATACTATTGTTTATATAGCGCAGTGAAACGCACTGGGCGCTGTACTTGAACCTGACTGTGTTTACAGACACTTATTTGGAATACTGTACAGTACCAGCTCAAAATGTGCAACCTGTAAGTGCTGTCCTCTTTATGGTATTCAGGCCCGTGAGACAGAATGTAGGGCACAATACAAAGTAGTTCTTGCAATGATTGCAAGGAAACATTATTTAGAAAAATGTGTAAAAGGCATACAAAACAAAACAATGAAGCTCAGATGGTGGGGTCAAAAGGTCAAAAGGAAGTGTCTAGTTCATCCTGTGAAGGCCCCAGGTTAGGTCTGGTATCACCTGTGGCCGCCAGCCCCGCCAGGACCACACGTAACCAGGGCATAGCATCGCCCAGGGAGGGAGGGCTTCAACGTGTCGTTTCTCACCAGCGCCCCCTGCTGGTCGGTCAGGCACCCCACAGTCCGCTTTGGCTGACTTGTCTTCCTCTGACACTCAACTCTGGCGGCCAAACTTTTGAAGAAAGACGCAGCGGCTCTGCGTACCCGTTTCAGAGTCGAATGTGTTATTGTCCGCGTTGCCGCGATGACGCAGCTGGTGAATACGACTGGCTATTCCAAATTCAGGAAGAGGAATAGGGAGCATTGAGATTACTCAATGCCATCAAATGGAAATTAAACGATCTTAAAGCTCAGCTTTTGTTAGATTATTTTTTTATTGCAGGTTGTGCTAAATAAAAAAAATAATCTAACAAAAGCTGAGCTTTAAGATCGTTTAATTTCCATTAATATTTTCGGAATTAAGAGTGCGGAGAACGAAGAGCACATGTATCCACAATTATAATGTTGATTAAAATGTGCACAATTTTGCGACGCAAGTTAAAATAATTTTATTACTTGCCTAATAGCCTAATTGAGGAGAACCGGCTACATTTGATGGCATTGAGTAATTGGTGAATTAAACACTGATGTAGCCTATTGTTAATCAAGGAAACGGATTGAAAAATTATTAAGACCAATAATCAGTTTAAAGGGAAGTTTTCCGCTACCCCAATTTTCAGCTCAGGAGCCGCCACTGGATATACCTCCTAAAGGAGACTTTCCTGATTTATCTTGCTACTGTTCAACCGCAGTTGTCACCGATTTTTTTCCTTTTTTTGGTGTTCCAGGGGGGTTTCGCTGTGCGCCGTGGTAACGGACCATTCTCAACAGACTGGTGCGGGTGGGGGGGGGGGGAAACAAATAGAGGGAGAGAGAAAGAGAGGGATAGAGAAAGAGAGAGAGAAAGAAAGAGGGAGAGAGAGAGGCAAAGAGAGGGAGAGAGAGAAGGGTCTCTGGGGAGCACCACTTGGGTTATTTAAAGTCCCTTGTTGTTTGGATTGCGCCACCGGAGGGGAGATGTCTTCATCAGCTGCGGAGAGAGAGCGGCAGGGCTTTGTTAGGGGGAGAGGAGAAGTGATTAATTATAGGGAGAATCCCTGGGTGGCGGTGGGAGTGGGAATGAGAGTGGGCGGGGGGGCGAGGGGGTGGGAAGAGCCTGCACCAGCTCCTTTAGGGAGAGCGAGGGAAATCAGGCCAGCCGGGCCGAGCGCTAGGGCCTGCTGAGGAGCACATCAAAGAGAGGAGCTAACGCTGCTGCCTCTGGACTGCCTCTACCCCTGCTATAAATGCCCCAGCTTTCTGACAGGGGGGGCACGTTGTCTCCTCTTTGATGAGGAAGTCGTGTGAGGCCGAGGAGATTCTTACGAACCCGGTAATGGCCGGAGCGACGCTAACAATGAGCTTTCGGTCGCTGAAGTGGTTGGACAGATCAGGTGTTTCCCTCCACAGAAGAACCCTTTGATTGGACCAGTGCATGTCAGTGAGCCACTGATATGCAAATGTGGCTCCGCCCATTTTACTCTTCCATCACCAGCGATTGGACCTAGAAGAGGCTTCGGTGCTCTACAGCAGAGTGACATATCTGATGTCGGTTCCATCCCGGTCGGGTGACTTAAGCTCTGTAAGTGAACGTACTCTGCTAACAGGGTTTTACAAAGGGCCGCAATTCTTGTGACCATTCAATAGTTTATTGCAAGTCAAGCACCCTTTGTCCCTCTCAAACTACCGCTATTGTTCTTTGTTTTTTTTTACACTGGTGTCAGCCATATCCATGCTAAATGGGTGAACTGAAACTGCAGATCTGTCAGACTTATTTTCTTTCTCACTGGCCTGTTTTTCATCCCTTTGGACTCAAAGAGGGCCCCTATGTCCACGATCGTCCGTCTGACCTGCGTAACAAAAAGCGCTAGGTGTTAGCGACTGGGAGGACTTCCGAAGGACCTTTCCACGGTGCTCCGATGGGCCGATAATTCTGCTATCACACCTTTAAAACACACGCTGCGCATCGTTCACGCTGCGCATTCCTTGTTGCGTGAGCGCGGATCGTCAGCTGAACAGAACAGGCCAGGGAATCGTTGTTTCACTTCTGCCTGGATTGAACTGTCCTCACTTCCGCACAGTAAGCAACTTCCTTCCTGTCTTAGTTCTCTCTCTCCATCGACACTCGACCTCCGGGCTTTTGATCTTACCCCAATCTGGAACAACCCAAATTTGCTGAAAGGAGCTACTGATATGATAATTTTTTTTTCTTTAGTCACAGCAGAAGAGACAAGAAGCAAACGATCTTCTTCAAATAAAAAAAATAAAAAAAGACACCTTCCGGTGATTAGCTCAACTGAGAGGCTTAGTCTGCGGCAGACAGCTCCTTGTTTGTCCTCGTTTCGGAGGGAAGAACGCTCGCTACGCGCTCTCATTACGCCCCGCAGAGAAACAGCTATCCGCTGGATTAGAGCTGAGTTCACCTCCCGTGGAAATCTCTCCGCTGTGACTTTTCAAGATTAATTGCGTCGCCGAGACGAAATGAGAGCAGGCGTCTGGTGATCTCACGACGGCGACATCGTGCCGTATCTACTGCCTTCAAAGCCCCCATATTTACTGTGTCACAAGCATGGATCTCTCAGGTGCACCAAAACCGAATTACTATAGCCCGGAAGGAGTCTAAGATCAGGAAATGTAATTAAATGGGTCTTTCTGCAATGGCGTGCGTGCCCAGTGATGGATTGGCGGCCTGTCCAGGGTGTATTCCTGCCTCTCGCCCAATGCATGCTGGGATAGGTTCCAGCACCCCCCGCGACCCTGACCAGGAATAAGTGGGTTAGATAATGGATGGATGGATGGGTCTTTCTGCTGGGGATACACTAGAGATTGTTATAATGTAAAGTCTCTGTGCTTCTCTTCGTCATGGCGATAGTCGTCATGAAGTCCTTCTGCTTGTCCTGATTAACTCGCCTGTGGTCAGCTGTGCAGATCTCTTGTTCAGCCCTGAACGGAACACGAGTCTTGTTTCCACGGGGACAAACATCAGTTCACTCCTTTTTTTTGTTTGTTTGCTTCACTTTAAACTTGGTTCACACTTGCCGTCAATTCCCCCGATTTTAAGCCCGACTGCCGTCCCGACGGTCAGGACTAATTATGCTCTAATGTGAACGGGCTCAAGACGTCCGAATTTGCCGACCCCTCCGTTGACTCCCTACCAGTCGGGACAGGCAAGATTTTTTCAAACATGTTTGATTTTGTCAACTGACTGAAACATTCAGTGGCGTAGTGTGAATTGGTCAAATACTGACATCTGAGACTGACCCTAGCAACAGCCAATGGGATTTAAGCTCAAGATAAACATAATGGACAGGAAGTGAACTCGCTGTAACTACAACCACAATCTTTTTTGAGCTTTAGTGTTTCTGAAAGATTTTGCAAAGTTTGGGACAAGATGTTAAGAATCGAGCTAGTTAGGCCTCATGTGTGAAGCCTTCCTTCCTTCTGTTCTCAGTCGACGGAAAAGCAAGACCGATCGTCAAGACCAGTCGTTAAGTGTGAGCTAAGCTTTACTCTTTCTGACTATAATTCATTTTCAGCGAGAAATAAATAGTTATGTCAACTTGACCCATGTTATATTAATGATGAACCTTGGCGAAATTCAAAGCTGTTTCATCACCACAGATTTTGGATGTAGTTGTTTACCCTTTAAAATAAATGAAGAGGGGGCTGAGCTTTAATATTTATTTCTATGCGGATGCGAGGCCTTCATGTCCTGAAACGGTTCTCATTATGGCTGTTGAAGTCACGCCGCAGCACATCTCTGTTTCAGAGGTGGCGGCAATTAAAGTCCCGTTCTTTCACACCCTTCCTACAACCCGCCACCTGGCTGGCGGCCTTTGCATCCCGCCGTTAATCCGTTTGAAGCAAGGATTCTTGAGCTTTTGAAGAGAGATTCTGGACCAAATGAATCTTATGAATCGATTCCAAATTTGGAGCCCCATAGGAGTGTGTGGGGGGGGGGGGGGGGTAGCTGGGTGTTGGATCCAATCAGGGTCTTCGCTGATCAGAGCTGTGGTGGTGTGTTGCTCTCCCCATCTGAAACAACATCCCCGGACCCCCCACCCTCTTAGACCATAATGCACCCCACCCCCCCCCCCCCCCCCCCCCCCAGAAAGCAAGCCGCCCTGCTTCTCAAATAATTTGTGAAAGAACAGAATTAACTTTATGTTGTAAGATTGCATATTGTCTATACCTGCATATGTGTGTACTTATGTCCGTCGTTCTGGACAATAAGCTCTGGTAAATGGCTAAATGTGAACGTAAAGGTGATCCAGGGCAGCCAAAATAATGAGCTAAAGCCAGAGAAAGAATATGAGAGGAACAAGGAGTAAGACTAAGAGCATTTTAGACGCAAGACTTTTCAGGGTTGGAGAACTTGAAATAGGTTATGAAACCGCAGAAGGGTTTACAAAAATCGACCCGTGTTCCTAGCTACGCCAGAAAGTGAACTTTTAAGTGTGTAAATACCAGGACTCAAATATACACCTTCAGACTTTCTGTGGAAATTACCCTTTAAAAACAAAACAAGCAGTGTTGCTTTCTCACAACAGACACAGCTCTCCACCAGAATATGCACTTTTATCATTTTCAAAGGGCTTGGACTGAGGGCGCGAAGCAGGATGCTGAATATCAGTACTCAGACCATTGAAACACCTTCTGTTTTCAAGCCGGCGAGCTCCTCCAGTCCCGCCGATGGAGAAACGTGCCCCTCGGATCTCCAAATCAATACTTTACCCCCGAGGAGCCGGCTGTAGACACTGTCAAATTTTAGCACGGAGGTGCCACTAGCAGCAGCGCTTCCATTTCGTGCGTCACATTTGAGCGGTTTTCTTTTTTTATCCATTTTCTTTTTTTTACTCTGTGGCTCAGCCCCCGTGCATTGCGCTGAAATGTTCTGAAATTCTGTCTGCCGCTGGACCCGTGCCAACACCCCTCAGGCCTGGTGCATCAACCTGCACTGTCATATTAGGTTCTGAAGTATAGACTTTTTTTTTTACGTTATATTTTTATAGGCTTTTCAGCTTTAATGCGCGGCACAGTGTAGAGAGAGACGGGAAGAACGGAAGTGAGAGAGAGGGAGATACATGCGACAAAACTCGCAACGAGCGTGTGGACTGCGTGCTACCTGTAGGATGCGCCCCCGAGACAGCCCCGAATAGACATCTTTAACAAACAAAAAAAAGCAATAATAAAATTCTTATTGGAATCGGGAGTAGTTAAAAGTAGAATAAAAATCAATGAGCTTTGAAAACGTTGCTGCGTGCAAGTGTATCAGATCGTAATGGAACTGCAGCCCCCTTTGTGCGCTAACTGTGGGGCCGTGCGTGCCCAAGTGGCCACGTGACGGCCCCACTGTTTGGACAGGCCGTTTCCCTTCCCGTCAGAGCTAGCATCACTCCCAATCAATCCTAAGGGCTGCAATGTGGCCGGGTAATCCGCTTATGAGCTCATATGAGCCTCCTCTTCACGGAACACTTTGCTTTCAAACTTCTTAAAGATGCTGTGCAATCAAAATCATATATATATATTTTTTAAATAGTTGAGATGTAAATTTTTTTTTAAACCGTGATCTCTCCACCAGGACCCAGTGTTTATATCTGATTGCCCTTTATATAACGCATTATCTACGCTATATCGGCACGAGATGTATGTGCATATGAATACATAGAAATGATTACACTTACTTACGTTGTTACTTGACACGTCAGATTGGGCTAGTGGTAACAGCCCTCAGGCATATGTTGCCAGCTGAACTACATGTTTTTGGTGATTTTTATAGTCAAATGAGGAGGTAATTAGCACGCGATGCAAGACCCAAGATCTTAGACATGTGGCTATAAAATCTACTGATGAGGCAATAATTATTCTCTTTGTTTTCTTAATTAGGTCCGTATTTTTCGCAAATTTGAATCCAGTTCCGATAAAAGAAAATCACTGCTTATACTATTTCATAACAGTCTGGATTAGGCTGCCCCCTCAAAGCACTGTAACTGTTAGTAATCAGGGTTACATTTTTTAGACGTTTAAACAACGGTTTGTGCGCCGCTTTGATATCCTCTGTTTGGCTGGAATCAGTTTGTGTACATTGGCCATCGTCTCCTGACACCGTCCAAGTCTCTGATCCCAGTGAGAGACCTTGGCTGAATCTACCCTCTGTGTCCGGTTTGCTGATGTTTTTATATATTCACAAAAGGAGTCATTATGGATTCTCATGCACACGGAAGTGTGCGCGCATGTGACAGTTATGTATGTATGAATATGAATATGAATGCATTGTCTAAACATGAATAAATATGAGGCTCTCGTGCATACCTCTTATTTGCTTTTCATGTTGTCAGAGACTGTTCAACACGGATCCGCAAAACCTCCTTACACGGAGAAGAAATACGACTTTCAAAAGTGCACTTTATCCATAGCCAGAGTTTTCTCTGAGGTTATTGTTCTTATATAAAAATATGGCACGGCCCGGAACTCAATGCAGATTGTTTTAATATTTCATATAGATATGGTGCCTGCTGATGATTAATATTGTTTTTCACTTGGTTAGTATGCATTCATAATAAATATCCTGTCAAACTTAAAATATCTTTATCTTGAATTGTTTCTATTGGGGGCTTTGCTCATGAAAATAGGTTGTTTGAGTAGTAATTCATTGTATTTGAAGGGAACAACAATAACAGAATTATGTAGGTATTCCAGAATTATATATACTTGTGTGATATATATCATTATAACGGTACAATTCTGGAATATATGCTGGAATTTAGTTATTTTTGCTGGCAAAAGAAGTTTGAGTCATGATCCTAACTGTGCGAGGAGAGAGCGAAACCTTTGATGGCATATTACTCAGCATGGTTGCTAAGCTTACTACACGCAATGTGTCACGGCATATCAGCGTCCCCGGAGTGTGTGTGTGTGTGTGTGTGTGTGTGTGTGTGCGTGTGTGTGTAGACAGGCCTGCGCTCGGGAAAGATGTTGATTTCATCAGCGTAGTGTTGGGAGCCTAACTGAAAAAAAGGAGTAATACAGGCAAATCCGTGTCTGCATGACGTATTAAACAAAGGTCCGGGGAGACGTTACTTTCTTTCTCCAAGTCTCATGAGAATATCACCTAATCAAACTGCAGGAGGCCAGTGGCCATTTTTGTTTGTCATGTTTGTTTTCTGCTGTTGTTTCTTTTTGTTGTTTTTGTTGATGTGCTCGTGCCTCCTTCCTGCTGCTGAAGCAGTAGTTTCTCCAGTAGTTACACCTGTACGGGATCCTTAGCTTTCTGCTGGTCGTGCTTCCGTACCTCTGTACCTCAATCTACTGAGGTTTTAAAATTAATAAAAGGGAACTTACAAAGTTAATTACTGTAGATCTTTCAGGTTGAGTTCAGAACAAGGGGGCGTAGGTTGAAGAAAAAGGTAGAGATCCGCATGAATGTCAGGAGGTATACGTTTACACAGAGAGCCATCAATGTGGGCAAAGCCTGCTGGGTAATGTAGTAGAAGCAGAGACGCTCAGGGTGTTCATGTCCAGACTTGGTGCAATGCTGGCTACTCTCTAGTTTGTTGGTAGCCCTTCTGATGGCACAGAGCCAGAATATGTTCATGGGAAAAGAAAAGTTGTTTTACAGTTTTAAAAAATCTCATTATTAAATGTAAAGGATCAGATGATAATTTATTTGTTAGCGGCCGACACTAAAATGCTTTTTGCTTATTATAAATAATGTTTTATCAAGGTTTGTTGACCATAAAATAGAGTCCCTCTTAATTTTTTTCCCAAAATGTTTTGTCCATGGAAACCGAACATAGTACTTGCTACATCCAAAGTAATTGAGCCCAAGCAAGCCAGCTGATGCAGAGAAAATTCCAGTAGCGAGGGCATATTTTATGAAACTGGACTATAGCCACAGAGTTACAGGTTTGAATCCCAGATTGACTGCTGCTGCTGTGTTCTTCGTAGGCAATTCGTGCCAATTAGTTAAGCAAATAGGAGGCTGTGTCAACAGATAATGTGTAAATACGCAAAAGCTGTGCTGCTGGAAGCCACCAGGATAAGGGCTCCAGCAGCAAGCACATAAATAAACATGGTGGGATTTTAACCAATTAACGGCTGGCGGCTCTTGTGTGACTGACGGTCACTAACCGCCAAAATTCCCAGTGTTAAGTGTTAAACTCTCACTATAATTATGATTCCAGTGGGGATCATATCTACTGTATTAGTGTTAAAGGTTCTCTATCAGAGTTTTTTACTATTTTTTCCCTGAAAATATTGCATAGCTGATTAACAGCAGTGCTGCTCTGTCTCTGCGATCCTCTCTCAGCACGGCCCATCGCCACACAGCACGTTTAGCCATATGGAAGGGTGTGAAAGCCCTGTCTCCATTTTTAGATGGGATGAAGATACATGACATGTTTGCTTAGTGTAGGATGTTACAGCCATGGGCTTAAAATTTTTGTTACAGTAAAATAAGCAGTTTGAGGGGAGAGAGGGGGAGTGAATTTTTTTCACGCAGAGGAAGCGGACTTCTCGCTAATCGTTTCCTCGATTAAACTCAGACCTGCTCAGAGTCTCTCTGTCGTTGCGAGCGTGTGCAGTCACGCATCTTCGTAGGATGATGTGTGTCGTGTACTCTCGAAAGCCCTGTGTGCCCAGCGACCGGGCTTTGCTTAATCTTCCGTGCTGGTCTGCGGCACGACTTTAATGAGATTTATTTTGTGCGTCTGTGGAAATTTATACACAAGCAAGGGAAATAAAAAGCTGTAATGTTGTTTAGACTCACTCGAGCTGAAAAAGTCAAGGTTGTTTGTTGTTTTTTTGGGGTTCGGCTGGGGTCCCCGGTGACGTGTTTCCCGACACGCGCTTGAACGCTGCAAACGGCGGGCGCAGCGGAAAAGATCGATGCGTCTCTGGGCTCGACTTGGGCGGCGGCGCTAACAGTGGCACAACGACGGGACCCGTGGAGTTACGCACGCTCTTTCGCGGATTGCTTCGCCCGAGTGGTCATTGAGCTAGGCTATCGTTCACGCCATCTAGGTCACTCAAACAGCTCTAATTCATATTTTCAAACCACAATTGTAGAGTGAGTGAGTGACCACTAAGTCGAGTTTTGATAAACCATGTTTCAAAGTGATTGTAATTTTTCTGATAAATAGTTAGATATTTACAGTTTCACTTTTACATTATTATTCGTAGGGATTTAAGTAAAAATCCACCAATTTAAAATAAACAAAAAAAAACTGGTAAAAATGGGTTGAGTGAGTTTTGGGTAAACACGCATTACAGCAGTACTGAGAAAGTTACTCTGGTAAAATTTCAGTGTCATGTTGATTTTTCTTTTTTTGTTTCGTAACTGTAACATTTTTGTTTGTGTCTGAGCCTCTTAAATGTCCCCCCTCAAATGATAAGACTGTTACTCGTGGCTCATGATGGACAGAAAGCTTTTTTTCTAGACTAATTGAATTTACCCCTCAAATAAGCCTTGTTGTTGCTTTTAAAGAGTCTTGACTTATCTGCAGATAAGCATATTTCTGATAACACATTCCTGCGCAGTCTAATTAAAATCAAACAATGGGAAGAGGAATCTCCATCACTGTTTTGTGTACATTCTACGCTTTGGATAAAAAAAACATCTCCCACTGTGCATAATAATGCCCATAATGAGGAGCAGAAATGCCTGCTTCCCAAATGCCTGCTTCCATCCCAAATGCCTGCTTCCATCCCGAATGCCTGCTACCATCCCAAATGCCTGCTTCCATCCCAAATGCCTGCTTCCATCCCAAATGCCTGCTACCATCCCAAATGCCTACTATTCCCAACTGCCTGCTACTATGCCAAATGCCTGCTTCCATCCCAAATGCCTGCTACCATCCCAAATGCCTGCTTCCATCCCAAATGCCTGCTTCCATCCCAAATGCCTGCTACCATCCCAAATGCCTGCTTCCATCCCAAATGCCTGCTACCATCCCAAATGCCTACTATTCCCAACTGCCTGCTACTATGCCAAATGCCTGCTTCCATCCCAAATGCCTGCTACCATCCCAAATGCCTGCTTCCATCCCAAATGCCTGCTACCATCCCAAATGCCTGCTTCCATCCCAAATGCCTGCTACCATCCCAAATGCCTGCTATTCCCAACTGCCTGCTACTATCCCAAATGCCTGCTTCCATCCCAAATGCCTACTACTCCCAAATGAATGCTGCCATCCCAAATGCCTGCATCCAAAATGCATGCTGCCTCTGGCCAGTAGTGGACAAGAGGGTGACATTGTACCAGGATCAATATTTCTAGATATTTTTGGAACTGCTTACAAGGGAATCAATTACAGTGTGGAATCTGTGTGGTGTGTGTGTGTGTGTGCGTGCGTGCGTGCGTGCGTGCGTGCGTGTGTGCGTGCGTGCGTGCGTGCGTGCGTGTGTGGTGTGTGTGTGTGTGTGTGTGTGTGTGTGTGCGTGCGTGCGCGCGTGCGCGTGCGCGTGTGTGGTGTGTGTGTGTGTGTGCGTGTGCGTGTGCGTGTGCGTGTGCGCGTGCGCGTGCGCGTGCGCGTGCGCGTGCGTGTGCGTGCGTGCGTGCGTGTGCGTGTGCGTGTGATATTACCTAATTCATCATGTCCAGAGAGTTTCCCTAGAGTCTATTGATGGTTCTTGGTCTCTCTGTAAATATGGTAGTATATTAAAGGGAATATACTATATCCTCTCGGTTTTCCTGTTGGATCCCCCAGGGAAATAGAGGCTCTCTCTGAAGCAGATGTATCTTTGTACATCCGTATACCTGTGAAAATGTCCCCCTTTTTTCATTTTCACTTCTATACGCAGTCGTGTTATTGAGTTGGATGATGTGCAGTTGGTAGAGCAGTCTTTTGGCGGTTTTGTATTGAACTGAAACAAGACTACACATGTTGAATATTGCACTCTCGGCTCTAGATTTACAGAATCGAGTGAAACAGGCTGAAAATAACGGCCTGTACACTGCAGGGGACCTGCAGACAAGCACTGCTTACAGACAGCAGGACTGGCATTGAACGTCTGTCATCTGTCTGTACTAATTCACTTCGTAATGTTTGTAATAATCTGTCCATTTTCTTAACTGAAATCAGTCATCTTGCTTTCTGATGATCTCAGGAATCGGCCTCATAAATCGACGCAAACAGGGAATATTTAATAGAATAACTAATTTGGAGCCATGAGAAGATGACTGATCCATTACAGTAGGAATGCTTTGAATCCATCTGAAAGGTATGGAAACAGACAAAGAAACAGCCGACATCATATTTCTAATGTAATCAGCATTGCACAGGTTAGGACAAGATGTCTCTTTTCCTATCACTGTGGGAGATAGCCAAATGAAAATACTTTGTCATTTCCTGCAGAAGTAATGTTTGTGATGCTTTAGGCGTATACCTCGCCTTCAGCTAGCTTCAGTATGCTTACTTTTTTTTTTTATTCGGCTGTCGCTTCATAACAACGGGCCATTGCTAAGGTGCAGGTGAAATTATTGAAAAGTCCTCTTATTAAACAGATGAAAAGTCAGATGGAATGATCAGGCTGCTGGAAGGTCTCGCTCTGAACAGATACAGTATACCCCCCCCCCCCCCCCCCCCCCCCCCCCCCATTCACACACGCACACACACACACACACACACCCTTCCTGGGTATCATCTGTCTATGTGAGATATCAAGCTTTCTGCCCAGTGAAATGACCATAGTGTAAGCAGAGCAAACAAAAGGCCTGGCTGGAGTTTGCCTCCATTGGCGTTACTTAGATCAGTAGGATGGATCATAGGATGACCTATGCTGACCTGTGCCGACCCAGATTTCCAGCAGAAGAGCGCAGAATTACAAGGAGGACATGCGATGCTATAAAAGAGCATGCATACTCAGTCAACCTACCCTGTATAAATAAAGAGGAATTAATAGATAATAAATACCTGTTGGACTGGCTGAGACTCTCTTTGGTGATAGGCCTGTAGACAGGCCCGCACCTTCATTGAGACATGCTCCTGGGCACACAGGTTCAGACATCTCTTTTCTCTCCTTTTCTCTCTCTCCCTCTCCTCTCTCTCTCCCTCCTCCCTCTCCCTCTCCCTCTCCCTCTCCCTCTCCCCCTCTCTCTCTCTCCCCTCTTCCCCCCTCTCTCTCCCTCTTCCTCTCTCTGTCTCCCTCTCCCCCTCTCTTTCTCTCTCTCTCTCCTCCCTCCCTCTCTCTCTCTCCCTCTCCCCCTCTCTCTGTCTCTCTCTCTTTCTTCCCCTCTCCCTCTCCCACTCTCTCTGTCTCCCTCTCCCCCTCTCTTTCTCTCTCTCCCTCTCTCTCTGTCTCTATCTCTCTCTCCCTCTCTCTCTGTCTCTCTCTCTATCTCTCTCTCCCCCCTCTCTCTCCCTCTCCCTCTTCCCCTCTCTCTGTCTCTCTGTCTCTCTCTCTCTCTCTCTCTCTCTCTTCTCTCTCTCTCTCTCTCTCTCTCTCTCTCTCCTTCCTTGAGTTTCACTGATTTCATGTTAGCGGTATTTTTACATTAGCGGTGTTTTTACGCTAGCCCTTTCGCGGCGCTCTCAGGCCTCGGGGCTCGTGCGCTGACATGCCCAGTCATCGCTCCTGCGCTGATTCACGTTCGTCTCCCTCTCCCCTCTCCCCGTGATGCCGCACACAACCCCGCTTCCTAGCACCGGGGGGTTGCCTAGGCAACCCGGCTGAGTGTGAGATCATCGCCACCACGGGTGCCAAAAAAAGCGCCCGAGACCCAGAAAGGGGATGGGTCTGCAGCTACGCCGTTACCTAACGACCCCGGGTCAGGGGAGTGATGTCATCATTCGGAGGGGAGAGCGCGGTTTGGGATATGTGAAATGAAGGCTGTTAAACCTTTCTTGGAAAACCTGCAATTCTTGATATGCCTGTTTATGGGAAATACACTTTCATCTAATCTGTCCTTATCTGTGTGCGCGAGTCTGCGAGAGTGAAGTCTAACAAACCATGGCCCTGAACCTGTGTGCGTGTGTGTGTGTGTGTGTGTGTGTGCGTGCGTGCCTGCGTGCGTGCGTATATGGAATTCATATACTTTGATCTAAAATATTTTATGTTGCTGACTATAAGTGAGAAAGAGGATCTGGTACCTAGTTAGGATGTATGCGGTTTAAAAATTAGCAGACCAACTGGATTACTTTGCTACATTTGTCCAGTGCTTAGCTTTTACAAAGCCTCAAATGCCAGTGATGATTTTTTAAAGAACAAAGTACAATGATTTAAATTTAATTTGCGTGGGTAAAAATGTCTTTGTTTTAATCACGGTTATTTTGATTCTGAATGAATTCTTCTCATTGCTACTACATCACTGCAACTGTTGGCACGGTTACGAGTCTCAACGTGGCGCTGTGCTGTGACAAAACCTCTCCATCTGATGGCTTCTGTGGCTGCAGAGTGCAGTTTTTAGCTTACATAACATCAGTGTGTGGGAATATAAAATGTAATTTATCATTGTTTCTGTGGAATTACAGTTCATTACATCACGCTCACTTAAGCCCGGAAGGAACCGTGCACGGTCCTGTCACGGTAGGGGGGAAATATATATGTTAATAAACGGTGGCAGCTAATGAATTAAAAATCTTAAAACACTTAGATTGGCTATTATAATTCTTCTACACGGTTTGTTCATTAGTGTTGTCAGCTCGAGGACGTATGTGAAATCCCTGGGCTTGCTTAGACTGAGCGCTCCTGTGGATTAAGCGTCAGTGCACCTACGCTAGATGGGTATGGAACGGCCGGGCGAGGCCGAGAGAGGAGACGCGTGAACTGGAACACGCCATTGCGTGTAGCGTGCTGCCACCTTCGCCGTGTCAGCGCTCACGGGTGATGCTCGAGTAACTGGGACAGCTGGGGGGTTTTTTCTGATTTTTCCCTTTTTCTCCCAATTTGGTAGCCAATTGGACCCTGTGCAATTCAATTCCCCCCGTGTAGCAACCGCTATAGAATCGCCACTACAGCCCCGGTAGCAGGAAAGAGGGCGCCACGTCCTCTTCAGGGCGCGACTCCTCAAGCTCGTAACCGTGAGTCCCGCTCCCCCAGGGCTGTCTTATGTGCGACGATTCTCTCCGAGTCCCTCCCCCCACCCCACTCAAGGCACCGGCCGTACTCGGATCTGGCAGGACCGGGGATCGAACCCCCGATCCTCGGGGGGCAACCGCGCAGACAGAACCTGCGCCCTTTGTCCGCTGCACCGCCGCGGTGCCCTGGGACAGCTTTTAAAGAGAGAACCTTTATTTTATTTTATTTTTTTTATTACTTATGACTGTCCTACTGTTAAAAAAAAATAAAAAATACTTGGAGTAATTATCCTGTGACGAGTGTGATGGGCAAAATGAGCCCCAATGAAGGGATGAAATATGCAGACGGTATTTGGGCCTTTTCTGGGGCCTGCGAGTTGAGAGAGATCACTTTGCGTTCTGGCAGCAGGGAGAGTAATGAGGGAGTGCACTATATTTAAACAGTGCAGACTGCAGATGGATGAGGCTCCTCTCCGGTCACCGCTCCCCAAAGACGAGGTTTCTTTACTCTACCTTTTATCCTCCACCGCCGTTAAAAATAAATGAGCTCGCTCTATTCAGGAGGGACCCGCGCGGGTCCGTAAAGATAGCCGTAATGCAGTACGCCAGCAAACCGCGCTCGATGGCGCGCGCGCAACTTTGGAACTGCTTAGAGATGAGTAATGCCGGGCAGTCCATTACCGGCGACCAAAACAATGCGAGCATTGCTATCCGACCTTCTGCTGACGACGGCTTGTTGTTACGTCCACCTGAGGAGGAATCGGGCGATTCCCCGCGGCGGCTGGAGGAGAGAGAGCAGGCAGTGGGCGTGGGAAACCTCCCTCCTGCCCTCAGAGACTGGGACGGGCGTGTGAGCCAATCAGAGCAATCAGATTAGCCAATCAGAGCATGCCGAAGAAGGCGCATCCATAATTACCTTAGACGAGTGGTTCCCAAACCTCTCCCCCTGTAGCCCCAGCTGGATCCAGGTATCTGACGTGCTCCATCCCAAGAACACCTGATGAAACGAATCAAAGGCTTGATTAGTTGTATCAGGTATATGTTTGAGGTGGAACAAATCAAATACCTGGATCCGGCTGGGGTACCCAAGGAGAGGTTTGGGAACCACTGCCTTAGACTAACAAGGCTTTCAAACAAACTCATTGTGTGTTCACTGTAATCATGTGCAAGGGTTTTAGGTAAAATATCGAAATAATGTCTATCCATTTCTTTACAAAAATGGACTTCCACAGAGTAGGAGTCGGCCATTCCTGTCCAGATGATTGACATGTTTCGGTCTACTTTGCCCTAAATCCGCTTTTTTTTTTCTTTATTGAGCCTTTGAGCGCAAGCTAAAGTGCTCATCAACCATTCAAAGCCCTTTGAGTCTAGGATACGATACATCCTGACAGGCCTTTTCCGATGCATGCATACATTTTATGCATAAATTCAGTCGCATCTGCATTTTTAAACTGGGGAGTGTCTAATTTGTTTCCGGGTGTGTCTACAGCGCTAGGGAGAGCCGTAACCCAGTTCTGCCCGGGTGGGGGAGGGGGGGTGGGGGGGGGGCAGCCAGCATATGTCCCCGGCTCTGTGTTACTCTGTGTGCTTTTATATAGGGTAGGGCCTGAGAGAGACGTCACCATGTAGTTTACCCCCCGAAGGCAACTGAGCTTGGACAAGCCTTTACAAGCCTTTGCAAGGTCGGGCAGATCCCCCTGCCCGTTGGCTATGTCGTAGGGGAGCGTGATTGAGCGTGTCGCTTGTTGGATCCCTCTTCCCAAGCTGGGACATAGATTTAGAGATGCCTCGCCGTCCTATCACCTCCACTGTCTCCACAGCTTCCAGCGTTTATTGATTCCAAGGATTTCCTGTATTTTTCCAATATATATATTTTCCAATGTTTCCTCCACTGTAAAAAAATGTCTGTCTTTAACAAGTGTTTTAGTCTTGTAATGAGACTTAAAATCTAATTCATTTCTCAAAAGTGAAAAATATTCACTTGTTTTAAGTTACTTTTTGCTTGACAAGTGAAATTATCTTACCCCCACTGGCAAATCTTGGAATCACACCCCACTGGCAGATAGTTTGTTTTATTTAGCAAAAACGTAACAGAAAAGATTAAATATAAGATTAAAATGCTTGTTAAGATTTGGTTTTTGCAGTGTGGCAGAATTATCTATTAACCCTTGTGTTCGGGTTTGGTTTTTAAACTTTTAGTGAAAGAGGAATGACACTTGTTTCATAAGCAGTGACTAAACCAGCGTACATTTGGTTCTTGTTTTCCCTTCCTTATTATTGTTAAATGCGATCACTCAGAGGCAAATGGAAATTATTAGACATAAATATTGTTTGTATTGTTTGGCTTTGAGATAAAGATAATATATATTGAGTGCTGTATTGCTTTAAAATCCCAATAATATCCTGGGCACATTTGACCGTACATTTTAGTTTCACAGGTGCTAATAAGTAAACAGAACACAATGGTTAAATGCACTGAAGTTCTATGATGCTATGTTTAAGATGCTGCTAGCAGACTAGCTTCTTATACAGAAACAAACAGACGGGCATTCACGCGGTGCCCGGTCACATTCACTGACCTCCGGCTCGCTAAAATTAACTTTTTTCATTTCTGTACAAAGCAAATGGCAGCATTAGCATGTAACCTTTATTTAGTTTCCATAACGCTCCCCCACTTCCCATCCCCTGAACCTCTCGTCCACCTCCGCCATCATGCGGCCCCATCTCTGCTTGTCATATACTGCCCTTATCTCTGGTGTGTGATTTATGGTGCGCTCTCAAGTGTTGTGTCAGAAATAGGAGTCTTTTTCAAAGAATGGGGCGTCTCTGCGGGGGAAAACATTGCTTGTGTTTCTCTTTGAGCTCGCAAAATCTGTCACGGCCCGCTCACCACCATGTGTATTGAGACATCAGTCTCTCATGATTAATAAGAAAGAAAGAAAGAAAAAAAAAAACCCACAAGTTTTTTTGTCTCCTTTTCCCCCCGATGAGCCAATTTAGACGTCAGTTCTACTTTATTAAAGCAGACAGGTGTGGTGAAACAGAGTAAAAAGGAGTCGCGAGAGATGGTTTGCCTTGATGCCGACAACATTAGTCAAGGAATGCCTCAGCTTGGAGAAAGCCTCCACGCTAATCTCCGCTGCTAATATAGAGCTAGCATTGCTAAACACCCCGGGCTTACGTCACAGTCGAATTTTGAAGCGGAGTCAAATTAGATTTACCCCATGCCATTATAAGGACTGCAGATAAACATTTATGAAATAATTAAGGCTTTTTAACTGATGGAGATAGTGAACAGATGCAATGAGCGGAACAATATTAATCTAAAGAAATGCTGGGGGATATTTAATTATGTGTTTCCTTGCATTTAATTTTCCTGCCATTTTATGTGTCTGTTTATTGCGAGCATAGTAGCTTCTTAGTAATTGATGCAAATGGGTTCATACACTCCGACATGCAACCATACACTCCGACATGCAACCATGCACTCCGACATGCAACCATGCACTCCGACATGCAACCATGCACTCCGACATGCAACCATACACTCCGACATGCAACCATGCACTCCGACATGCAACCATACACTCCGACATGCAACCATACACTCCGACATGCAACCATGCACTCCGACATGCAACCATGCACTCCGACATGCAACCATACACTCCGACTCCGGTGGTAGGAAGGAGTGTGCCACGTCCTCTGCAGGGCGCGGCTCCTCGAGCTCCTGACCGTGATTCCAACTCGCCCAGGGCCGTTCTGAGCGCAGCGATTCTCTCCGAGCCCCTCCCCCCACCCGGGAGCAGCCGCCAATTGGCGCTCACACAGGGCTCAGATCTGGCAGGACCGGGGATCGAACCCTTGATCCTCTGGGCGCAACCGCACAGACAAAGTCTGCGGCTTAGAATAATCTATCAGAAGCCTGCTGTGCATGCAAAATTAAACCTGTTAACCGCCAGTACAGCACTGTTACATGTAGGAGTTATAGGCTGTGTATATGCGCTATAGGATGTGTATATATGAGCTATAGGCTGTGTATGTGCTCTATAGGATTTGTATATATGAGCTATAGGCTGTGTATATGCGCTATAGGATGTGTATATATGAGCTATAGGCTGTGTATGTGGATATTCTATGGTTTCATTTGCAGGCATGCAGATGATTTCTAGGTAGCGTCCCAGTTGTGTTATTTTAGGTGAAGCCATCGTGCTCACTGTGTGGCTGCACTGGGATTCTGGTAATTGGTTCTGTCTGCGCTCTGGCCTTCATGCTGTGCTTCACACGCGTGTCTAAATGAAACATTTCAGAAGTCGTCGTACGTGTATAGCAAAAAAAATGTAATAAAGCAAAGGAGCGAAGCTAATAAAAGCAAAACACAATGCTCGAACGAAAGATCAAACGAGCAAAACCCTGGAAGTGACCAGTCTCTCGAGTCCCACAGCGTTCGGAGGGAGCCGTAATCTGCTCCCTTGCAGAAATAATTGTGTGCAGTGAACCTTCACCTTTCAGCAGGGGTCTCTATATTCCAGCTTTTCTGAGTGCAAGACATTTGACCCTATAAGACGTAAAATCACAAATATGTGATTAGAATGTTCTTAGCAGAACATTCTAATGCTGATGTAACAATCACTACTGGAATGGAGTTCTAGAACACCGAACATCAGTATTGAAATAGAACACCGACATTCAAAAAAAAAAAAAAACGGACTCTTCAAAGGATTAAAGAACCATACTTTCTCCTCCATGCTAGAGGCTTTGCTCGCCCGCTCTCTCCTGTAGGCCGATCGAGATTGTGCGTTTCTCACAAAGCAAGGCTGTTTTCTGTAAGAAATGACTGAGGCCATTTTAGTCAGCGTATCATGACAGCCATAGAGCTCCTGCACACGCCGTACATCCCTGCGGCTTGAAGAAAGGCTTACAGGTTAATATCGAATGATACAGTCCTCTCGCTCTTGCTTTGGGTGTTTACTTGCAAAATTATTCGTTTTTCTGGTCACTGAAATTGAGGATAAAATACTGAATTATCCCAAGTGTGTTTTGAATTTAGGAATATAACTGATTCTCATCTACAGCAACTAGCAGTGTTTTCATTTTTTATTACAATCCATATTTTACTTAAGCGGCTCAGCTAAAGTACCTTTGGGTACAACTCCCAGTGGCCCACTTGGGATTCAAGCCTAGCCCAGTCCCTACGACAATTACGCTCGACTGCCACGTCCAGCCGACCCTCAAATAGGATTATACATGTGGAGTGATCATGCTTCTCTCAGCACCCTTCAGTCTTAAGTGCTTTTGTTGTGGCTGCTTTGAAAAATGGACATACATTTGGCTTGTACTCTTGTAAATGTTGCTAATTATTCCTGAATCCTCTGCTTTTGTTGCACTGTATATATAGGGCTATTTGTCATAATTATAGTGCTAATTGATTTATTGATTGACTGATTGATTAACTGATTGACTGACTAATTTATTGATTGACTGGTTGATTTATTGACTGATAGGACTGGTTGATTGATGGATTGATCTGGGTGGATATGCAGACAGCTGAATACAGATCTTGGCGGTGTACGTTGAAATCCAGGAAGCTTTTAAAGCACTTATCTGGTCTGCCCTGGGTCAAGGCTCAGTACACTGGCTATCTAAGGTACAGGACGATGCCGGGTCGAGTGTGAGGTGCTGATAAACAAGTGGCGTATCGCCTGTGGCTCGCTGAAGATTGTGAGGTAGCATGGGGCAGTGCGTGATTGCAGAGGCAGTGGGTGGAAGGTGAGAGTGTTCTTGGGAAGGGGGGGGCAGCCAGCAGAGACCACAGGTAGCTGCAGAGAATCCACTCACTCCCACAGACACAACACGTCTAATTGCATTTTGTGTTCATGACTGCGATGAAAAGCACAAAATTGCACACCTCTCTCTCTTTCTCTCTCTCTCTCCCTCTCTCTCTCTCTCTCTCTCTCTCTCTCTCTGTCCCCTTCTCCTTTTTGTTTTCTCTCAGATATGTTATGGCTTTGTAGAATGGATTTCTGATTTATTTGCTCCTTACATTGGTGCCTAATAGTAAAAGAGAACTGGCCCGAGGCTTTGTGAAACCAGCAGCAGAATCTGCCATTATTTGCAGTTCATCTGTCAACCACTATAACATGTCTCTCTACCCCTACCCACTAAAACATGTCTCTCTACCCTACCCACTAAAACATGTCTCTCTACCCCTACCCACTAAAACATGTCTCTCTACCCCTACCCACTAAAACATGTCTCTCTACCCCTACCCACTAAAACATGTCTCTCTACCCCTACCCACTAAAACATGTCTCTCTACCCCTACCCACTAAAACATGTCTCTCTACCCCTACCCACTAAAACATGTCTCTCTACCCCTACCCACTAAAACATGTCTCTCTACCCTACCCACTAAAACATGTCTCTCTACCCCTACCCACTAAAACATGTCTCTCTACCCCTACCCACTAAAACATGTCTCTCTACCCCTACCCACTAAAACATGTCTCTCTACCCCTACCCACTAAAACATGTCTCTCTACCCCTACCCACTAAAACATGTCTCTCTACCCCTACCCACTATAACATGTCTCTCTACCCCTACCCACTAAAACATGTCTCTCTACCCCTACCCACTAAAACATGTCTCTCTACCCTACCCACTAAAACATGTCTCTCTACCCTACCCACTAAAACATGTCTCTCTACCCTACCCACTAAAACATCTCTCTCTACCCTACCCACTAAAACATGTCTCTCTACCCCTACCCACTAAAACATGTCTCTCTACCCCTACCCACTAAAACATGTCTCTCTACCCCTACCCACTATAACATGTCTCTCTACCCCTACCCACTAAAACATGTCTCTCTACCCTACCCACTAAAACATGTCTCTCTACCCTACCCACTAAAACATGTCTCTCTACCCTACCCACTAAAACATGTCTCTCTACCCTACCCACTAAAACATGTCTCTCTACCCCTACCCACTAAAACATGTCTCTCTACCCTACCCACTAAAACATGTCTCTCTACCCCTACCCACTATAACATGTCTCTCTACCCTACCCACTAAAACATGTCTCTCTACCCTACCCACTAAAACATGTCTCTCTACCCCTACCCACTAAACCATGTCTCTCTACCCTACCCACTAAAACATGTCTCTCTACCCCTACCCACTAAAACATGTCTCTCTACCCTACCCACTAAATACATGTATTTCTACTCTACCCACTAAAAACATGGAAACTAGTGAAATTTCTCTCCCACACACACTAAAACACTAAAAGACATGTGAAATAGTGAATCTCTTTTCCCCTACGCCTAAAAAGATTTATAGAAAAATAATATAGAATTTATTTCTTCTGCACCATAAAAGATGTAAAATAGTGGATCTCTCTCCCCTAAGCATATGCCCTGTGTGGGCTCAGGCCACTGTGTGTCACGCTTGTGTGAACCCCGGCTCTTGTGTGACATGTCTCTCCATATGTGCATATCAAATCACCCGTGTCTGGTTTCATGCATATGGGTGTTCATTCATGTGTAATACGTTCATAACGTTGTCAAATGCATTTTGTTTTTGATATTGTTCACTGTTGCATTGTAATCGTCTAAGGCCTTGTAAATGGCCAGGTTAAGGGTGTGGATGAAATTACTACAGAAACAATAATAATAATAAAAATTGGTTTAAAAATATTATTTTATTTTTTTTATTATTATTGTTTCTACTGAAATGACTACAGAAACAGTCATTATTATTATTATTATTATTATGCCAGCCTTGAGCGACTGAAATTACACACAAATACACGCACGAGGAAGAGGTAGGCTACTTCTCTGAACAGTGTTTAACAGTGTATTTAACTGCTAACATATTACCCATAATTCATTGCCATTTCCTGGACTCCTGTGGGAAGCCCAGCCTTGACGTGTCTGTGCCGTGGATGCCTGCCTTGTGTCTCCTTCAACTTCGCAACACTTTTGCGAGCTTAAACGTGCACTTGAAGAGTGCCAGAGATTTTGGGAATCCTGCCCATGTTCTTCCTTCTGGATTACGGTGCATTTATGCAACGTCTCAATTCACGAGCTTTCAGGATCTTAGTGGGGTTTAGCGCTAAACCAGTGCAGTCTCTCTCTCTCTCTCTCTCTCTCTCTCTCCCTCCCTCCGCTCTCTAAATATCCAACCTATTAGGTAATGTGCCTCCCAGTTGTTTATTTTCAGCATATGTGGCTCAACATAAATGGCTACTAAATGCTTGGCTTTTCCTTAAAGAGGTGGGGAATGGACGGGGGACAGAAGGTGCTCTATCTGGCCTCGTTCAGCGCTGACGGCCGGCGTGAGAAATGGAACTGAATTCCCGAGGAATAGCCCGAAACGTGATCGCAATCACCCGACGCTCCCAGGGCGTACGGCTTGCTCGGTAGAGCGGTCGATAGTTTAAACTCCCCTGCACCATCAGCACCAGGCAGCCCCACACAGTCGTGTGCGCACCGCATCTGACTCATTTCCCCACATTTTACAAATTTGAGAAATGTAAAGGATGCAGCGCTCCTAAGAAATATGAGCAGGTTATCTTTATTGTCAATTGTAGCTTAAGAAAATCAAGGGAAAAAATGTCACTGTAGCTTGAATTTAATGGGCTTACCGGGACTGGTTTTAGAGCTGTAAAAGTTTACCAGCCCTACAAAACTCACTCACTCGCCGTATGAACAGCTCCCGCAGTTACCATATTTGACCACTAGAAGGCACCAGACGGCATAAAGGGACAGGAGAGGAGTTCTCAAGGTGCACTGTGACTGTCCTGTTTTCATGTTTAATAGGTTTCCCTTTTTCCTCTCTGGCTGGCGGTGGAAGATGTAACTAGAGAGGGTTCGGCAGCCTGAATGTTAGACAAAGGGCTGTGTTTGGGGAGGTGAACCACAGCACCCTCCGTTCCCCTCTCATACTCCCCTCTCTTCCAGTCTTTCGTTTGGGGCCGCAGAGTACTTTCCCCTCGAGTCCATCCAGGCATTGAGATTTTAATAGGGTTGAGAGAAGGCCACGGTCTTTGGCGCCCAGGGCTCTCTGGACAGACTGGAGATCCACAGAACCCAATAAGGGGCGGAGATAATTAGTTTGCTGACGCCAACCTGCCAGCTGCAGGTGCCTTAGGCGAGAGACACCTGGAGACGCCGGCTCCTCTCTCCTGAGGAGATCTCAATACGCGGCCGCGCCTGAACTTCCCGCTTTGACGCATCTCCCTTCATGGCCAGCTAGCCAATCATCAAGCTCCTCCGTGAGATGGGGTGTGGAATCCGTCCATCCATATGACCGCTTGATCCATCTCAGGGTTGCGGTGGGGTGTGAAATGCCACGTGAAATAGTGTTTATTTTACCACAGTTAACCGAAGTACATTTTTTTTTTTTTATCCCACATCTAACTCAACAAAAGTTACTTTTTTTATGCACACATGCCAGTTGTTTTCCAAAGCTGTGTACGCGCGTGAATCATTATTGTGTCTTGCGTGGTAACTTGTGCACATTTGCAATGTGTTTGGAAGAAGAAAATAATGTGCAGTGATGATAAGTCAAAGCAAGGAGGCACAGACTTTATCTGTGTCTATTTGACAGGCTGTTTGAATCCATATATTGCTGTAGGCCTAGCTTGAAGGCAGCGGTGTGGGAAAATGCAGATTTTGCGCGATTGTCACGATGAACGGTTCATGATGAATTTCAGCAGGGTGCTTTTTGTATAGAAATAACTTCAGAAATAGAACAAACATGTCCAAAGATGACAACAACTGCAGTGATTTATATAAATATAGATATTTATATATATATACATACCTGTACATATTCGGAGTGATTAAACCATTCAACCTTTCACCAGCATTGAAATATCTTGTTTTTATTTCTCATTTTGTGGCTTAACTTTTTGGGATCACGTCCTTCCCATAATTTACCTCAAGCGCTTTTTGTCAAAAGCGAAGCTTAAATTAGACTCCAGCTTTTAAATCCATGCTAAGAGGAGAATTACCGAAAAGCCCCTGGATAATGTGGGTATTTTGAATATGCATTCTCTATCGAGGCTTGTGAAATTATTCTGTGAATGCAGTCTCCGTTTTCATTTATGCCTGCTGCATTATTGATGGGGTAGAATTGATGGCAAGCTCAGGTGCAATAATCACTTTATGTTTTTCTGGGGTAATAACTGAGTGTTTCATCAAAAATAAAAAGAGTGGAAAAATCAGCAGGAAATAGGCGGGAAGCGCGAACTAAAATAGCATCAAACGTGTTTTGCATGATTGGCCGTTCATATAGAGGGCCTCCGTAGAGCCCTGTGTTTGAGCAAAGCTTATGTGATTGGTGTACAATTATCTTGTGTGTGTGTGTGTGTGTGTGTGTGTGTGCGCGTGCGTACATGCGTGTGTGTATTATTTATATATATATATATATATATATATATATATACTGTATGTACACATATGTACAGTATGTATGTATTATACAGTAAATGTCAAATGCAATGCCTGTGCTGGTCTTAACCCAACAAAAAGTTGAATTCCATCATGGTTTTGGGAGGGGGGCGGGGGGGGGGCAGGATTGGTGGTCTCCAGAGAGATGTTTTGGTGGTCTCCAGAGAGATGTTTTGGTGGTCTCCAGAGAGATGTTTTGGTGGTCTCCAGAGAGATGTTTTGGTGGTCTCCAGAGAGAGGTTTTGGTGGTCTCCAGAGAGATGTTTTGGTGGTCTCCAGAGAGATGTTTTGGTGGTCTCCAGAGAGATGTTTTGGTGGTCTCCAGAGAGAGGTTTTGGTGGTCTCCAGAGAGATGTTTTGGTGGTCTCCAGAGAGATGTTTTGGTGGTCTCCAGAGAGAGGTTGTTGCAGAGTGGGCAGGTGTTGTTCTGCCCCTGTAGCTCACTGAGGCGGACCGGCCACAGGAGACACTAGCAGACGTCGCTGTTCTCGCCACTCCGCTGATTAAAGCAGTGGATTTCACAGTTAGCCCACCGCACCTCCCCTGGCTTCCTGGGTCTGAATTGGCCGCTGATTTCAGGGACGAAAATAAAAGCCAGCGGCCGCCGTCGCTGTGCGTTTCCAACCTTTTTTTTTTTCTTCTTCTTCTTCCAGTTAAAACAGCTGTCCTTGCACGGTCGTGAAACCGAAAGAGGGCTTATCTCGAGGTGCCTAATTCATGGTCCGTGCGGTGATGTATAGGATTGGAGTGACTCGCGTACGAAGCCACAACAATTATGTAATAATCAGGCTGTTGTGCAAGCGCAGGGGACTGCCGTGGCTCTCCTGTGCTCATGTGCCTTCTGTTTGAGCAGCAGCTGTGCTGTGTCGGTCCAGCTGGGCCCAGCGTTGCTTTAAAAGCCTGGGTTTGACTTGACTGCAGCTCTTTGCATGTGTGACATTAAATGTGACATCAAATATTAGTGTCTGTGTGTGCCCCCACCCCCCCCCAAACCTCCACTCACACACACATTGAAGTTTATCTGTATGTGTGCTTTCTGTGTGTGTGCTTTCTGTGTGTGTGTGTGTGTGTGTGTGTGTGTGTGTGTGTGTGTATATGCAAGTGTCTGTGTGCGTGAGTATGTGAGAGTGAGAGATTGTTAAACATAGTGCACCGGGGTCGGCGGGGTGTTCCGGTCACACGCTGCACTGCGTCTCGTGGATAGCACCCCTGAAAAGTGCTGATTGGGTTCCACCCACTTAGACCCCAGAGAGAGGGAACCTTGATTTAGGACGCTGTGGCATTCTGATGGTGCCGTTGTAGGCGGTCGGAATCGCACGAGGCGTCGGCGTGTCACCTGGTCTCTTTCCCCCGGTCTCCTTGGCTCGCTGCGAAATTAGCGACCCGCGCTCGCGTCTGACGTCAATAAGGCATTTATAAAAAGCACTCTCCTGCTGAGGAATGAATGTAATGACCTTGTAATCAAGACCTTGGGCGTGCTTTTTTCTCAATACAAACCACCCGGCGCAGTGTGTGAGCATATATGCTGTATATCTTTATTGTCTGATGATTATCGGAAGGAAAGAGGCCTGATTAAAGGACACTTTTGAGTGGTGTACGTGGTTAGACCAAGCATGCGCAACCAAGAACATTCACCATTGCCAATATCTTAGCAGGGATCCCATATCCCCTTTGCAGCTGTTTACAGCTCTGGTTTTTAATATGTTAAATCAGGTGTATCTAACTCGTTTGAGCTAAAAAAAAAAAATATATTTCCTTTGCTTTGTGATCATTCTGTGTCCATTCTAAAACATGAGCATTCTGTGTGAGGTATCTAAAATGGAGGGAAGAGAGGATTGCTTTTCCTGACTGGTGTTTTTGGTCAGTCCCAATGTGGAGTGCGTGACTGACAGGAACCCCGACAGGCGGCAGACCGTGCGTATCTCTAACTCCTTGTCACCTGATATGGTGAGACAAGATGGGCCCTCTGACATGGTCTGTCCCTTGCAGTTTCATCAGAGAAAGATCCCCTGTCACATGACCTGTCATAGCGGCCTCACTCGGAGCCACAGAGGACTTAGACTCTGGCCCGTTGAAGCGCTCAGTCGTCTGCAGTCTCATCAGAAAAAGTGCCCCTGTTACATGCTCTGTCATAGCGACCTCACTAAGAGCTACAGAGGACATGGACTCAGAGTTTTGGACTTGAGTAGTCTATATTGGGAGCATACTCTTCCAGAAGTAAACAACAAATGTTGGTCGCATAAAAATGATGCGCAGCTTCAAAAACAACGTGTGACATGGCCGCGCAAGGGCGGGACGTCTTACGACACACCCACAGTACGGTTGTAAAATAGTGTGGAGGATATTTTTCTCATACTGCACGTCGCATACTAAGCAATTACTACTACAGGACACAGGTTTTGGCTTGAAAAAAAGAGGTATTTCTTTACATGAATGAACTCCTCTACATCTCTGGTTTTATAACTGTGACAGAACTTAAATGAGGACATTAACGTGAAGGAGAATTCTTGTCAAGTGTAGAACTTTATACGTACCGTAATTACACAGTACAAACATGATTAAAGATCCCCACAAACAGCCAAATTACTCCAGTCAATGAAAGACACTGATTGATGTCCCAGCCAGAGCATTAAGATAAATGGAGAACTACAGAACCTCTTTCACGCAAAAGTTATTTTTTTTGTTTTGTGCCTTTTTTTGTACATCTTAAAGACACAGAAATGTCTTTGTTATATATTGTGTATAGTGAAAATGTTATTGTTTAGAAATTGAGTAAAAAGCTTGACATCTAAAACAAAACTCACAGAAAAATCATTGATGTCCACGTTGTAGCGACCATCTTTCTTTCTGAGAGTGATGTTTTTGTATTGTATGGGTTTGCAGTGATGATGTCACCTCTGAGTCCCAATGGTGGACATGCAAACAGACGGGCAGTCTGGGCCTTTGGATTCAGCGTGTGAGCACTGTTGAGCTGTTGGTTTGAGGCTAGGCTAACCATGTCAATGCAGCTAGTGCTTGGACAATGTGCGGGATTGTTGAGCGGGGATAGTGTACGAGATGAGATGGAATGTTCTAGAGCAGAGAGAGACATTTTGTAGATGCATAGAGCTGTTATCAGGCGGGAACATTAGTCTAGACCTTTGTGGTCTACATGTAGGTATGGATTTTCTCTGAGGTTAAACGCTGTTTTTTTAACTACCTATAGTCTGAAGAATAGTACGTTAAAAATAGTGCTCACTTGAAACAAACTGCACTTCAACACTTCAACGTTCATTTGCACTTTTCCTCAGTACATTCCCTGTGGATAGGGAGAATCCAGCTTGTCTACGAGTGGCCTAGAGTGTGTTATATATAGATTGGGTTTTTTTGCGATTGTGTTTGTGGCTCAAAGAGGATTTAGATAAGGGATTTAAACGTGTGGAATTATATTGAAACCTCACCCCAGGGTGATGACGAGGGGCTATATGGTCTGAAAAGCCCTTGATGGAACTGCACTGTGGGGAAGGGAGGGCAGTTTGCTCTTTCCCTCCTGGAAAGTAGTGACTATTTGCCATGACATGTTATGTCATCATTGCATGTGATGGCTTGCTGTGAGGTAGCATGGGATACATTAGACATGCCTCCTCCTGCCCCCCCCCCCCCCCCCCCCACACACACACTTTGGAGGACATGCCCCCCCCCCCCCTCCCCCTCCCGGGCTAGCCCAGACAGAGAGACGGACGGGACGAACAGACAGACACGCGAGACAGGACAGGACACTCAGCGCAGCGCAAAGCACTGCATGCACCCAGAGAGAAAACAGGAAAAAAAATTTAATAACTAAATAAAAGTAAACAATTCTAATCACTAAACATTAATAGTTAAAACAAAATAATATTAATACTAAATGAAGTAAATAAAAAAACAGAGAAATTATAGCAATACCAATTTTAATGATGATGATGATGATGATGATGATGATGATGATGTTAAGAGATATAGAGAGGGGAAAGCCATGCTCTGTATCAACAACTTAAAAAGTGGTGCAACCCTAAATCAAAAAGTCTAGCGTTGGAAGAGAGGAGGCGTGACACTCTGTTTAGGGAAAAAAAGTAGCAAATTTATTTATAAAAACATAACGTTTTCGGTCGAGAAGTCTTTTTGCCTAAAAAGAGTGTCGCACCTCCTCTCTTATGATATTAAGAGATATGAAATACTACCAGCATGAAGTAGAGCTGCATAATTCATATGGATTGATCTGTTAGAGAACATGGAATATGGGGCTTGGTGCATGTGGTGAGCGCGTTAAAGGCTAGCACCTGTTCACAGCCTGTGTAACAGTGTCGTTATAGATTTCATTTTGGAGATTAAATATTATAGGCAGCTAGCCAGATAATTCATTGCATCCATTCGAAAAATGCCTCTGACTTATGCAATAGCATAAGTATAAAATATATACGTATATATAAATTTGATATGTCAATTTTTATAGCGTAACATTTTACAGGTCATTAGGTGTGATTGGGTTCTGGAGAAAGCAAATAGCAGCTTTGTAGACTCTGTTAAATTTCTCTCCCCAATTTCTCTCCCCGTCCTCACAAAGTAGCGAGTAAAGAGGAAGTTGACCTGCATTTTGTGCAAAGTGTTTGTTTTCTGTGGAGGCATGTCAGGTCGAGCTGTCTCAGATAGCTTGTCTGCTTAATTTGCTGTCAAATGTATAATTTATGTGTTTTCTTTGTTTTTAATTATCTTTGAAAGGTGATTTAATGTTTTGTTTTTTTGTTTTTTTTTGGTGGCAGGGACAGAATTTCTCAATGTGAAATACCGTACGCATAGTGCTGTAGTTGTTTGTGGCGCCAGACTGAAAGGACTTTCCTTTATATCATTTTCATTATGCCGAAGCTCCATTATGCGTACAGAAATAAAAGTGTGCCCTTATTTGTCAGTGATGTATTGCAGGGTATTGTTATGGCGTAACGTCTGTATGTGGGTATTACATAAAGTAGAGTGTTTTTAAATCTGGAGATCTTTCTGTGTTTATTGGCTTGTAAGTAATGGAGGCAGTTAATTCTCTATGAAGGCTAGGCTTTACCATTGAGCTCTCCAGGGAGTGAGGGAATCCTACCATCACATCTGTTCCTATTGTGTATAAAATTACACAACTACACAATGCTGCGAAATGGACAGCGTGCATAGAAGAGGTTGATGTATGGATTTATCTATGTCAAGCTTTAATCTTTTCTCTCCAGCCACACATGTACACACACATACACGCAGATACATGCACAAACTATCTCTCTCTCACACACACACACACGCACACACAAACATGCGCTTACATACACAAACATGCACACATACCCACACAAACTTTCTCACACACAGATACACACACTCATACAAACTCACACAGACACACACACATACACAAACATGCATACACGCCCACAAACTATTTATCTCTCTCACACACACACACACACACACACACACACAAACATGTGCACACACACCCACACAAACTTTCTCTCGCTCACACATATACACACACACACACACTCATACAAAGTCATACACACACATACACAAACATGCACACATACCCACACACACTCTCTCACACACAGATACACACACTCATACAAACTCACACAGACACACAAACATGCATACATGCCCACAAACTCTCTCTCTCTTTCACACACACACACACACACACACACACACACACACACACACACACACACACACACACACACACACACACACACACACACACGCACACGCACACACTCACCATAATTATGGTGTACAGTAAGTTTGTGTAATATAAGGTGGTCCCAGCTCTGATGCCATTTGAAAGGATAATGCCCACACTGAAAAACAACTAAAGATATTATATAATCCACAAATACACTATAGTGAACCAAAAAAAAAAGTGTTTTTTAAATGCACATAAATATTTTTTTAAAAGGATTTAACTATAATGACAATCAAATGAGCTTTTCTGGGGCTATGCTGCAGCCTTTTTACTCAGCAAATCTATTAAAAGGAGTGAAAAGGGGTCATTTCACTGCAGAGAAGTTAATTAGTAAAATACAGTAAAAATACAGTGGATTTGCTCGATTTCTTCTTCCTCATATGGAATAAAATACTTTAAAATGCCGTTATTATTTCTTCCATTACTTTTGGCAGCTGAGTTTATTTATTCATTTTGAATCCCCGGTCCAAACTGGACTAATTTTTGATGTTTTTTTTTATGGGATACTGTTGCTGTCTCTGTTCAGAGGGACTGCATGTTTTGCATGGTTTGGCCAGCGTGAGCAACTTTTCCTGTTGTAATTTCTACAATGGATTTCTCTGATTTGGTTTGGGACTGACGCGGTTGCATAGTTAGGAAATGGGGGATACACAGCGTGGATCTAGGGCGTGTTGCCACGCTGTGAGCCTTGCGGGCATGTTAGTCAGGGCCTCAGGGATGGGTCTTTTGTGTAATAATGTTGCAGCAGAGGAGGGTGTATGGCGGTCCTGGAGCTAGGCCGACCCACCACCAGGATTAAGAGCAAATACTGCTTTCCTGGTAGCGAAATATACCAGCTAGGTTTTGCCTTTCTTCTTTCATTTTACATTTTTCATCTTACATTTTAGGAAGTAGCAGACACTCTTATCCAGAGAAACTTACACACCTTATTTTTTTTACATAGTATCCATTTATACAGCTGGATGTATACTGAAGCAATTCAAGTACCTTCCTCAAGGGTACGACGGCAGTGTCTTACTTGGAAAAAGAACGTGCAACATTTTGGTTACAAACATGTTCCTTACCCATTATGCTACACTGCCGCCCTCTTCTTGAGTTCTTGAGCTGTTCTGCCTCGCCGAAGGTTGAGTGATTGTCTCATATGTCTGTCCGTCCGTCCGTCCCTCCCTCCTTCCTTCCCCCTGTTAATTACTCTGACTGTGCCAGCTGTTGGGACCCTGGGGGTGTTGGGTGGGGCTTGAGGTGTTTCCATCACGTAGATGTAAAGAAATGGAGAATAAGAAGAAGAAGAAGAAGAAGATGAAGCGGAAGAAGAAGAGTTGAATTAGAAGGAGAAGAATGCCGACGAGGGGGGTGTTTTTTTCCTCTGAAGGAGAGAGCGTGTATTTGAGGCGCATTAACAAGCTGGACTCACACTGGAGTAGGGTTACTCCTCACAGAGGGACGTGTAAGTTCGCTGTGTCTCCCTCTTTAGTGCCAGTTTTCCTGCAGAGTCCTGCCCCCTCTTCTCCCCATACTGGGGGGGGGGGGGGGGCGTTCCATCTCTGCAGGTGTCTGCTCGGACATTAAGAGCCCCTCTCTGGGTTGAAGAGGGTGATCTGGGATTACCTGGACAACTCGGTATTGGGGTGTTGGGGGTGTCTCTTCCTGGCTAATGAAGCATAAGCATTAAAGCTGGATACCTGGGCTGATGGCCCCTGTAGGCCTCTCATTATGAAGCAGAGACAGAGAGAGGGAGGGATAGAGAGAGAGAGAGAGAGAGAGACAGAGAGAGGGAGGGATAGAGAGAGAGAGGGGGGGGGAGAAAGAGAGAGAGAGGGGGGAGAGAGGATGACTCGCTTGTGTCTTTGAAGGGGGGGGGGGGGGGTGATCTATCAACTCAGAGCAGCCTTCTAATAGGGTCCAAAAATAGATCCCCTCCCCTCCACCACCTCCCCACCTCCACCCCCCTTTTTATCATCATGAAAGCCCCTGTGTTGCCGTGGGAGAGGCCGGCGCATTGGCGGAGTGCCCCCGTTGCCGTGCGCGCACATGCCAAACGCGTGTACCCGTAAAACATTAAACGCCTCCAGCTGCCGGGATTTGCTTTCCACTCTCATTCTGGTTTGGCACTTTTTTGCCATTTTGTGGAATTTTTGGGAAAGAGGAAGTTATAAGGATGCAGGAGGAAGGAGCTGGAAAACACACGGATGAATAATTAGTCAGAGCCGGGGGTTGGGGGGTTAGTAAAGGGTTAGTAAAGGGTTAAACCATGAACAGATTCTTGTGGGGTTGGGGGGGGGGGGGGGGGGTGTAACTGACAGGACACAAAAGCTTAGGGGCCGAAGCGTTTGATTTCACATCCGTGAGTCCACTGTACACTCATATGTCCACCCCTGGATCCTTAGCTTGGGATTCGCTGTCCTGCTTGTGTCGACTTGTGAGGTCCTGTCTGGGGGGGGTTCCTGTGCCACAGCGTGGGGGTAATGCGAAGCAGACGGTTGTGGCGGCCCCCGGAAATCTCGCCACGATTGTTATGTCGTCTGGAGCGGGTGGCGTGGAGGATTTGTTCTCGGCTGACGAAGGCCAAAAACACGCCTGTGGAGAGCGTTGCGGAGGGCTGGAAACAGCCGAAGTGGACGGTGCACTAATTTGACACGGGCTATTCTGTTTTTGTCACCGGCCTCAGGGGTGAATGATCTCATGAATGATTTACCAGGAAATGACATTTCTGGGATTTTTTGTTCCACCAGAACTAAAGATCTTCTGGTGGATTTTGTTAAGCACAGAATATCCCCCTTTGGCTCATTTCAATGAATGTTCATGAGGACACATTTTGATTTAAAAACATGGTGGGGAGTTAAAATGACAGGCAGGATTTGGAAGACATTTGTCGTCACGCAGTATCGCAACAGGGTTTCATCAACCCGCTCAGCGGAGATGTATATTTATGAAATATGGGGAATTATCTTTGCATATTGTGCTAATGAAGCTCCCCCGTATCCCAGAATCCTCGGCCCAGTCCAAGGTGACATGCTGCGTACCGCGCGTGTTGAACATCCCAGTGCTAATGAGATTTGTGACTCTAGATTAGTCGTTCAGGCTGAGGTATCATAGCTGTTCCACCACTGGAGAGGATGGAAATGATCGACCTTCAGAACGGAGGTTATAATGGAGACGGCGGGCGTCATCGGTGTCATCAAAGATTCATCCGCCTGACTTTGCATCTCACACACAGGCTGACTGTGTCAGAAACTAGTCCCTTACCAGTACACTAAAAGAAACGTTTGGGCGTGCAGCTGCTTTTGTGTCCGAACGTAAAATATAGGGTATAATTGAGGGCTATTTGTCTGCGACATCCAAACCCGATCTAGCCAAATACGTCTCAGCTGAGGTTAATGGTTAGCAGACACGGCCTGTTGGTTGGTTTGTTTGAGAAAGGAAACCATTGAGTTTGTCGTTTTGGCAGCAGAGCGAGCGTGTATCCCTCCGCAGACAAAACAAGCCTTTGTTCCCAGTATGTGCCCACGGGATCAAAGGGGGAAAATGGGAGATTTATACCGCAGGATAATGAACGGGAATGTCTGGGATGTCACCCAACGGCAGTGTGTCCAAGGTGGGCAGGCGGAATTCCTGCCACTGCATTGAAAATGGCGGGGGGGGGTTTTTTGGGCAGAGCGGGGTCCGATGACCATGGGCCCTGGAAGTCCAGTCGTGTCTCTAGAGACGCCCGACAATAGCAGACCAAACCACCACCTAGCCGCTGTTCTGCTCCGTTCTACATCCCAGTCCTGCATACCGCCAATCAGCCGGGGGGGATGCAGGAAAAAATGCATCCCTCGCGGCTCCGGGGTCATTCCGGGTTACCGCTGAGATTTTCCAAACTGATCTGCGTACAGGCCATTCACCGCTGAGAGAGCGCTGTGTAATTTGGTAGGGGGGTGCTCACGGACATCGATTGTAGGAATACACGTCGTATTGGAGAAGGCAATGGCTTGGGTGCGCTCTCCTCCTCCTCGGTTTGCTGTAATTGCTTCGGGGAATTCCTGGAGACGCGCGGAACCTTCCGGCTTCAAACCCCTGTTTTTCGCCATCATCGCTGTTGTTGCTTAGCGCTGTTTTGTTCTGGGGTGTTTGTAATTGAATTGCGGCTGATTCCCCCCGCCCTTCCTCCCACACACTCACACACACACCCCCATGGTCTGCGGATTAATGTGCGGGGGCACAGGGTGCCGTGAAGTGCAGTGGGTGCTCGGAAAACTTTTTAATGAGGAAATCCCGTTTGGCTGCCGTAATGACGGGAAACGGCAAAGCCAAACACATTTCGAGGCCCTGGGTGTTGCTCGGACAGATAGATTAATGACTTCAGCTTTATGCTTTGTTTTATATTTTTAATCACTTTCAGTTAAGTTCAATTTAAGCACACGTAGTTAGTTCCCCTTTTCTGTTTTAGGTAAGACCATCGATGATGTCATCTTCCACAAACAAGCTGCATTTCCAGAGCTTACAATTACAAGGCTCTATCTGCAGTAGAGTTAGTTAGAAGTCCCACATTATAGATTTTTTTTAAATTGCACTGTTGTTAGTTTTAAAAATGTTTGTAAAAACGGGTAATTTTTGGTATTTGTTTAGCAAAAATCTATGAACAAACAGCATTACCATGTAATGACAAATATTGGCAAATATGTCAGATAGAATATAATTCTGAGCTCTCGATTTGCAAGTACTTGAGTGTATGAGCTACACTGTCTGTGAGATGTACACGCTGACATGAGCGATCTTCTGAGGCTACTGTCTCCACACTAAATTAATAGCTTAATAATAATAATAGCTTTATTTATATAAATTATTAAATTGGCCTGTGATGCTCTAGGCTGAAGAAAGGGGAATTAGGAGGGGCCTCTGTATACGGGCCCTTCGTGGACCCTCTCACCCCAGCCCTCCCCTGTACCTTCGCCATATCCCATAATCCTGTTCTTTTCTGTCCCTCGGCCTCTCACAGACTGTGTATGCTAACCAGACACTCAGCTCCAGTGTGCCTTCCGACATATCTGCTTAACTACAGGAGCGCCCAGTTAGTAACAGGAGTCTGTGCCGCCAAGCGCAGAACGTCCATTGCCGGCAAATTATACTTGGTCACGGCCCTCCATGAATTTTCAGAAGATGTATGGAGTTGGAATGTTTTAGCTAGCAATGGTAGGGAGACGAAACTCTCAATGCTAAGACTACATAGCGAAGCATCTGGAGGGCTTTACATTCTGTGATGCTCTCTTTCTTAGCCCTACTTCCACTCTCTATCGCCCCCTTGTGGTTGCTGTCATAACAGCCGCACACAGCCCAGCCAGTTCAATTGTCCGTGTTTTATCTCTCCACGCCCGCCATTGCCCCGGTGAAGCACGCTGCAGCGCACGACCTCTCTGGCTACGTGTGGACTAATGTCCGCACACGCCGTGCGACACAAAACGCCCCACCCCCCAACGCACCCCACCAGCTCCATCACCCCTGTCCCACTCAGGGGGTGTGATAAAACCCAGGCGGCTTTAATCCTGCCCAAAAATCCGTCCTCGTCACAGTCGATTGTGCGCCGCAGTAAATTGTGCATTTGAGCACATTTATGGGCTGTTATGCTAGCTCAGATTAGCCCCAAGTACATTTGCCGGCCACTTGCTGTGATGCGCAGGCTTAGCTCCCTCCTGTCTTTACTTGTTTGTTCCATCTCTCCTCAGGTTTAGGGGGGGGATTGAGGGGGGGCTGGCATTTGCGACTGACCGTGTGGTCCTCAGCTGGGTTGCCAGTTTTGAGTGTGCTGCTGGGTTGCCAGGTTTGAGTGTGCACCTGCAGTGAATTGCAGTCGAAACACAGGCATCCCAAATGGCTGCCTGTGCACCTTTGGTACGCGTGATGGAACAGCCTGTGTCGTGGGGTGGAAAAATGCGGATTATTTTCACACAAGAATGATTTGTTCAACTCTTGCGTGAAAACCACCCAGCGAATTACGTCATCATACATATTATCGGCGGGACTGTGCAGGAATGTATTTTTTTCCCCAGAAGAATCAATCATGGATTCCCGCATTTTTTCACCTCCGGTTCCTGACTAGTTTTGAAAACCTGTTTGCTAAGATTGCCCTCTCTTCTTCTTCTTCTTTTTATTGATCTATGATATTTTGGTGACAGTGGAGGGGGTGGGCAGGTATTTCAAAACCTCAAATCTTATTGTAATAGCCATGTACAACTCCCAAAGCAAAGATAACCCTCACTATTCCTGTACACTGTCATTTATCAAATCAATCTGTAAAATGCAATGGCAGTGATCCAGTTATCCCTGGTGGAAGGTATTTTTTCTAGTGAGGCATGTAGGAGGTGAAGGGGCCTGTAGGTGGCGCTCTCGAGTGCAGTCAGTGGGGATGTGAGCGTAACCCTGTGTCCCTCTCTCCCGCAGCTCTGCACGAGTTTCCCACGGACCTCTTCTCCCACAAGGAGCGCACGGAGGGAGCGGTGGCCCTGCACGTGCTCTGTGTGAGTCCTCTCCTACCTCTGAATCTCTCTCTCTCTCTCTCTCTCTCTCTCTCTCTCACACTCTATCCCTCTCCCTCTCCCTCTCTCTCTCCTACCCCTGCATCTCTCTCTCTCTCCTCCCCCTGCATCTCTCTCTCTCTCCTACCCCTGCATCTTTCTCTCCCTCTCTCCTCCTCCCCCTGCATCTCTCTCTCTCCTCTCCTCCCCCTGCATCTCTCTCTCTCTCTCCTCCCCCTGCATCTCTCCCTCTCTCTCTCTCCTCCCCCTGCATTCTCTCTCTCTCTCTCCTCCCCCTGCATCTCTCTCTCTCTCTCCTCCCCCTGCATCTCTCCTCTCTCTCTCTCCTCCCCCTGCATCTCTCTCTCTCTCTCTCTCTCCTCCCCCTGCATCATCTCCCTCTCTCTCTCTCCTCCCCCTGCATCTCTCTCTCTCTCTCTCTCTCTCTCTCTCCTACCCCTGCATCTATATCTATATTTCTCTATACCACTGCCTCTCTCTCTCTCTTGATCTCTCCCTCTATATCTCTCTCCCTCTCTCTCTCTCTCTACCATATATATATATACATATATATACATATACAGTATATCTTTCTTGCTCTCTCTCTAATATATATATACTGTATATATATATATTTCTCTCTCTCACTCTCTCTCTCCTTTCTCTCTGTCTTTCTCTCCTTCTCTGTAATCTATGAAGAGCCACACCGTTGCCATTTGTGTTTGGAGGTTAAGGGATCGCTGCTCATTTTGTTCATACCTTCCCGGCACAACAAATCAACACTGGCAGAGTACATTTTACACTAATGCTTAGATCTGTTTTGGGTGAATAATATACACTCGCTCTTCAGTTAAATTAACCAGTGACTATTTTATTATAAGGAGGGCTGGTTCTTTTACTCTGCAGGGTGAACTCAAGTTGGCACCTAGAATTTAATCAGTGTGATGAGACGACCCCTATTATACAGGACTGCCCTCATTTTGACCCTTCGCCCCACACTCTGCGGGGACAGACGGTGTCCCGTATGTTAAATGAAATCACGATACGTATCATCAGCTCAAAACGCTGCCGCGGCTTTCTCTTGATTTGTTTCCCAAGTCACCCTGCTGTTTGAGTCCACTTTCTATAAACTCTACTGGGGTGGGCGGTTTTTAATTCTGTGGCGACAGCTATGCAGTCACGTGATCCTGGCTTCTGGTGGACAGTCGTGGAGAAAGCTACTTGGCTTGGTAGTTTATGAGCCCCGTAGTGGCTCAGATGGTAAAGGCACTCACCATGAGTGCAGGCTGAGCCCTATAGCTAAGACCTCACTTATTCTGTAAATCTGGGGCATGTTAGTGGTCTAGTTTGACTGGGACTTCTCACAAGCAGAACACAGTTGGCTTCATTGCATTCGGGTAGGGTGGACAGAAGTCACAGACGCACAGGTTACTAACTGTTATTTATGAGAAATAGGTGATAGCTCTCTTCCTGTAGTGCTGTGTGGCATGGCTGTAGGGTGTAAAATAGCCAGTGCATCCATTTAATCTGCGGTGATGCAGGTACTTACCTGCAGGTGGCGCTGTGGTAACTGCAGATGCACTAATGGCAGGAAAGAAATGGGGCCGGGTGGCTCATTCTATTAAGGCACTGTTCCAGTGCACGGACGGGGCCCACTGTGTGGTGCCAGCTGTGGTCAGCGGCTCCAGGGGCCTGGCGCTGGCCTTACCCAGGGAGGGTCTCATCGCGCCCCCCTGCTGGTCGGTGGCACACTCGCAGTTTGCCCGTTAAGCTGCACAGGAAGTGTCTTCCTCTGACTTGTGTCGTTGCGAGTCTGACCGCGGTGTGAAAAGAATGCGTGGCGGTGACATCACGCACTTTGGCGGACAACGTGTCCCTGTTTTCATCCCCGTCCCGGCTCAACAGCGGAGGGGTGGCGATGATCGCTGCTGCAGGAGCCTGACCGGGCATTCCAAATCGGGAGAAAAAGCCTTAAAATACTTTTTTTTTTAAAAGAAGAAGAAAGATATGTAATTTATATGCAAATATACATCGCCGTGTTCCTTTAGGAATGCAGCAGAGCACAGTGTCTCAGACGCAGGCTGGAGTTTTATCGGGTTGGCGGGGGAAACCGAGAGGGTATCTGAGCCGCGTAATTCATTCTCAGTATCAAACCCAGATGCGTGGGCCTCTCCCGCTAAAGCTCGGGGAACAGGACTCAAAGCTCCTTCGCATAAAGGAGGTGAAATACCGCGTAAGCCGCTTTCAGCCCGCCTCCATACGCCGCGGCGAGCGCGGTTGCGAGCGCGGTTGCCCTCTTAAGAACCCGCTATTCATTTTGTCCACTGTAGGGGACACGTCAATACGAGTTTCAGGTCACAACCTCAAAAACCGTACATTCCACAATTCTGAAACCTATACTACGAGGGACATTCGATAAAAATTTAATAAATCATATTTTTGAAAATATTTTCACTGCAACATGTTTTTGTCATCCAAGACACTTGTATTATGTCAAAAAAGATTTTTAATCTTAAACCTTTTTTTTGCCGGAGGGTAACTGGTGCAGCAGCAGTGTTGATTGTTAGCATGGATTTAGCATGCTAATGAGCATTTTCCTGGGTTTGTAATCTGGTACTTTATTTGTCTGCAAGCTGGAGCAAAACAGTGGACAAATGCAATGGGCTACTGACATACAGCACTTCTTTTATATTATCATAGCCCGTTGTTATATTATGTTATTATATACCTTGGTTCTACATAGACTCTGTGACCCAGATTGAGGCAAATCAACAACCTTACATCAGACTCGAGATTAAATGCAAATGTAGCTTAACACGTGCAGTTTGGCAAGGTAATATCGCTGATTGCTGAACTCACCAAACTGTGCTTGTGAAGAAAAAATAAACAAGAAAAAAAAAATTTGTAAGTTAAAGTTAAGGACAAATGTTTGTCTCGTCTAGATCAACATCTCACAAAGATATGATTAGATCCCGGGTTTTCAACAGGGGGCCCATGAAGGTACTGTAGGGGATCCCTAGCCAGACGTGATATGCAATGACTATATATAGATTTGGAATTTGTTTTAACAATATATAGCACTTTTTAACTAATGATGGGGGTCCCTGGGACACCTGAGAGTCTGGGTGGGGGGTGTCAGTGTAGTATAATGGTTAGGGAACTGGGCTTTTAAATCCATGATTATAGGTTCAGTCCCTAGGTGGGGCTCTGCTGTTGTAGCCTTGAGTTACTTTAGTAAACATCCGGCTGTATAGCGAAGCTCTATGGGGAAGAATGAAGTTGTGACATTATGAACAATATGTCAATCATGAGTGTCTCAGGGCTGAGATTAATCTTGGGGTCACAAAAAATCTTGGTGTATGGTGGAATTTGTTTTGAGTGATGTTTATATAATACCCAAAGACAATGCTTTGGTGCTGTGCACCAGTGAGAATCAAAGAAATAATTTTAAAAAACAACTCCAGTGCTCTATGACTTGTTGTTTTCTGTAGGGATTTTTAGTTTACCAGAAAGCGCTAGCTGGCTAGCAACCAACGCTAAACAAATGGCTCTGGAGTCCAAAATGCGCTGTTAAGTGCAGCAGAGCAGCTGGGCCCATGTAGCGTGAACATGGCCAACTGCTCCTGCGCCTGAGTCCTGTCAACACCGCTGGCCTTTTATTTATCACAGCCCATAAATACACTCGCAATTACTACCAGATTGCCATGGAGAGCAGTTTATACGCACACACACACACACACACACACACACACACACACACACACACACACACACACACACACACACACACACATATACACACACACACACACACACACACACACATATATACACACAACCACGGACACAAAGGCAGAGAGGGGCAGAGAGAGAGAGAGAGAGGGGGGGGAGCAGAGAGAGAGGTGTAGAGAGAGAGGCAGAGAGAAAGACAGAGAAAGAGAGGGGCAGAGAGAGAGAGGGAGAGAGAGATAGAGGCAGTGAGAGGCACTGCTATTAAACACTGTGAGCTCTGTAAGGGCTGAGGCTTGGTAGGGCATCCCCAGGGCAGAGTAGAAGAGCTCAGGTCAGGGTATGGCATCCACAGGGCAGGGTAGAAGAGCTCAGGGCAGTGTAGGGCATCCCCAGGGCAGGGTAGAAGAGCTCAGGTCAGGGTAGGGCATCCCCAGGGCATGGTAGAAGAGCTCAGGTCAGGGTATGGCATCCACAGGGCAGGGTAGAAGAGCTCAGGGCAGTGTAGGGCATCCCCAGGGCAGGGTAGAAGAGCTCAGGTCAGGGTATGGCATCGACAGGGCAGGGTAGAAGAGCTCAGGGCAGTGTAGGGCATCCACAGGGCAGGGTAGAAGAGCTCAGGGCAGTGTAGGGCATCCCTAGGGCAGGGTAGAAGAGCTCAGGTCAGGGTATGGCATCCACAGGGCAGGGTAGAAGAGCTCAGGGCAGTGTAGGGCATCCCCAGGGCAGGGTAGAAGAGCTCAGGGCAGTGTAGGGCATCCCCAGAGCAGGGTAGAAGAGCTTAGGGCAGGATAGGGCATCCCCAGAACAGGGTAGTATAGCTCAGGGTAGGGTAGGGCATCCCCAGGGCATGGTAGAAGAGCTCAGGTCAGGGTATGGCATCCACAGGGCAGGATAGAAGAGCTCAGGGCAGTGTAGGGCATCCCCAGGGCAGGGTAGAAGAGCTCAGGTCAGGGTATGGCATCGACAGGGCAGGGTAGAAGAGCTCAGGGCAGTGTAGGGCATCCACAGGGCAGGGTAGAAGAGCTCAGGGCAGTGTAGGGCATCCCCAGAGCAGGGTAGAAGAGCTTAGGGCAGGATAGGGCATCCCCAGAACAGGGTAGTATAGCTCAGGGTAGGGTAGGGCATCCCCAGGGCATGGTAGAAGAGCTCAGGTCAGGGTATGGCATCCACAGGGCAGGATAGAAGAGCTCAGGGCAGTGTAGGGCATCCCCAGGGCAGGGTAGAAGAGCTCAGGGCAGTGTAGGGCATCCCCAGAGCAGGGTAGAAGAGCTTAGGGCAGGATAGGGCATCCCCAGAACAGGGTAGTGTAGCTCAGGGTAGGGTAGGGCATCCCCAGGGCAGGGTAGAAGTGCTCAGGGCAGAGTGGTGCTGGTGGAATGGAGTGGAGAGTGGCACCACCACGTATGGTCCTGATTCTGAGAACTCGGGTTTCACTGCTGACCTGAGATCAGCTTCTTTAGGTTTCAAACACAGCGAGGTCAGGGGTCAGAAGCAAAGTGTAAGAGATCTGATTGGGTGAAAAGTGCGGCTTGACCCTGGCAAATATCAGATAATCAGAACTCTGTGTGTCCCAAAAAAATAAAAAATTTGTTTCCTCAATGATTTATTGTGGTCATTCTCAGGGTGACGTTACACACCTGGACGTAGAGCACACTATCAAACATTTAACTGCAGTTCAATGCTGTAATCTGGAGGTGACAGAGGTTTACTCTCAAATTTGCATTTCTATAGTGTGTTGCTGCATGCGGTATTTGCCTTTGCAGTTGATGCAGAAAACAGTGGATGATTTTTTTGTGCAATACAGATGGTGAGAGTGTTTATGGGGAATCAGCCTTTAGCAAATAATTCTGATTAATTTATCTTGTGGGGGCCTCAGTCGCACCGGTCGGCACTGTCACATGCTTTTGGCTCTTCATTATGTCATTTATCACATTTATCCTGCTGCACTCCAGCCATGAATTAAATGCGCTGATTGGCACAGTTTTTTCTCGGAAAACAGCTGTTTTCACGACTCCCAGGGGGGCCTTTGGTGGGGATTGGGGCGGGGGGTGTCTGGCAAGCCCCCGCCCAACGCCTCCCGTCTCAGCACGGGGTTCAGCGATTTGGGACTGGCGTCGGTGCATTTTTGGCTTTATGGAACATTCGGCACGGTACGAGGCACGCTCTCACACCAGACGCCCCCCCCCCCCCCCCCCCCCCTTTGGCATGAAAGGCACCCTTCTGTCTTTCACCTGATCGAATCCTTGTTCTCTGCCTGTCACAGATGACTCCCGGCCTGCCTTGGCCCAAAATGTGTCAAGTACTTTAACTGTTTTTGCATTTGATCATCTGCCAAATTTATTCATCGTGGCCAAATTTAATAGTCATATTTTGTTGAGTTTACAAAGATGAAATCACGGAACCTCAGCGATGTCATAATGAGTAATTCTTTAACCCTTTGAAGGGTTTTTTTTTCAAAATTCTAAGTGAGTGTTCTAGAATTACGTGATTGTTATATCAGCATTAGAACGTTCAGTTAAGAACATTCTAACCACATATTTGCGATCTTACACCTTACAGGGTTAAGAGAAAGACATTCCTTACCTGCATGTATAATATATAGATGCGGGGAGGAGAATTACCAGCCGCAATTCTCCAGGGAAATGAGTCAGGAACACAGAAATATAATTAACGTCACAGTCACTTAAAGACTGTATGTTTAATTATTACAACTAATGACTGAGAGCAAAGTGCACAGTTCTGCCGTCACCATTTAAATGTCGTGCATTTCAGGGTCAGTAATATTTTCTGTTCTCTCTCACCCAGAATGATCCAGGATAAAAGCCCACAGTTACTCACCTTGGTCAAACATTTTCATGCTACAGCTGTGTTTGTAGGCTGAATTATGTTATCAGCTGTAATATGATTAAGTATGTAAAATATCATACATGTACCAATAATATGAACAATATAATGTTTGTTAGTATTTTAATGAGTTAAATACTCCTCCTGCAGAATGCAGAGAATTTTTTGAGGAAACCGAACCGAATCATGTTTGTTTCAATTGTTTGAAATAAGAACGCTATTCTGAATATTTATGAAAACTGTTTGTTCAAAATAACTTAAAATGATCAATAAGTGGATGTTGTGAAGGAATTTTGCTGCCATCCAAAGGGAATTTATAAGAATACACAAGGTCTGGTGTGTATCTGCATATGTGTGAGAGTGTGTGTCTGTGTGTATGTGCATGTGTGTGATACACCTACACTAACTGTTTGTTTTGTTTTAAAATGCCCGTAAACCAACGCAAAAAAAGCCCTCAATAAGTAAAGTTCTTCTTCTTCTTCTTCTTATTCTTCTTCTTCTTCTTCTTCTTCTTCTTCTTCTTCTTCTTCTTCTTCTTCTTCTTCTTCTTCTTCTTCTTCTTCTTCTTCTTCTTATTCTTATTCTCATTCTCATTCTCATTATAAATGTGGTTTTCTCCTCTGACTGCAGGCAATGTACATGTTCTGTGCTCTGGCCCTGGTCTGTGACGACTACTTCGTTCCCTCCATGGAAAAGATTTGTGCGGTACGTCTACTGCACAAACGCACATGCACACACACTCACACACACACACGCAGACACGCAGACACACACACACACAGACGCGCACACACACATACGCATACACACACATACACTCACACAAACACAGACACACACACATGCACTCGCACACACACAGACACACAGACACACACACGCACACGCGCACACACATATGCATACACACACACACACACACAATGAGAACGTCCTTCCTCAGTTCGTCTCTCTTCTCAGCACCTGCACCTTAGCAAGGACGTGGCACACACACACACACACACACACACATACTGTGAAGTAAGTCTGTTTCTCTCCCCAGCGGCTGCATCTCAGCGAGGACGTGGCACACACACACACGCACACACACACACACACACACACACTGTGGAGTAAGTCTGTCTCTCTCTCTCCTCAGCGGCTGCACCTCAGTGAGGACGTAGCGGGCGCCACCTTCATGGCCGCCGGTAGCTCCGCCCCTGAGCTCTTCACCTCTATCATCGGTGACGTACCGCCGCCCCCCCCCCCCCCCACATCACCTCCACCCAAACTCCACCTCACAGACCCTTCACACGCCTCACAGAGCTCTTCACCCTTGTGTGGTGTTCGTGTTTTTGTTACTCACCCAGTGTTCGCGGGTGTGGTGGACCCACAACATTATTTGGTTTTTAAAACAATAAAGCCATAGCAATTTACGTAAAAATACTTCACAGATATTGACTTTATCTCAATCGCAAGCAATGTAGACAGCATATATGGTTAATATTGACCATTTACCTCTGCAAGATCACATTTATCAATAAAAGTGATATTTGTTTTTTGTGATAAAATGTGATTTTTGTGTTCTTTTACATGTTTATCACAGAAAATGAGCCAAGGCCAATGAGTCTCAGGTTGAAAAAATTATTAATTGTATTCAATGTTTTAGTAAACATTGAATACGGGTCCCACAGACCCGAACACCGCACAAGGGTTAACATGTGTCCCAGGAGAGGATGTTCTGTTAACGTTACCTCAAGGACACCTAGAGAACATTGAGAACCTTGAATCAGTCTTTAAAAAAACAAAACATTGCTGCAGTGTTGCCAATGTAAAGGTGACACAGTAGAGATAATAGAGAAATGGGGGGGGGGGGAAATCTTTGTACATTTGATGTCTGGAATGAAAGTAAAAACCGGTACGTTGGCGCTAAGTGCCTCTGTTCCCGCTACAGGAGTGTTTGTTACCAAGGGCGACGTGGGGGTGGGCACAATCGTGGGCTCCGCCGTCTTCAACATCCTCTGCATCATCGGGGTCTGTGGATTGTTCGCCGGCCAGGTAATGACCCCCGGCCCCCGCCACCATCATTTTTTGGTTTGTACCGTATGAACGATTAGCCAGGTCCCGGCCCCTGGATGGGCTGCGATATTCGAGGTAAAAGTGAGAAGCAGAAGGCTGTTGTAGCCCTCCAGTTCTGGACTAGCAGACCCTGGGGTTTCGGCTGTACTCTGGCGTGGGTGCAGCTTACATCATATTGCTAGACGCACCTTTTTGGGCTTTGTTCTGTAATGGGATCATGTGCAGTTTGCGGAGCCCCGCCCACTTTGGGGTCCAGTTCAGTTCTGGATCTAAGCGTGTAAGTTCTCTCAATTGTGGTTCCACACACGGAAGGTTCCTCTGTCAGCTGTCCAATTAGACTTATGGCAGTCTGTAGGAATATCTACTCCCGGTCACTTATGTTATGTGATATTGTCACTGTTTTTTTTAAACTCAGCTCATGAAGTTTAGCGGCAATCAAAGTTTGCTGCAATGCTATAACTCAGCAAAAGAATACAACTTCAAAGTAGCTTCATAGCTGTAGGATGAGTTTCATTTTTATTTTAGTGAAGGAAATAAGCCAGAAATAAACAAAAAATTAATTGTTTATGCATAAAAAATTGTATTGCATTTGAAAAACGCACCATAGTACCCCATGACTGTGTCATGGCATTGCTTTGCACTAAGACTTCACCATAAAGAGCTCTGGTATTTGACAGTGTTAATCCGTACCTGTATGGCCGGCTGACCACCTTGCGGTAAGACAGCACATTGGTGGAGGGAGATCACGCCCCCCCCCCCCCCCTGCTTTATGATAATTAATAAGTCTGATGTTGTGCTGCGGCGTTGCTGCAGCCATTCTCTTTGCACTGTGAACAGCTGGTCGGCCTGTGCTCTCCCCAACGTTGACCCTCTAAGAAGAACACCACCTCTGGCTTTCGCTGAAGGGATTAGTAGCTTTCCGCCACTTTCCTTTTTCCCGCCTCTTCTTCTCCGGACTAAATTAAAACAAACGCCATTTGTCACGCTGCCAAACTGCCGAGGCTTGTTGTCACCTTTATTCCTTCTCTTGTTTTTTTATATATATATTTTTTAATCGCCCCTCCTGCGAGCCGGTCCCGGCAATTATAATTAGAAATGGGCGCCGTCGTTTTCGTATTCGCGGGAACAAAACACGCTGCGTTAAGAAGCGTTAAACCTGAATAGAACAAGCTGTATCCGTGGTGGAATCTGCCATGTCAGAGTTTGCATGCAGTTAGAGATAAGCTCACCAAAAATAACTCAACATAAAAATTGAATACAGATTATGCATTATGTAATAAATTATTATGGAATAAAGAGTGTGGCAGCAGTGTATTATAGTCCCCTTTATTACAATTAGGTTTTCTGTTTTATTTATTTAATTCATTTTGGTGTTTCTCAGGCATCAAAAAGTAAAAGGTTGGGAAGAGCCCAATGTATACTTTGTGTGATGAGATAAACTGTGGCTATGACCAGTAGTGCTGGATGATTTATTCCAGATCCCGGGTGTGCAGTCTTATCCGAAAAGGGCCGGTGTGGGTGCAGGTTTTTGTTTTAGCCCAGCACTACGACACTTGATTCACCTAATGAACTAATCATGGTCTTCAATCAAGAACTTTATAGGTAAAATCAGGTGTCTTAAGATGCTGGGCTAAAATAAAAACCTGAAACTTGCAACCTACACTGGCCCTTTTCTGATAAGATTGGACACCCCTTATCTAGGCCATTCCATAATATTAATAATAATGGAAGGCTGATGTGCCTATTGCAAGGGAGAACTGAAAGCAAAGGACTCGGAACTCAAGTCAATCCACAGTATCCCCGCCAAGGAAACGCAAGCGCCAGCTTCTAAGATGTGGTACCAGAGCGCCAGATTGTGTTTCTGCGCAATTCTTCAAATCTCAAACAAAACGTTTCTTGCATTCCGACCGTCCCGGTTCCAGTATGGCGGGAGGATCCTTGGCGAATCCGGACCTTTAGTCGGATTTTTAAAGTTCTTATAGCGGGTGTGATGTTGGACGGCGGATAGCGTTCTGACCGCCTCTCCTCTCTGCTCCAGGCTGTCCGGCTCTCCCATTGGACGCTGCTGAGAGACTCGGCTTTCTACACGCTCTCTGTGGCCGCTCTCATCGCGGTAAGTGACCCAAACTTCACTTTACCACCAGGGGGCGCCCTTTATGGTAGAACCAGTCTGCATCACTTTAACAGTAACAAGCAAGGCGCCATATTGAGGGACTCCTCTAAAACAACACTATGCTTTAAGCCAGGCTACACATTTCATAACATTAAAATGTAATAACCGTGCAATAAATCAGGGTCAGTTGTTACGTGTTGTTATTATGACTCATACCGATGTTGTTGTTTTTATCGTAATAATCAGATTCATCATAATCGTGACTGCGGTCACCGTTATTACCGCTGTGAAGGGGAAGTCAGGTGGGGCGGCCGTGTTTGGCCCGGGGAAATGGAATTTTCTCTCGTCCTCCTCTCGGAGAGCTCAGCGTGGGTGCGAGTGGTGTCTGTGCAGTGTCTCTAATTGTGTGCGGATGCAGTTCTGTCAGATTTGGCCAAATAGC
>CM056379.1:108309128-108316628 GCA_029718625.1 Synaphobranchus kaupii | reverse complement strand
CCAGCAACGCGGACATCGACGACGCCGCCAACTGCGACGCCACCGTGGTGCTTCTGAAGAAAGGTGTGACCACGCCCACACACAATTGCTCTCTGGAGCTTCTGAGGCTGTGTCCCAATCAGCACCCTTCCATACTATTGAGTACACTGGATGAGAAAGCAGTTAAGTAGGCAAAATGTTCTCTAAATGTAGTGTACTTCAAATTCCCCGGCTGTGACTTATATACTTATTTCCGGGTTTTCGCTGATAATAGTTTGGAGGATATTTTTTGCATACTGCATGTCATGCAGTTAGCAGTACACAGTATGCTAGTATACAGGACGCAGTAGATAGGGCTCTGATTCAGACACAGCACAAGTTAATGCATGCAGTGTGCATGCATGTGTCAGTAAATGAGGGCGTGGTGTGTGTGTGTGTGTGTGTGGGTGTGTCTACATGAATGAATCTGTGCCCTGGTGCATGTTGGGCAAGTGTGAAATTGTACGTGTATGCATGCTCCAGATTCCATGCAAATGCTAGTCTCTGGGGGATCAACATTCGTATTCATAAAGAGTTGAAGTGCTGATCTAGGGTGTCTATCAGCTCATAATGGATAAGGTCAGGATATGTCCCGGGGAAAACTGATCTAATATCAGTGCTGCTACTCTGACTCCTACTCTTAGACCCCAGGTGCAGGTAGCTTGTCCACTTTACCTTTCCAAGCCGGGTTTGCTTTGCTTTTTCATAGGCTAATCCACAAAGATCTTTCTTTTTTCCTTCGTCATTTCTTTAAGGCCGCCTGTAACCTTTCTCGACACAGCAGCTACCACTATATGCTGTCCCAATACTGCTTTAGTCTGCTGCTATGTATGTCAGACTGTAGTTTTATAACCTCTTATCCGACAAGATGGCTGCCTTGCTTTCCCACCTGCCCGCACCTTTTTTCGGGGACCTGGAGAGTGTGTGCTTGTCTCTCTGCCGTGGTTACCGTAGTGACCTCACCATTCTCTCCTTCCCGGTTTGCCCCCCCCCCCCCCCCCCGTTAGCCACGTTCCACCGCAAGCCGTCGGTGCTGATGGTGGACGAGCTGCTGTCGGCCTACCCGCACCAGCTGTCCTTCTCCGAGGCCGGAATGCGGATCATGATCACCAGCCACTTCTCCCCTCGAACCCGACTGACCATGGCCTCCCGTATGCTCATCACCGAGGTAACCGGGCTTAGAGCTGGGGGAGCCCCATAAGGGCCGGTCCGTTTCGGGATTTTGTGCCAACTTCTCATGTTAATTATTACTAGCTTTATTTAGTTAGCTGTACAAATACCAGTGTGCACGCCAGCCATCCAGGACCAGCTGTGTACCCCAACCTTAGAGTTATATTCAGAGTTACAGTTATTTTATCTATCATGGCAAAAACATACAATTTCCTACTCTCAGAAAATACCTGTAACTCTGAATATAACTCTAAGGTTGGGGTACACAGCTGGTCCTGGATGGCTGGCGTGTACACTGGTATTTGTACTTTCAGGGTACATTTGGGAAATTTGTTCATTAAAGAACAAAAATGTTCTCCACTGTACCTTTATTTCTGAGAGTGTATTGTGCGAAGAAATACAGTTTATCAATCGAACAAACAATATAACACCTGCTGTATAAAAGACTTACAATTCTGGGATGCATCAGAGAACATGAACACAATACTCATTAAAATAAATCTCATAAACCCTCGTCATGAAAAGCAAGCAGGTAGAGGCTGAAATAGGGTGCTTTAAATGAGCGTATTCCAGTTTTACAATGTGCATTTCATAATAACGAGTTTTATCTTCAGTGCGTCTCATTAACAAGACGCAATGACCCTATGTTTTTTTTGTAATAGTTGTGGTAGCTCTTTTTCCCACCATTTTCTCTGTCTTCCTTTGCCACGACTGTACCACACCTGTATTGCCTCTTGCTGTTCCAGTTATGGGAAAGCAGGTAATTATCTTAATGACGGTGGCGAAGCCATGGAACACCATTAATATGACCATGAGCATTGTGGGAAATAAGCTCAGCAATGAAGGGCATTGCTTCTGTTTTCCAGATGGTAATTTTCATTGGTTATTGATTATTGGGCGGTTGTCTGTGCGTGTATTAACATAACATGATGAGGAGAAAATCATTGTTATGTTCAGCCCAACAATGGCCGCCATTTTCCTACCACCAAGTGTACCTTGTGCTCACCGTTTACCTAGATAGTACCTAGCACCGTATCAAGCCTGGTCTTTAAAACCCCCAGAGTTTCTGCCTCTACTAACATGACCTGGCAAGCTATTCCACACAGCGACTATTCTCTGTCTTTTTATTTATTTCTTTTTTTATTATGCTTTTACAGGTACAAGCTTCATGAATACCATTCAGAGAGCCTATCACTGATCTGCAACTACTCAGAAATATATATGAGGCTGAATTGTGTATGTTTGAAAGTCCTTGAGCTTTAGGGTTGCAGTCTCGGGCTGAGGAGGTGTTTGTTCAGTCTCTACTTGAAGGCATGAACACCACTTGATGTGATGTCTCCGGCAACAGCGGGGGGAAGGCTGTTCCATGTTGTTACGACAGAGTGGAGAAAGCTCCTGTCAAGGCATTTGGTGTTGGCCCTGGGGAGTGACAAGGCATGGTTTGGTGGTAGCCTCCGGGTGGTTCGACCTGGGACATGAGCTGAGGGTAGCAGTGCTTTCAGGTCTGCTGGACAGTTGGGAGCATGAAGAAATGCTTCCTGATGTCTGTGCAGGTTCTGCGGATTTTATCTTTTGGTAAATTCCATCTGTGCCATTTTTTCCCCCCCAGAGGCAGCGTCTGATCAACAGCAGGTCCTTCAGTAACGGAGACTCAGAGGTGACAGTGAGGGTCCCGGGGAGGCGGGGCGTGGAGAACGGGCTGGGCGGGGCCGAGAGGGGGCTGAACGGGCACCGTGGCGGGAGAGGCGAGGACGACGGAGGAGGAGGAGGAGGAGGAGGAGAAGGAGGAGGAGGAGGGGCCGGGGGAGGGGTGGAGGCCGGCAACGAGACGGAGAACGAGGACAACGAGAATAACGAGGAGGAAGAGGAGGAGGAGGAAGAGGAGAATGAAGGACCACTCCTACCCTTTCACATCCCAGGTAAACATGATTAAAAATGGCCCCCAGTGTTATAGGCCTATGCCTGGGATGTAATTAATGATCATCATCAATAAGGACTTCAGTTAAACCCAGCAAGTTTAAAAGAATAAGGCACAATATATAGTGGCATTGCACCAATGGATAGAAAACAGTCATTTAACCACCTGGAATTAAACACACAAAAACTTATCCCCCAGTTTGTTACATTAAACTGTTATTAATACAGTTGCCACTAATCATCACTAACTAACAGATAACCCCATGGACTTATCTACCCAGCATGATATTTGAGTAGGCCTACACATGAACTCAGAGAGAACAAATATTTGCAATATATTGCGGTATACTTCATTACCAATAAGGGGTGGTGTGTGTGTCTGGCCATGACCAACTATGATCCCTGTTCCCTGCCCCCTGTCCCCTGTACACTCAGACCCCTGTCTACTATGTGGCCTGTCCCCTCACTTAAAATAAATCCCAAAACTCTTTCCAATTAGTGAGAAAGTAGTTTGTAATATTTTTTAAAAGTATATACATTTTTATTGAGACTATCAATGAGTTTACATATGATGATGGTTACAAGTGTAGATTATGATGAAGATGGAATTAACAAAAATAAAAAGAGAGAGTTTGTAATATGTCCCGCTCTTGTACAAGTTTTAGTTTTTACTTCCGGTTTACTTCCCAAAATTGTTGGATGAGTGCACAGTTCTGTGGATGAGTGTGCTCCTGAATCCCCTCAGCAAAACCCCGGAAATAAGGGTTTCTCCTGGTATTTTAAGTGCTCCCATTTTGTGAGAAAAAAGTCGCCCACTCAAAAGCTTTTTGACGAAGTTGACTGAAATATGTGCCCTCAAAGGGGGTTAAGGATCATATTCGGTCACGGCCCCTCTCTGTGTGTATGGGGCCCCTCTCGCGTGACCTCCGACCTCTGCTCTGCAGCCGGGGCCTGCAACAAGCTGAAATGGCTGCTGGTGTGGCCGCTGTGCCTGCTCCTCTTCTTCACCGTGCCAAACTGCGCCAACCCGCGCTGGGAGCGATGGTTCATGGTCAGCTTCGTCATGTCCACCGTCTGGATCGCCGGCTTCTCCTACATCATGGTCTGGATGGTGATGGGGACGCCATTCCACACTGGAAGGACACGCTACCGTGCAACAGACTGTCTCAGCCCCGACCCTGACCTTTGACCTTGACCTGTTCCCTCGCCCCTAAATGTGACCCCAGTCATTTGGCTTAGCCCTGGCTCAGATCTGCGGCTTAACCTGAATCATATTTTGAGCCTTAACCCAGCTCTAACCAAGAGCTGAACCTTGACCCTAACCCTGATCATAACTCTCCTTATTCCGAATTGCAGGCTGCGTCCGAATCAGCACCCTTCCATACTATTAAGTTGTTGTGTAGACAGATGAGAAAGTCGTTAAGTAGGCAGAATTTTCTCCTGAATGTAGTATACTTTAAACCCTGTATGATATACTTATCATATGTGGGGTTTCGCTGAGTATATTTCGGGAGCACACTTTTCAAGAAGTATGCAAACATTTGGTCATATAAATATGACGCGCAGCTTGGTTTTAAAAAATGAGGCGCAGCTTCACTGAAAATTTTCTTCAGTGACAACAAAAACAACACGTGACATGTCGTCAACACGGGACGTCTTATGACCTTCCACAGTACGGTTGGAAAATAGTATGGAGGATATTTGTTTGCGTACTGCACGCGCATACTAAACAGTGCACATTAAACAGCACACATCTGCCAGTACACTGTACACAGGAGACAGGACGCAAGTAGGTAGGGCTCTGATTCGGACACAGCCGCAAGTCTTCACCTTGCTCATTATTCAGTATCTTGCGCTATTATGCACTATGTGTCAATTTTTCTGATTTTAATAACTGCAACTTTTAACGCTTGCACACACTGAGTATGACTGTGTTTTTGTTGGCCCTTTAGAGGATGAAAACTGATTACTGTTATTGTTGTCTGTTTTTTGTTTTTTTTGTTTGTTTGTGATGTCTTACGTGTCTGTTTCCCTGCAGGTGACAGTGATTGGCTACACACTGGGCATTCCTGATGTCATCATGGGCATCACATTTCTGGCAGCTGGCACCAGTGTTCCTGACTGCATGGCCAGTCTCATTGTGGCACGTCAAGGTAGGCGCACCTGGGGTAAACGGCAGGCATCCCCCACGCATGTACGCCAATGGACTCATCTACGAAAACGCCACAGCCGGAGTGAAGACACAGTGTAGCGTAAATGTAGTGTGAATGTAGTGCAAATGTAGTGTGAATATAGTGCAAATGTAGTGTGAATGTAGTGCAAATGTAGTGTAAATGTAGTGTGAATGTAGTGCAAATGTAGTGTAAAATGTAGTGTGAATGTAGTGCAAATGTAGTGTAAATGTAGCGTAAATGTAGTGTAAATGTAATGTGAATGTAGTGCAAATGTAGTGTGAATGTAGCGTAAATGTAGCGTAAATGTAGTGTGAATGTAGTGCAAATGTAGTATGAATGTAGTGTAAATGTAGTGTGAATGTAGTGCAAATGTAGTGTGAATGTAGTGTGAATGTAGTGTAAATGTAGCGTAAATGTAGTGTAAATGTAGTGTGAATGTAGTGCAACTGTAGTGTAAATGTAGTGTGAATGTAGTGTGAATGTAGTGTAAATATAGCGTAAATGTAGTGTAAATGTAGTGTGAATGTAGTGTAAATGTAGTGTAAATATAGTGTAAATGTAGCATAAATGTAGTGTGAATGTAGTGCAAATGTAGTGTAAAATGTAATGTAAATGACATCAGAGGAAGGCCCCAGTGGATGCAGTGGTAGAGCAATCTGTTGCTTATTCTGCTTATTTAAGAAAAAAATTTTTATTAATAATTGTTAGTTTTCTTCTGTCTTTGTGGGAATGCATATTAGTTGCATGCTTAGTTATTATAAATGAATCAAGTCCTTCTAAGAAGCCAAGTTTTCTTTGGGAAGGTGTGAATGTATTAAGGAATATACGGTATAAGATTGTTCAGAAAAATGTGGGGGGGTTTGAGGCCTTGAATGCAAAACAAAAGGGAAGGAGGAGAGGAGAGGAGAGGAGAGGCACGCCCATCTCTCTTGTTTTTCTCTGTTTACTTATCCACACCGGGCTTCAGTTATTCTGACAGTCGGCCATAAAATATTCATCAAATCTGTTCTGGAAGGTTGTGTATTTTGGAAGAGGAAGGAAACGCTCTTGGAACTTTCTATTGTTTTGCTCACATTCTTTAAAAGGAAAAAAAAAACTTTTTTTTTTTGCTCGTAACTTCAGTCATCACAGGCAGCTTTCTTGACATGGGAATTAACACCCTCCTCCCCTGTCCTTTCTCCCTCCCTCCCCTCCTCCCTCCCTCCTAGGTCTAGGAGACATGGCCATCTCCAACTCCATTGGTAGCAACGTGTTTGACATCCTGGTCGGGCTGGGCCTCCCCTGGGCCCTGCAGACGTTGGCCATTGACTACGGCTCTTATGTGAGTGTTTGTCCGCCGCGTCTTCTCAGGAGTAACTGTCTGTCTGTCTGTCTTTAACTACGCTGTCTGCTGGGGAATGCACATTCACTCTACAGCCACTTCAAACCTAAATAATCAAGCGCATACTTTCAAAATTCTTCCGTAAATGCAGCCGCTGCAGACGGAATCCAGATGTCAGTCCAGTACCTACGCCGTGCGCCTACACACCGGAGGTGGAATGTACAGTTAAAACACGCAGATGTGATCAAATATCCCGTGTGATTTCGTTACAGAGGGAATGCACACCAGCACTTAGTTCACTTGCCACTATTTACTTATTTAAAATTTCTACTCAATGTTTTTTATTCACAGGAGTATGAGTTTGGCAGTTTATTCTGTTAGTCTCAGCAGAATTCCTTTGCCTCCAGCTGTGGTTAAAGATGGATAAGCCTTGAAAGTATAAAAAATAAATAAATTTTAAAAAGGCAAGGAATCCAAGTGCACCGTGGCTTTGCGGGAACACCTGTTGCCGAGCGCCGCTCCGGCTCGGCTAAATGAAACACACGTGTGGAGCGCCGAGCCTGCATGGGGAGAGAAAGCCTCTCGCTGCTCCCTCACAACCCGCGCAGAAATGTTGCCGAGCCTCTCTCAGGTCTCGTCCCCACTGTGAAAGCTTTGAGGGAAGTAGGTCGCCGTGGAGAGTGCGTAAATATACGATGCGCGGTGTCAGGACGCAGCCTGACTTGCCCCGGAGCATCGCTGTTAAGGGAAAAAGATCACTCAATTCCACCTTCCACACTTTTCACGTGAGAGCGTTTTCCATCCCTTTCCTGCAGGGGGCACCAGAGCGCACTCATACGTGTACCTGACCATATGCCTGTGTTCAAATCATAGACTATATGGTTCAAATCAGAGCCCTAT
>CM056379.1:108171628-108304128 GCA_029718625.1 Synaphobranchus kaupii | reverse complement strand
GACTATAAATTATAAATGCTTTTTTTCTCTTCGGTTGTGAGTAAATGTTTATCCTTTTTAAACATATCCCAGCAATGCTTAGGGAAAGCGGATATGTGTTCAATGAATGTACATCCTTTTGAGCCGTTGCTCAGTTTTATGTATTGTTATGGTTTTGTACGCTTTTCCTCCTCTGTTGCTTTTTTCTAAGTTGAAGTCAAGTCAGTTGCTCTTAGGATGCCAAATTGAAATGTACAAGGAGGACGGGATTACTATTAATGCTGAAAATCACAGGTTTGGATTAATGTCATTTTGATAAAGGTTAGACTGCTGTTTTTTTATAAGACAATGTGCATAATACAACTATGGTGATGAAACACAAACACAATGGTCTCGCACCAGAGAATGTAGTCATTTTAAGGTTTCAACATGTAATTCATACTTTTCTTTTTTTGTCCAGACAAGAGTCACACCTTGGCAAAGATTAAACTTTAAATCTCTAACTCAAAGGCGTGTACACTGCTCATTATCTGATAAACCTCTAAGACTTTAAAAACATTTCAAATAGATCTTACTTACTTGCATTTCGCTGCTGTAGCAGTAGCATCAGGTAAATGTATTGCCCCTCTTGTGCCAATATAGTTTTTGACAATTACTATTATGTCTGTTCTTAATATTGTTAATTATAGCAACTAGTTACAAAAAAAAGGTGTTAATTTTTGTGCAGAGGCTGAATTTAAATGCCTTTTCCTTAGATTTTATTTGAGAATATTTATAATAACCCCTGATCCTAGTGATAATTAGACCATAGATTTGCACTTTGTGTCTTTAATTACTGTTCTCTTGCGGCTGTTTGCATGGTCATCCATCTCTGTGTATACACAGCTGCACCTTATGAAGCTTCTGTGTAAACGCAATCACTTAAATTTAAGGTGTACGCTCACAAATATGTGATTAGAATGTTCTTAACGGAATATTCTAATGCTGATGTAATTGAGAGTTGACTGACTGACCAGAATTTTGAGAAAAAAAAAAAAAAACATTCCAAAAAACCTACTCTTCAAAGGGTTAACGCAGCCAGCTTTTCCTGTGGATCTCTGTCATAAACAAAAACATTTTGTGTGTGTGTGTATTTTTTTTTACTTAAAGTATTGATATTATGTTTGTATAGATATGCTGTTCCTTTGCATTTGTCTTTGGTGTTGAGATTGTGATAGATCACCTCTCAGTTGTAGGCAATTGTTGACTCACATGGTGAAATTTTAATATATGAACTAATGTATTTCCATCCAAACAGCATTAGACACTAAGGATAGTTTGTGACCACAGAGTATAATATCAGAAAATTAGTTTTGTTTTTTTCATTACTGCTGTCAATTGTATTTTTTTTCTTGTTTTTTTTTGTTTGTTTGTTTGTTTTTTGTTCCTTGCTGACATGTCATAGGCGCATAGCTACATAGTCAAAGCTACATGTATTTTGACAAGAGATCCAGATCTGGATCCAGTACAGGACCCTGCACTATGAAACAACAGTTTTTTTTTATTTTTAATGTTTTTTGTTTGATGGACTGAACGGTTTTCTTCAGATCTCTCATTTGTAAGTCTGAACTTTGCCACAAGAAGATTAAATTTAAAAAACTACCTTGGTCAGATGGAGGTGAACCATTGCCTTCTCTGCCATGATGTGTAAAATGCGCGTGTGGTCTATGTAGGATAAGGAGGGCTCGGAGGTGCTGGAGAGGGGAGGCTCAAGGTTTTTTGGTCATACAGTACAGGTAGCATAGGTTGGCAGTTATTTTCCATTATTTTTTCATGTCCCACTTTATTCAGGATTTAATGAGGACTGTGGCCTTTATTCAATCCACATTTGTCCTCAACTTTGACTAACAGTTAGAAGCAAGTTAACTATTCCTTTCCTTCACAAACACAATTTGGGCAAGTTCAGCAATCCCTAATTCTTAACTCTCCAAACCCAACAAATGTCAGCCACAAAAAAAAAAAAAGTGTGTTCAGCCACAACCCAAAATGTCAGGGTTGTGGCTGGAGACATTGACCTTTGGGAACAGGGAAGCCCTGTCTGGGAGCACGTGCAAACTCTATTTGTTGAAATCAGGATTAACCATTACCATGTCAGATTTATATATTATTTGCATAAAATTTACTGAGGCATAGAATTTTGTTAACAATTAATAATTCATATGAATAATTATTATATTATAATTAATTAATGAATAATTAATTTTGAAATGTGTAAATAATTGTTTTTAATTATTTGCAGTTAACAATTGCATCACCTGAGAATTATAAAATGATATCGTTTCAAGTTACATTCATTTAAACTTAATGAACTAATTGGTTTTCTGACATTCTGTGCTGTGTCTGTGATCCTCAAGCATATTAAACCCCTTTCTTTTTAAGGCCCTCACACAGAACCTCCCCCCCCCCCCCCCCCCCCTCCCTCTCAACTTTTCAAATGACAGAACCAATATTGTTGAGTCATCTCATCCAATCAGGTAGTCCTTAAACAGTTGCCATGGTGTCTCTCTGGTATACTATCTGGTATGACATTATATACTGTAGTTCATTCTAATTTCAAGGTGAAAAGTACTTTTAAATGAAAAATGGAACAGAATGCAGAAGCATGTTTTCTGGTCAGTCTTTACTGAAAATGTGTAAATAGTTTATTCTACTACAGGAAGAAAAAGGGCACCTTTTAGATGCTGTTTTTTTTGTTTTTTTTCTAAAGATTTGGCCCTTAGCCAAATAACCCTCTGAATTGTATTCTATTAGGACAATGCACAGTATTGCATATTTTAACTTTTTGTTCATGTGATCAAGCATGTATTGTTAATACAGTTACATTTATAAACTTGTAAATAATATTGAAAATTGTTATGTACATGCGTAACATATATGCTGATGTTTTTTTATTGCTGTTTTTTTTTGTTGAAAATACATTGTTTAGGTTAGATTTTAAGTATTCCTGTGGAAGAGCAATTATTGGTTTGGGCTAGGAATAAAACAGCACAATTCAGGTTGATTCCTATTTTTGGCACTGTAATGAAATAATGTAATGTGGATGGAGGAGAGAAAACTCTTGCCACAGTGTAATATTGGGAGAGGAATATTCTGTTCTGACACAAACATTGTGAAGAACATCTCACAGATTGAGCTGAGAAAAAAACACCTTTATTAAATTCAACAATTAATTCCATTGACCGATATCTTTAGAATGGAGCCCCAATTGATACTGCTAGCATCTACAAATTTACTTGCAAAGAAACTGTGACCAGTTTATACATTCATTAAAGATGTTTTCCATTAAGGAATTTATCCTTTTATATTGAGATTATAAGGTGTGCAATAGAACAACACCTTCAAGAACATTGTCTTTTGGGGACATACATATGAAAGCAATTTTACCAGCCCTTGGAAAAAATAGAAAATTTCAATAAAAAAAAAGTGTGTACTGTGTATTTTAAGAATTTCAAGACTACAAGAATACACAGTGTTGTATATGGTAGACATATAGAGTATAATAGAGGAATAGAGGGGAGTAAGAATGTTATAGATATTATATAGATATATAATTTTACTAATATATTTCCTTGCAACTGTGAAAAAAAAATGTTATATTGTTAAAATATTAATAGTTTTGTGAATCTTCATTTTCTTGAAGACTCCTGATGTTTTTCTTGTCTCTCAGTGCTGATGGGGGAGAGGGCAATTTCACAATGCATTCTGGGGGGTCTTCTGGCAATAAACTGATTTAACAAAATTGATTCAAGGCGTCCCAGTGAAGCTTCATTTGAATGGCGACTTCATATGAATGGTGCACATCATTAAAGACAATACACTGACAATCATGGCTTTTTCAAGATGCTATGCTAAGTACAATATATTAATTAATGCATGCATACTCTTTTCCCCATTCACAGCACTTTTATTTTCAATTGAGTTGTGCAGTTAAAAGCTCTTAGCAGCGCAAAGCTGAATAATTGGCCAGTGTGGAACTTATAGCAGACACATATCAAATACTGCAATAATTCAATTCAATTCAATTTTATTTGTATAGCGCTTTTTACAGAGAACTGTCACAAAGATGCTGCACAGGGAAACAGAAGGGAAAATTGGAGCAAAAAACCAGGCCTTAGCCCCCAACCAGCAAAATGAGGTAAAAAAAAAAAGTCATCTGATCATCATCCTCTGAGCCAGATTTTGAGTTTGTCAATTATGTTTTGTGTTACACTTCTTTAAAATATGTGCATGCGTGGACACTATCATAAAAGTAACCTATTTTTAAATTTTTGTTCATTTGCATATGTAGGACGTCATCACACTACAAAAAACTACTTCTCCGCGGATTGCCTAGGCGGACGTCCGATCAGGGTCCGTTTTGGGTCTGCTATGATGTCATTGAGGTCTGAGAGGGTCCAACTAAAAATTGGCCTTTAGAGTACATAATATGTAGAGACAGCGATACTAATAGAAACCAATGAGGAGCACATCCTAACCCGGACGTTTTAATTTTGTGCTGATCTCACATGCGCAGTTGTGTCCTTGCAGTGGGCAACATTATATCCAGTGCTGTGTTTGAGAGCCGAGACCTGGTCCCTTGGTCCGTACACATACTTTTTTTGGCGGCTATGAATTGGCGTTATGAGTCGCCCCCTTTTCCCTACTGCGCTGTCTCTGGCTCCCAATTTTTTGTACAACATGGCAGCACAAAACTGAATGAACTCAAAGAAGAAGAAGAAGTGGCAAGCTTTTTTTTATTGCAAGTAGCCTACAAATATGGAAGCATTCATAAACATAAGAAAAAGAAACAAGAACATAAGGACCACAGGATCACATTAAACAGATACATATCAAATGAAACCCATACATATGAAGTAGTTTTAAGGCACTTTTCAGAATTATTGTTTTTATATACTCTGCAGTGAAGTGAATTTTTTTTTAATTTTAATCTACCACAAAGGCCCTGTAGCCTACTTACAGGTGTTTGCTTTGAAAATGTCATTTTATGAAGAAAACATTTTGCAAACAGAATGAATAAACGTTGTCATTGTTGTCCACCCCTTGAACCAATTTTGGGCAAACTGTTCCACGTGAGAATTGTTGATGTCGTAGTTTTAAATTTTCAACAACAAAAAAATATGTTCAATAGGTAGTTGAGATCACGTGACTTCCGTGCTTTGTGTGTATGTCACGTGATGTCCTCTATTTTGACGTCCCACCCAGTTTGCAGATGGTACAGCCAGGCAGGGTTGCCCAAACATGGGGATAATTTCCCCTAAATGTAGAGTTATTTTAAAAATCCATGGGGGGAATTTGTATGGGGGGGGGATTAATCAAACATTTGGCAACACTGCAGCCAGGTCCTTCTGGTGTAGGTTGTGCAGGGTGCTGCAGCCAGAGCCCTTTCTTTAGTGCACTGCATTGCTCAATAGTTACAAATAATTACAATTTTTCTCAATTTCGTATTATATTTTTTAAAAGTACACTTACCGCTTAGTCAGTGCCTCCTACTCTCTCCCGTTTCCATATAGCCTACGCTCTATGGTTGTTACGGTATAATATATAGCCGAATAAAGCACACCTCTTTGACGACAAACATCTTATTTTGTTGCGGATATTCGCAGTTTACCTCCATCGCACAGCATGGAAAAATGCATGACTTTGTCCGAGCTTTGGAAGGAGATTTTGAGGAGTGAGTCTGAAAAAGAGAGCGACGAAGGCTCTGATGCTGAAAAAAATCGTCGTCGTACGCGACAGGTAAATATTTTTCTTGTTTTTTCCACGAGGCTGAAGTTGGAGCAGTTACATCCCGGTTCACCTTACATTTTTTTGAACTGGTTTCTTCTTTGTATACGAAGTGATTCGTGCCTGGCCCTATAGCTACATGTTTTCATGTTCAAAAAGCACAAATGGAGACCCAGCTTTGGACTTAATGATATTATGATGAACGGTTATATAGTCAATAGCAAGATCGGGTTGAGCTTTTGGAAGGTTTCTTCGTTTTGGGCCAGTCATAATACCACTCATTCTTGAAGAGGGGGTCATCCGCTGTTCAGCCCGGCCCAAATGTGTTTTCTAAAGGAGGGGATGGGGTGGAGTGGACTGGCACAAAGCGAATGAACCCACTAAAAGCTGCCCCAATCTTGCTATTGACCATTCATCATATTATTAATTCCAGAGCTGCGAATAAGAAGCTGCGTTTTCATTTGTGTTTTCGAGCATGAAACGTGTACTGGACCAGGCACAAATCACTTCGTGTACGTAGGCTAAAAAGTATAATATCTATAGGCTATCTGTTTTCATTGATGTAGCCTATTGTGTGTAATTTCTGGCCCAAGACTATTTACGCTTTAAAAACGGTTCTGAATCAGCCTGTAAAACTGCGAACAGGCCGCTGCAAATAAGAAACCTTGTTTTTTTTCCCTCTTTTTTTTAAGGTGGACCGGGAATTATGAATAATAAGTAGCTGCTAACTAGCCCTGTATCTAACATGTTGGATCACTAACTGGGGTAGTTTTGCATTGATCCTATCGTCGAAGGTCTACAAATGAGGCGATCTTACAGACATTGCAACGTGTATTTCGAAGTGTATTTTGTCCACATACAGACGGGTGACAAATTAAAGGAAAAACCAACATAGTGTCTTAGTAAGGGCCACGACAAGCGGCCAGAACAGCTTGAGTTCGCCTTGACATAGATTCTACAAGTCTCTGTAACTACTGGAGGGATGGAACACCATTCCCAGAGACCAATCCCATCAGGATAGAAATGTTTCATCATAGGATAAAGGTGATCACTCAGAATAACTTTGTATTGATTTGCAGTTACTGAGATGCAAAATATGGTAGGTAGTATAGCCTAATTTGCGGTGGGTTTTTTACTTTCCAAATTGGCAGATTCGCATGGGATTAAGACCACAGACGACCTTTGGCAATTATTAGAAATCACACGAGGTCCCCATACGCTAGTCCAGTGCGAATATGGCATTAGACTTTATCAGTGAAGCATAGGATAAAAACAAAACACTTCTTCTCATTAATGTTACACTCATCGTCAGTGCATCTCCTTGTGCTGGGATGTAGGCCTAGACTGTTAGCCACTTATCCATTTCCCAGTTGGAAACATAAAATAAATTAGCTAATATTTCAATTCAGCCAATATTTCTATAGCCTATAGATTTTTTTTTGATGTCAAAAGCACTAAAAGACGCGATGATTAGCCGTTAGCTAAACTTGTTAACATAAGATAGTTATCTTGTACACAGTGTTGTGCAAGTTCACACTTCACAAGAGCTAGCTCAAAGTTCAGTTAACACAGATTAAAATGAACTAGTTCACGTTCATCGTTCACAATTTTGAATTTTGAACTAAGTTCACAGTCCCAAAAAATGAACTAATTCACGTTAATTTCTTCTGTTTTTTGTTTTTTAATGAGCTGCTCCGATCTAACAATATTGCACACATTTCTGTTATATCAAATTATATTCCGAGACGCCAACACTTTAATAATAGCCTACTTTTTATTACGAAATTATTACATGTGACTGTTTACAACCGAATTGCAGTATAAAACATAATTAATATGCGATTGTGTTCAGCTAATGACAGCAAATAGGCTACTTATTTAAAGTGGTGGCATTTTTATTTTAGAACTTTTTTATTTTAGAACCCAACAACATGAACAGATAAATACAATTTTGTATAATAGAATAAATAAATAGCCCAATGGTTCAAATAAACATATTTTATGGTGTCAAAATAAATCTTATATTTATTATATTTAATATTTTATGGTGTAAAAAATACCAAATACTAGCTATTTAAAACGAATAAACGAAACTGGCTCCTGTACACAGACACGCATCAAGATCTGGCTTGTTTGTCGGATTTGGCTGGCTATCTCTCCTATACAGCCATCCATCCACCACGTTTTCAGTAGGCTACTGGATTCTAGGATCTGAGAAAAAATAAGATTTATTATTTGCATAGACTAATGAAATAGCTAGCCTATATGCAAATATATTCAATGTAATACGTTACAATCAATGACCGACAGCATTATTTTAGGCTAATTTCTTCTAGAATATTAGAGATGGGAAAGTCGTAAATAAATGTAAACATTGAGCATAGGCTATTAAAAATGAGCATCAATCAGGTGGTTTGGGTCTGAATAAAATATCAAAGCTAGCTTACTAACTAACTGCTACCAGCTAGACTGTGCTGTCTGAAACGGCTTCAAATTCCAGCTCGCGCCACTGGGAGAAAGAGATACGGCTCAGGTAGTTCGAAAGAATCAAACAAACAAACTTTATTTACAGGAAGAACCAAAAACTCGCGACTCCGACTCTTCAAACCGAACGGTACGGAAAGAGCCGACAGAAAAAAGAGCCGAACCAAATCTCTGGCCGAACTGCCCATCACCAAAGAGGGTAGGCGGAGCCATCACTACTCTGGTGCCGTAATACACAGTGCTTGAGCGTCGTTAACTCTCGCGGGAGTTAACGACGCTCACGTTCACGTTCATTAGTTGATACGTTCAGTTCACCGTTCACCAAAAACATGAGCACGTTCGAACGCGTTCATGCACAAGACTGCTTGTACATGCTTACTACAGTGTACAGTTTTCGATAATATCAAAAGAAAGTTGTACAGCCAACAAATATCTAATGAACTAATGTTCATAGTGAAAATCTGTCCTGAGAAATCAATTACTTTGAACACGAGTCAAAATAGTGTTCAGCTTTTGTATGGGTGGAATTCCCCTTTATTTCAGTTGTACCTCTGGCTCATTTTAGTTACAGCTGCCAAGAAGATATAGCACATTTACTACTGGTTTTATTGGGCATACCATTTGTGTTGTGATTTATAACAGAGTACATTATAATATATTGCTATTATTTTGCATATCGCGTGTCTTGTTTTGCTTATGTCTTTTCCACCTTAATTCAGGGTTGAAGATGCTTCTCGCCCAGACAGTCCTGGACCCTCCGCTGTCCTTCCTCCTTCACCACAGTCTCCAGCTGCTGCTGATCAACCTCCTGCGATGAGCGATGGCTCCCAGTCGCCACACGCCAAAAGAAGAGCAAGAAATCCAGAATCTGAGGAAGGATGGCGCGGCACCAACGATGAGGATGAGAAACCTCACCAGTTCCCCTTCTGCCCACAGAGGACCCCCGGAGTGCAGCTGGACGATCAACGGGACTACAGCCCCTTGGATCTCTTCCAGTTGTTCTTCAGCAAAGAAGCCGTGGAGATTCTCTGCCAGAACACCAATAGGCACGTAGAGCGTAGGCGTCTTCAGGGGTTACCTACAAAAACATGGACTGAAGTGGATACTGATGAGATGTTTAAGTATCTCTCTTTGGTCATTTACCTCGGCCTTCTGAAGCCCGCTGCTTACCGTGACCTGTGGCGGAAACACCGGCTTCATGCCCACCCCTTTCCCTCCAGTGTGATGCCAGGCTACAGATTCGAGGCCATTTGTGCATTCCTTCACATGAGTGACCCAACAGAAGACGTCGTCAATGATCAACTCAAAGGTCAAGAAGGCTACGACGCCCTGTTTCGCCTGAAGCCGCTGCAAGATCAGATCCTGACAGCATGCAGGGCGTACTACCACCCTAATCAGAATCTGGCCATAGACGAGCGCATTGTAGCCACAAAAGCTCGGCACAATATGAAGCAGTTCATGAAGGACAAGCCAACAAAGTGGGGCTTCAAGTTGTTTGTCCTGGCCGAGAGCAAGACGGGCTACACGTGCGAGTTCAGCGTGTACCAGGGGAAGTCAGTCTCTCCCAGTGGAAATAGTTTGGGCTACGATGCCGTTGTGAACCTGCTCCGGGTACCCTTCCTCGGTACAGGTTACCGCGTCTTTGTGGACAACTTTTACACTAGCACAGCTCTTTTCCGCCACCTCCACCAGATCCAGTACGGAGCTTGCGGCACCATGAGGGAGAACCTGAGTTGCTTTCCAAAGAACGAGGTGAACGCGCTCCCGAAGAGGGCCAGTCGAGGGGACATTAGGTGGATCAGACGCGGCCCTCTCCTGTATGTCAAGTGGAAGGACTCAAGAGACGTCTGTCTCTGTTCCACAATCCACAAGGCCTACAGTGGGCAGTCAGTCCAGCGACGTTTGAAGAACCCTGACGGCACCTGGTCCGGCCACGCCGTCCCTGTCCCCGACGCCGTGCTCGATTACAACAAGTACATGGGGGGGGTCGACCTGTCGGACGCCCTCATCAAATATTACAACGTCAGCCATAAGACCATGCGCTGGTACAAGAAGCTGTTCCTCCATTTTGTGGACATTGCGGTGGTGAACAGCTACATAATCCATAAGAGGTTGGCTCTGGAGAAAGGGCAGAAGCCCATGAGACAGAAGGTCTTCAGGGAGACCCTTTGTTTACAGCTTTCAGATTATGGGAAGAAGACCACCAACAGTGAGGGGGAGATAGCGCGAGCGCAGTCACGAGGGATGGCGGCAGTGCCGTTTTGGAAAATGCCGGCAGCGCCGTTTTGGAAAATGCCGGCAGCACAGGCACGGAAGGCGGCGATAGCACGGTTACAGGAGATGGCAGTGGAGACCGGGCCAGAGGGATGTTTTCCCGTGCCGTTGGCGGACCCTGCCATTGCCAGTGTACGAGAGAGGTCTTCGAGAGGGAGAAAAAACTGCGTTTACTGCCTCAGTCAGAAGAAGCACAACAAGACCATTTACAAGTGCGGGTCTTGTGACGTTCCACTCTGCATCATTGTAGACCGTATCTGTTTCACAGCATGGCATGACCTTAAGAGCTGCCCTAAAGAACCTTGGAAGACGTGAATAAGCCTCATGTGGGCAGGCAGAACTTTATTTAATTTTTAAAAAAAATGTTTTTAATTTCAAGAAAACATATTAGTCTATGCTTTGTGCAATTATATAACTAACTGGATTGCTATGCCTCTTGTAGCTGCCTTTATATTGTTTTGTTTTCAAACAACGTAATACTTAGTTAAGAAAACACACCAGGATGCTCTTATTCTTTTGAAAAATGTTGATTTATTCTTGGGGTCTTCGATGTTTTTTTTTCACTGACTGGCTCGCTCTTTTGCGATTTCATTCCATTTACTAGGTGAGTGATTTTAGGTCATTATTCCATGATAATATGTAATTTCCTTTGGCACTGCAATATTGTCATTCTAATGTTTACTTTCTAATGCCAATCCCATTACAACTTATTTCTGTGCCAAGAAAGGTTATGAACCCTGTGAGGTCCCTGTGTTCCGTCCCTGGTCTTCCGTTTGTCTCACAGTCCACCCCGTGTTTTCCCTGTCTCCTTCCACTTGTGTTCCTCACTCCCTGCACCTGCATTGTGTTTCCCTCCTCGTTAGTCTTCCCCCACCTGTTGCTCGTTCTGTCCTCGTCAGTGTTAGTATTTAGTCTGCCCCGATTCTGTGTTCGGGGCCGGACCGTCTTGTGATCTCCCAGTGTTCTCGTCGCGACGAGACGAGACGAGACGAGACGAGACGAGACGAGACCAGACCAGACCAGACCAGACCAGACCAGACCAGACCAGACCAGACCAGACCAGACCAGACCAGACCAGACCAGACCAGAACATGGCGTCGCGTCTTGCGAGTTTGTTCCTTGTTCTTGTCATGCGTTTATTGTTCCTAATGGTTTGTTTCATCCGTCTGCCCTGGTCTTGTCTTCTGTTCCCCCTCCAAGGCTCCCTCCTTCCTCCATGGCTCCCTCCTTCCTCCTGACCCCCCCCCCCCCCCCCCCCCGCAGACTGAGTGCCTGACCCCCAGGCTGTACGCCTGGCCCTGGCCCTGGCTGCGCCTACTGCGGTCCCTCTGCTCTTGTTCCTGTCCCCCCCCCCCCAGGCTGAAGCGCCTGTTTCCCCCAGGCTTAAGCGCCTGACCCTGACTTCGGTCCCCGGCGTCTGTTCCCACCTGTTCCTGTCTGCGGTACCCCCGCACTGTCCATGGCCCCGCGCCTGTTCCCGTCCGTTCCTGACCTTGGTCGCCCGCACCTGTAGAGCTACGGACTGGTCTGGTTCCAGTCCAGGCCGTCCCTTTCCCCAGCTGTCTCTGGTCAGCCTGGTTAATGCCCAGGCACTCCCCTCCTGTCTGGTTCCTGGCCTGTCCGGCTCCTGCCCGTCTGGCCCGTCCAGGCCATCCTGACCCATCCAAGTTCCTGCCACGCCTGTTTCTGTCTTGTCCCTGCCACGCCTGTTTCTGTCTTGTCCCTGCCACGCCTGTTTCTGTCTTGTCCCTGCCACGCCTGTTTCTGTCTTGTCCCTGCCACGCCTGTTTCTGTCTTGTCCCTGCCACGCCTGTTTCTGTCTTGTCCCTGCCACGCCTGTTTCTGTCTTGTCCCTGCCACGCCTGTTTCTGTCTTGTCCCTGAGCCGTCTCTGAGTCTTGCATTTGGGTCCTGTCCCCTCACGAGAACGTAACAGAACCCATTGTCAATAGACTCGTATGCATTCTGGGCAGTGTCATCATACATTCCCTGGTATGCCATTTGCTTATAGTTCTTGTATAGATTGTTTTTACAGGAACTTATATTTTCCATCAAATGTGAAATAAAACGAGAGCATAAATGTACCTTTGATGCCATCATTGTCACTTTTTTAGTGTTGTCTGTTCTCAGTATTGGGGCTGTGTTCGGAATGGCTGTACCCTTTTCTAGTGCACTATTTAGGGGATTGTCTATTTTGATGGTTTCCGAATTCTCAATTTATAACACTGAGTATTAGGACATCCTACACAATTGCCTGATTCCCTATATAGCGCACTATAAAGTGTATCGGGAGCCATTCCAAACGCAGCCTTGCAGAATAGAAGTTCCCCTGCTATTTTCCTGTCTCTCCTTTCTCCATTCTGTCAGAAATATTGTCACAAAAGAAGATTCCTTACCCGGAAAACTTTACTGGGGCTACTAACCTGAAATAAGGAGGGCTGGTGCACACAAAGCTCAGAGCAAAATACCTTTATCAGACAGAGATACTGACGTTCCGATGTCTAGGACGTCTTCCTCAAAGAGTCAAAACGAAAAAAAGAAATTGTCACGTTTTGCTTGAGATTATGGAAGAACGGCAGAGTCAATGGGTGATTCTGAAAGAACTGCATGGAGCTGTGGACAAGATGATAGATAGAGCTACCAAAAAGATCGATGGAACATCTTATTGAAGTCAAAGGCCACCAATGGACTCCAGGGGCCCTATCTTGGCGATCTTGGCGCTAAGTCCATTTAGGGCGTGTCCAAGTCCACTTTTGCTATTTTAACGGCGTGTTTTTTTGGCGCTAAGCACGGCGCATGGCGCAACTGGGCTGAACCTAGTCGCTTCATTAATTATAGGTGTGTCTTGGGCGTGACATTCAATAAACCAATCAAAATGTCATATCCCATTCCCTTTAAAAGCCTGCTTTTCCACCTTGGCGGATTGCTTATGATGGCGAAACAGACATGCTCGTGCGTGTTTAGTGTGATCAAGGAATAGGCTAAATGGAGTATGATCAATATTATTCGGACTGACCATTAGCCTATGAGTTCCCGGTAATTCCAGACAGGGCTGTTATTTTACAAAATATGTGCGGTTAAATTTCGTTAAAAGGACCTGCAACAGCTGAGAATAAGCTATCAATGGCTTCAGTCTCACCTTAGAAAACGCCAAATTAGCCTGCTTGTTCAGCGAATTTCGTTTGATTATGCAATGAAAGTGTCAAACATCAATTCCAAGAGGCTGTTCTCATGGAGTTCTCGAAGTTCAAGCTTCATCCAAAGTTCATTAGGCTACCTGCATAGTAGGCTAATATTGATTAATAACATACATACCGTTATTTTGCCTTAATGATGACACTAAATAGCCTACAATAAAGCTGTCAGGTTCGCAACCCATAAGTTCACGCATATTTCCCCTTGTTTAATAATGTCCTGTTTATGGAAATGTGACCAACCTGTTTTACTCGTAGCGTAATCCTTTAAAACAATCCACTTTCCCAGGAAGACCGTGAAACGTGCGACTTGGAAACAGAGAACATGCAGCTCACGTGCAGAGAATGGCATTAAAATTAATTGTGAATTAATTGTGTAACGTGCTGCAAATTTGTTTTAGTTTCTAATTAGACGCTTAGTTCTCTTTAAAATCGTTTTGCTCAGTTAAGGAATAACGGGTGAAATCAGCTGGGTTTTAAACGGTGAGAGTATGGAAACCTGGTCACTGTAATTTAAAAAAATATGAAGGACGAAGAATAGCAAAGGTTACAATTTAGTTAACATGGTGACATCTCCTTTTTTTTAACCATATGCACAGCGAATCCGCTGTAGCCTATAGGCTATTTGAAAAACAATAAATGCAATATTCACTGGACAAGGTTTTGAACTTTTTTCAGTCACAAACCATTCTATTTACTTACAGGCTGTATTCATAGATAAACAGAGCTGTATTGTAATGACATCTGAAGCGCATTTTCAGAACTTAAATGTCCGTCTATTGCCGTGCGCGAGTTTTCCATTGAATGACAATTCACGCATTAGGTGCAAAGACAATTCGCGCATTAGGCTTGATAGCTATAGGTGTTATCAGCTCCTTTTTAATGGATAGCCATTGTCCCGTACCATCGCACATCGCCTGGATGTTGATGGAGTGGGCTGAGAGCAATGTAATGTGGCATTGTTTCCCTTCGCTGAGGGAAAGGTATGTGGACCTATGGAACCTTTTATTATTATGCATTTTTGATATAGCCTACACAATAATAATATTTCACATTGTGATCTAGATATTTTAGTCATGCCTGTGCACGCCCCTGTGTGTAGCTAACAGACAGGAGGGTATGCGCGTTGTGCACACGCCTATGTAGACGCACTTATATGCGCCGTTAAAATAGCATGTAAACAACTGCGACATGACTTTAGACCAGGTTTGTGGTGGTTCTAGCGCAAGCGCTTTCTGCTGGCTCAAGATAGCAATACGCCAAAAAGAATCCTGGCCACTCCTCATCTTAAGACCAACACGCCCAGTTCACTAATGATGGCGCAAGACTAGTTAATGGCGCAATGCTAGTTAAACGGCGTAAGCGTTAGACGTTATTATGGACCTAGCGCCGGGTGTAAGATAGCAAAGACACTTGCGTTTGCGTTAGCGCCGCTTTGCGCCGGGTGTAAGATAGGGCCCCAGAGAGCATAAAAGAATGGTTAATACAGTTACATTTATTAACTTGTCAATAATATTGATTGAAAATTGTTATGTATATGCGTAAAATATATGCTGATGTTGTTTTTTTTTTGTTTAAAAAAAAACAAAACATTGTTTAGGGTTAGAATTTAAGTATTCCTATGGACGAGCAATTATTTGGTTTGGGCTAAGGAATAAAACAACATCCGGTGCTGAGTTTGAGAGCCGAGACCTGGTCCCTTGGTCCGTACACATACTGTTTTTGGCGGCTATGATTTGGCGTTATGAGTCGCCCCTTTTCCCTACTGCGCTGTCTCTGGCTCCAATTTTTTGTACAACATGGCATCACAAAACTGAACGAACTCAAAGAAGTGGCGGCAACTTTATTGCAAGTAGCCGACAAATATGGAAGTACATAAACATAAGTACATAAACATAAGAGAAAAAAAGAACATAAGGACTACAGGATCACATTAAACAGATTAATATCAAAGAAGACCATACATATGAAGTAGTTTAAGGCACTTTTCAGCCTAATTGTTTTATATACTCTGCAGTGAAGTTAAATTTTTTACATTTTAATCTACCACAAAGCCCTTTAGCCTACTTACAGGAGTTTGCTTTGAAAATGTCATTTTATGAAGAAAACATTTTGCAAACAAAAGGAATAAACGTTGTCATTGTTGTTCACCCTTGAATCAGTTTTGGGCAAACTGTTCCACGTGAGAATTGTTGATGTTGTAGTTTAAATTTTCAACAACAAAAAAACCAATATGTTCAATAGGTAGTTGAGATCACATGACTTCCGTGCTTTGCGTGTATGTCACGTGACGTCCTCTATATTGACTTCCCACCAAATATAGTACAGCCAGGCAGGGTTGCCAGACTGGGGGGTTTTTTTTTTCCCTAAATGTAGGGTTATTTTAAAACTTCATGAGGGAATTTTTTAAGAAAAAATGTATGGGAGTCAATGAAAGATGGGGGATTTTAAAATGAGGTATGGGGGAAAATTTAGAGAAAATTGTATGGGACCCAATTGAAGATGGGGAATTTTCGGGGGGGGGAAGTTAATCAGACATCTGGCAACACTACAGCCAGGTCCTTCTGGTGTAGGTTGTGCAGGGTGCTGCAGCCAGAGCCCTTTCTTTTAGTGTACTGCGTTTGCTCAATAGTTACAAATAATTACAATTTTCTCAATTTCGTATTATATTTTTTTAAAGTACACTTATGCAGCTCAGTCAGTGCCTCCTACTCTCTCCCGTTTCCATATACGCTCTATGGTTGTTACGGTATAATATATAGCCTAATAAAGCACAGCTCTTTGACGACAAACATTTTATTTTGTTGCGGATATTCGCAGTTTACCTCCATCGCACAGCATGGAAAAATGCATGACTTTGTCGGAGCTTTGGAAGGAGATTTTGAGGAGTGAGTCTGAAAAAGAGAGCGACGAAGGCTCTGATGCTGAAAACATCGTCGTCGTCCGCGACAGGTAAATATTTTTCTTGTTTTTTCCACGAGGCTGAAGTTGGAGCAGTTACATCCCGGTTCAACTTGCATTTTTTTGAACTGGTTTCTTATTTGCAGAGGCTTCTTCGCAATTTTACAGGCTGATTCAGAACAGTTTCAAGGGCTTAAATCATCTTGGGCCATACATTACACAAAATAATCGAAAACGAAAATAGACATAGGCTACACTTTGTATACGAAGTGATTCGTGCCTTGCCCTGTAGCTACATATTTCATGTTCAAAAAGCACAAATGGAGACCCAGCTTTGGTCTTTCTTAATGATATTATGATGAACGGTTATGCAGTCAATAGCAAGGCGATCTTACAGACATTTCAAAAGTCATTATGAAGTGTATTTTGTCCACATACAGGGTGAGGAATTAAAGGAAAAACCAACATAAAGTGTCTTAGTAAGAGCCAGTTTCCCGACAAGCGGTCAGAACAGCTTGAATTCGCCTTGCCATAGATTCTACAAGTCTGTAACTACTGGAGGGATGGAACACCATTCCCAGAGACCAATCCAGTCAGGATAGATAGAAATGTTTCATCATAGGATAAAGGTGATCGTTCAGAATAACTTTGTATTGATTTGCAGTTACTGAGATGCCAATTCACACGGGTCTAATATTATCAGATTACATCTGTGTTTTGCAAAATATGGTAGGCTAGGTATAGACTAATTTGCAGCGGAATGTTTTCTTTCCAAATTGGCAGATTCACATGGGATTAAGATCACAGACGACCTTTGGCAATTATTAGAAATCACACGAGGTCCCCAGGTACGATAGTCCAGTGCGAATAGGGCATTATAGGCTGTATCAATGAAGCATAGGATAAAAACAAAACATTTATTCTCATTAATGTAGCCTACATCGTCAATGCATCTCCTTGTGCTGGGATGTAGCCTGTTAGCCACTTATCAATTTCCCAGTAGGAAACGAAAAACAAATGAGCTAATATTTCTATAGCCTATAGATTTATTTTGATGTCAAAAGCACAAAAAGACTTGATTGCGATGATTAGCTAAAGCCGTTAGCTAAACATGTTAACATAAGATAGTTATCTTGTAACGAAGAGCAGCATTTTTACCAGCATTTTGGCGAATCGGAGTGGAGTGCAGTGAATAGTAATGACGCGCCAATATTAAATAAAGTAGGCATTTACGTGATCTTACGAAACACAGGCAAATGTAAACAGTAAAAAATGTGTTTCAAGTAGTTTTATTTTTATTTCTATGTATTTGTACAAATGCAGAATGACTCATGAGTACTAACACTTTGTTCATAGAGGCCTCATTGCACTGGAATGTTGATGATGTAGCCTACACGATTCCGCGACCCAATAGATATGGGTCACGACCCACAGTTTGTGCACCGCTGCCTTGGAGCATAAGTAAAATTAAAGGGCCAATCCACTGAAAAAGCAGTGTGTTGGTTTATAATGCACGTATTGTCAAAGGCGCCCACTCATTTGGTTCGAGAGTCAGCGTCTGAATTTGTGTTATGTTGTCGTCTTCTTGATGTCCGTTGTAGTTCACTAAACATTTGCATTGTACCATTTGCAGATGAGTGAAATTATGTAGTTGTTGCGAAGCGTTGCCTAAAACGTTATCATGGTGCATTATATGCTTTCTACAGTGTATACAGTTTTCGATAATATCAAAAGAAAGTTGTACAGCCAACAAATATCTAATGAACTAATGTTCATAGTGAAAATCCTGAGATTTTCAATTACTTTGAATACGGAGTCAAAATAGTGTTCAGCTTTTGTATCGGTGGAATTCCCCTTTATTTCAGTTGTACCTCTGGCTAATTTTAGTTACAGCTGGCAAGAAGATAGACTATAGCACATTTACTACTGTTTTTGAGTGGGCCTGCCATTTTTGTTGTGATTTATAATAGAGTACATTATAATATATTGCTATTATTTTGCATATCGCGTGTCTTGTTTTGCTTATGTCTTTTCCACCTTAATTCAGGGTTGAAGATGCTTCTCGCCCAGACAGTCCTGGACCCTCCGCTGTCCTTCCTCCTTCACCACAGTCTCCAGCTGCTGCTGATCAACCTCCTGCGATGAGCGATGGCTCCCAGTCGCCACACGCCAAAAGAAGAGCAAGAAATCCAGAATCTGAGGAAGGATGGCGCGGCACCAACGATGAGGATGAGAAACCTCACCAGTTCCCCTTCTGCCCACAGAGGACCCCCGGAGTGCAGCTGGACGATCAACGGGACTACAGCCCCTTGGATCTCTTCCAGTTGTTCTTCAGCAAAGAAGCCGTGGAGATTCTCTGCCAGAACACCAATAGGCACGTAGAGCGTAGGCGTCTTCAGGGGTTACCTACAAAAACATGGACTGAAGTGGATACTGATGAGATGTTTAAGTATCTCTCTTTGGTCATTTACCTCGGCCTTCTGAAGCCCGCTGCTTACCGTGACCTGTGGCGGAAACACCGGCTTCATGCCCACCCCTTTCCCTCCAGTGTGATGCCAGGCTACAGATTCGAGGCCATTTGTGCATTCCTTCACATGAGTGACCCAACAGAAGACGTCGTCAATGATCAACTCAAAGGCCAAGAAGGCTACGACGCCCTGTTTCGCCTGAAGCCGCTGCAAGATCAGATCCTGACAGCATGCAGGGCGTATTACCACCCTAATCAGAATCTGGCCATAGACGAGCGCATGGTAGCCACAAGAGCTCGGCACAGTATGATGCAGTTCATGAAGGACAAGCCGACAAAGTGGGGCTTCAAGTTATTTGTCCTGGCTGAGAGCAAGACAGGCTACACGTGCGAGTTCAGCATGTACCAGGGGAAGTCAGTCTCTCCCAGTGGAAATGGTTCGGGCTACGACGCCGTTGTGAACCTGCTCCGGGTACCCTTCCTCGGGACAGGTTACCGCGTCTTTGTGGACAACTTTTACACTAGCACAGCTCTTTTCCGCCACCTCCACCAGATCCAGTACGGAGCTTGCGGCACCATGAGGGAGAACCTGAGTTGCTTTCCAAAGAACGAGGTGAACGCGCTCCCGAAGAGGGCCAGTCGAGGGGACATTAGGTGGATCAGACGCGGCCCTCTCCTGTATGTCAAGTGGAAGGACTCAAGAGACGTCTGTCTCTGTTCCACAATCCACAAGGCCTACAGTGGGCAGTCAGTCCAGCGACGTTTGAAGAACCCTGACGGCACCTGGTCCGGCCACGCCGTCCCTGTCCCCGACGCCGTGCTCGATTACAACAAGTACATGGGGGGGGTCGACCTGTCGGACGCCCTCATCAAATATTACAACGTCAACCGTAAGAGCATGCGCTGGTACATGAAGCTGTTCTTCCATTTTGTGGACATTGCGGTGGTGAACAGCCACATAATCCATAAGGAGTTGGCTCTGGAGAAAGGGCAGAAGCCCATGACCCAGAAGGTCTTCAGGGAGACCCTTTGTTTGCAGCTTTCAGATTATGGGAAGAAGACTACCGAGAGTGAGGGGGAGATAGCGCGAGCGCAGTCACGAGGGATGGCAGTGCCGTTATGGAAAATGCCGGCATCACAGAAGATGGCGGCAGCACAGGCATGGAAGATGCCGGTAGCACAGTTACAGGAGATGGCAGTGGAGACCGGGCCAGAGGGATGTTTTCCTGTGACGGTGGTGGACCCTACCATCACCAGTGTACGAGAGAGGGCTACGAAGGGGAGAAAATACTGCATTTCCTGCCACAGTCAGAAGAAGCGCAACAAGACCATTTACAAGTGCGGGTCTTGTGACGTTCCACTCTGCATCGTTGTAGACCGTATCTGTTTCACTGCATGGCATGACCTTAAGAACCACCATAAAGCACCTTGAAGATGTGAACAAGCCTCATGTGGGCAGGCAGTTTTAAATGTTTTTAATTTCAAGAAAACGTATTAGTCTATGCTTTGTGCAAGTATATAACTAACTGTATTGTAGTTGTCTTTATATTGTTTTGTGTTCATTTTATTTTCAAACAATATAATACATAGTTAAGAAAACACACCAGGATGCTCTTATTCTTTTGCAAATGTTGATTTATTCTTGGGGTCTTCGATGTTTTTTTTTTTACTGACTGGCTCTCTCTTTTGGGATTTCATTCGATTTACTAGGTGAGTGATTTTAGGTCATTATTCCATATGATTTAAATTAATTAAGCTTGAGAAGCTAAGCCAGAAGACTCTAAGAATTTCACTATGGGTTATTTTTCTTACTGGGAAATATTTAGTGTGATTTATTAAACAGTCAGGGTTCCCACACATCCTTGAAAACCTGGCATTTTCTGGTGAAGTTTTCCACTCATGGAAGTCATGGAAAATTAGAAAATTGCCTAAATGTCCTTGAAAATATGTGTTGTTTGTACAAAACTGTCATGGTTATTAGCAGCCTCTGCTGTTTCTGCGTTCGGTTTTCTTTTTGGTGTCGTTGGGACGCTCTATCAGACTTTTTTAAAATCTCGCCCGGCAATTATTCCTTTCACCTGTTTTGGATTTCCTGCTTACTCTATATAGCTCAGGACTTCCACCTTTCGGCACTTCGATATTGTCTTTGCTATGTTGACAACAAAGTCGGTAAGGTATAGGAAATTTGGTCACTGCATTTCTGGTTCGTACGAATAAGAAACGCAGCAAGTCCGGTTATAGAATTAGGATTAGATTGGTTTTCTCTTTTATTTCCAATCTTATCTTTATCCTTTATTCTTTTTACCTGTTACCTTTTGTATTCAGCTCTTTTGCCACTAGAGCTTTGGATAACAGGTTTTCTTTTCTGTTCCTTTCCTTCATTCGTTCTATCGAGTTTTGCTTTGTTTCTCTACCTCCTGTTACGCCTAATGATTTAGTGCGTGAGGTTCTTTTGTTATTCATTCTCGCTGTTTATTGAGACTCGCCTCCTTTTGATGTTGCTTTGATTTGGCTTGTGCTACGGAAGTTTTGCTCCCGTTCTTTTGTTTTCCTCTCCCCTGGTGCGGCTACTTCCGCGTTTGTGGCGTGCCTTTCTAAGATACGCTTTTAGAATCCTTTTCGGTCGGGTCTGGTTCTCCGAACCTTAACACAACCCTCACAGAAACGTTGATTCTTAAAATGTTAATATTGCGTTTTTGTACTGTATATTGCAGTCTTATTTTTTATCCATGGACATATATTATACTTTCCCAAATGGGACGACCTGACCTTAGATTTGAACTTGGGTATAATATAATTGGACCTTAGTTATAATACAGGCCAATGTGCAATTATAATGTATGGGGCTGTGTAATCCATTAGACCTAGTAATATGTAATTTCCTTTGGCGCTGCAACATTGTCATTCTAATGTTTCCTTTCTAATGCCAATCCCATTAAAAATAATTTCGGTGCCAAGAAAGGCTATGAACCCATTGTCAATAGACTCATATCATATGCATTCTGGGCAGTGTCATCGTAAAAACAAAAACGCGTCATCGTACATTGCCTGGTATGCCATTTGATCATAGTTCTTATATAGATTTTTTTACAGGAACTTATATTTTACATCAAACGTGAAATAAAACGAGAGCATAAATGTACCTTTGATGCCATCATTGTCACTTTTTTAGTGTTGTCTGTTCTCAGTATTGGGGCTGTGTTCGGAATGGCTGTACCCTTTTCTAGTGCACTATTTAGGGGATTGTCTATTTTGATGGTTTCCGAATTCTCAATTTATAACACTGAGTATTAGGACATCCTACACAATTGCCTGATTCCCTATATAGTGCACTATAAAGCGTATCAGGAGCCATTCCAAACGCAGCCTTGCAGAATAGAAGTTCCCCTGCTATTTTCCTGTCTATCTTTCTCCATTCTGTCAGAAATATTGTCACAAAAGAAGATTCCTTACCCGGACAACTTTACTGGGGCTACTAACCCGAAATAAGGAGGGCTGGAGCACACAAAGCTCAGAGCAAAATACCTTTATCAGACAGAGATACTGATGTTTCGACGTCTAGGACGTCTTCCTCAAAGAGTCAAAAAGAAAAAAAGAAATCTTGTCACTTTTTGCTTGAGATTAAGGAAGAACGGCAGAGTCAATGGGTGATTCTGAAAGAACTGCATGCAAAGATGATAGATAGAGCCACCAAAAAGATTGATGGAACATCTTGCTAAAGTCAAAAAGGCAACCAATGGACTCCAGAGAGCACAAGAGAATGGTGGGCTGAGGTGAGGTCAGCCGTGACGCATCTACAACTTTTGCACAGTCAGTGGTAATGTAACTACAGCTGGTGATTTGAGTGCAAGCAGCTTGTCACAGACTGTCTGTGGCTCCTTGCTGCAATACAGCATATAATTATAGAGGTTAAATTGGGGCCAGGAACGTCAACTCAGCAGTTTGGGAATGCTGAGCGCAGCACATAATCCTTAAAACAATGATCTGTGTGCTGTTTTAGCATCAGCTTGCTGGAAGAGACAGAAATCATAAATATAATGGGTTGGGATAAGGCAACCATTCACATCACCCAGCAAAGCTATGTGAAACGTTTTTAATCATTATACTTTGGTTTGCTATTGAAGTAGGTTTATGAGTTATTAGCTGGATGACTATGATACATTGGGGAACCATATTTTAATGAATAATTGAGGAATAATTTTATATAGCTTACCATCTTTTGTTGCTGGTTAATATTTGGAAAATGTTTCAAAGCCTTTTTTTTTGCAGAATCGCAGTGCAAAACACATAAATTAGCAAAATCTAATTTCTCCCAATTTATTCACCTGCATGGACTTTCAAGGCTGGAAAATATATTCATCAAATTAATTTGACTCTTATGTTAATACATATTTATTCAGTAATATTTAATACAGATGTAAAAATAGACTGCAGATGTAAAAATATTATTCAAGTTAAATGTCCTTTATTCAGAGAAAATGTGGGCGTGCGTGTGTGCGTCTGTATGTGTTTTAAATCTGCTTTATCCAATAGGTTTCTCTCCTGTATTTTGGGTGGTGCCAGTGTGGATATAGGCGTTGGCAGCATAATGCACACAATGCACTTGGTGGGAATGCCCTGCCTCCAGGAAGTCCTTTTCCGTAAGCTATTGTATTTATTACCTACTCACACACATTGTATATCCCACACGTGTGAATCCTTTGTCCTTTGATGAAATGACGAGGGATCTTCTGCATGTTAAGCTTATTATGTTTGGTCCTTGACCAACGTAACATCAAAAATCTGGATTTACCTAAATTGTTTCCCAGAAACTGAAAAATCTGTCCAGAAGTAGGGAAACATCACCATGAACTGTGTTTACAGAAGCCGAGTGAGGACTTAGAGATTATCAGAGAACCTCCGAACACATTATTTATACTGTAATAATATTGTTCAACGTAGGATATAATGTACGTGCAGTACAATATACTATTACTCTTGCATTGTTTTTTCCATATTGTACTTTATCAAACAGTTATTCCAGCTGTGAAATGACTCCACAGTTGTGTTTGTTGTCCTTCATAAACATTGCATTGCGATTTTCTTCTGAACAAACATTTAATTTCCAGTTCATGTATAGGTTGACGTGTATAGTGGAACCAGGAAGGTAACCCTCACGCAGCGTGGGGGACTTGCTGTACATACGTGTATGAACCGAGGCCGTCATGTCTGCTCAGTGTTTCGTTATCAAGTCATGTATTAGCTAATTCTTTTCTCAGGCAGCTTACAGAGAATGAGCTACCCTAATTGCTATATAGTGACCTAGAATTAAAACAATAAGCATTTTAAAAGCCTATGTATCTATATTGCAACATATTATATAATAACGCAGAACAGTACAGTTTAAGCTCGTGTATGAACAGTGTCTGAAAAACGTTTTGGTGAAGAATGAAGCATGTCTATGCCAAGAAATCAAATCAAAACGTATTTATATAGCGCATTTCACAAACAATTGTCACAATATGCTTCACAGAAAACCCTGGCCTAAACCCCCACTAGAGCAAGCCAAAGGCAACAGTGGCAAGGAAAAAACTCCCTGGGTGACAGATGGGAAGAAACGTAGGGAGGCACCGGACTCGAGGGGTGAACCCAATCCTCCTCTGGTTGGCTCCGGGTGTAGGTTTTAATGACCAACGTGGTCAATCAGCCAATGTTCACAATGTAGGGGCAGGGGAAATGTTTAGGGGGGAAAGTGGTGTTTATGGAGCTTTGAGGAGTAATCCGGTTGGAAAGGATACCACACACAAACGGTTTGCGGGTGTGTTAAAGAAATGGCTGTGACATGCTGATGGCAGGCAGAGAGGTCGGACATCTCACAGAAAAGCCTCTAACTAACTGACATTCATAAAATCAGAGACCGAAGACTGAAGGACACACATCAGCTGAACTAAAATAATCATTGATTGTTATGTTATCCATAGTAAATACATTTTTAAAAATAACTTTCAGCGATTTAATTGCAATATCACTTGAACAGTTCATTTTAACACATTTTCATTTGTGAATGGTATGGTATGAACGTGACTATAGACCTCAATCTGACTTCATTGTCCGTCTCCATCTGGTCACTAAGTAAAATGTGTAAATTAGCCAGCTTCATTGGTTTTAAAACAAAATGCTGCCATTTTTATCCCCATTTAGGAATGCATAATTCTAGTTCAAGGTCCTAGGGTCACATACCACACGTGTCCTCCTGCAACCAGCCACCACTTTACCTCTCAATCCTAGGGCTGACCTGTAACTAATGCGCTGGAGGACTTATCTGATTAAAGAAGCAGACCATCAGTGCCTGGACATTGAGCATTTATAACACCCATATGTTGATTGCATCTTAAAAGTAAACATTTTTCTATTGCATAGATGCTATAGGCCTACAACAACACTTGTAAGGACAAGTATGCAGTAGGCCTAATGGTGTTTAATAGGCTAAATGACTGCTTTTTTACAACTTTTTGACATTCTTATGTGATTAAATGTAGCCATTTTAAAATAAATTACTGCAACGGTAATCGCAACAATCTAGAAATCCATGATTGGAGTATAGTTCAGCATAGTTAATGTAATTTAAGTTAATAAGGTCTACTTGCACATTTTAATATTGGCCATTTTTGATGCGGGACGAGTTGATAACGGTGGAAAACCAGAAACCACAGTGTAAAATGATTTTAAAATGTACATCCCTGTATTCTTTAAAGGTGGAGAGGTAAATATTAACTCTCGAAATGCGATGTAAGAGCCTATTCTAGAGGCTGTAATGTTGCAGGTAATATAACATGAAGTTTGTTAAACGGTGATTATCCAGTGAAAGCATTCCAGGGAGCAAACACGTGTCAGGAACGAAGAGATTACTTTGTTCTCCATGCAGTCTGTTACTCTGTTTTTGCCGGTGGAGGTCGCATGTGTAGCGGGTACTGCAGACATCCCGGTGGTGGAAATACTTGTTTCTTCCATCAAGAATGTGACTACAGAGCACAAAAACAGAAAACTAGCCAGTAAGTGTTATTTTAGAAACGGCTAGATATCGTAGGAGATTTGGATCATAACGAGGTGGTCCCATCACATTGGAACAGGACACCAGCAGGTTTGTTTTCTTTTTTTACAGTGTAAGTTGGCTATCTTAAAATGTAAAGTGCACGGCTAGATCGTTGCCTAGATACTCCAGTGAACTTTAAATTTGCTATCGATGTTTTAATTATTTAGCTAGTTAGCTTTGTGGTTACTAATGGGGAACCTAGCCTTCTTTCTGGATAACTCCAGCCAGCGAATTGACCTGCATACTAACCGCCTAGCATTGGTAACTTTAACTAGCTAACATTAACGTTAGTTAGTTAATGTTAAGCGATCAGCCTACTAAACCTAGTCGGTCGTGCATGGGAATGTTTCCCCAATTCTTGCTCTTGAATAATGTCCTGTCCATGTCAGCGTTACGTTAGTTAGCTACGTTAGGCGTTGCATTGTTAAGAAACTTTGCTACGTCGCTCAACACTTTTGTCTGGAAATTTAACGTTAGGTTTTGTGCAGCAACAGCTGGCAGAGAAGAAAACCAACGAAACCTAAATGAGAGTTGGCTTGCACTAGCTAGCTATTTAACCGGGCTATAGAGAAAGGTAACGTTAACTAACATTATAACGGTGCAGTGTAACGTTAGCTAACGTTAGTTACTTCACATGAGTCAGGTGTAATTTAGACTAGCTAACAGCGCTGATAAACTTTAGAACAAACTCTACGGTCACACGTTTGTTTTATTCAACAGCAACCTTAGTTAAAAGTTGTTTGCTGGGTGCCTCGTATAACGATGTTAACGTTACAGCTTGTCCCCAGCATGCAGTTAGCTAACTGTGTTTTGCTCAAGATGAGATGTGATTTACCGCTATAAACTTTAATTATGAACGGTTAGCAATGCCTACGAGCTCAGGTAGCTTGCTAACTTGCGCAAACATCTGTCTGTGCCAAGTTGCTTGGGACACATCTATCAGTATCACGATAAGTGGAGAATGTGTCAACATAGCTGCCTGAAAGTAACGTTTGTCGGTTGCTAGAGGACATACAAAAGACACTTAGCCAGTAAGTCGACTGTCCAGATTATTTTTTTATTTTATTTAATTTTGGCTTGTTTGTCATCCACTTTAAATGAGTTTTCTAAATATAAGCGATTGATGTTTGTAGCTACAATTTTGTTTCGGAACGTGATACACGATTTCAGTGTTACTGAGCTCATCTTGTTTTAAAATACAACTACACAATACACTACACCATATCCAATAAAGTGTGGCAGGCAGAATAGGCAAATAGGTATGGGACGTGATTATTAGGTATAGGCCTAAGCCACCGGCCAGTCTGTCAACAGCAGAGAGGATGTATTTTAATGTCACAGAAAAGAGGATGCATTTGGGAACTACACTATTAAAGTCAACGGCACAAGGATCATCACCTACTCCAGGGGCCACATGTATAAAACTCTGAGTAAACTAATGCGTAAAATAATGCTCAGGGTGAAAGTCGTCATATCACACCGACCCCAAACATTGCATGCGTATGATGTCCATTGTGTGCAGAGGTACGCAGATTCTCACAGCACGTGTTATATTATACAGTACATCTGAATTTCTACATGGAAACTCGCTTTCGCGGCTTTCTGAGGGCATTTTTGTGCTCAGCACTGTTTATACATGTGGCCCCAGGTATCAAACACAAGAGTGGCAGGAAACACTCCTTGCTGGATCATAATGATTTCACCAGCACACTACCACTGCCCTTTAAATCAACCAGATAAGTCTTGTGCATGATCCAAAAGGCACTCCTTGACTCACCATTGGCTTTAGAAAACTGGAGCTGGGCAAACCTTAGCTTTGAGTCACAGGCTTCCGTTGCTTAGATTAGGTTTTATTGTTTGAACTTTGGTTGGTTGGTCATGTCAGGTGGATCATTCCCCTTTTATAAAGTCTTGCAGGGATTAAGGTGCAGTGTGGTCTCTGCTCTTGTTTAAACCACTATGCTGGGCTCAGCTCTGAAGGAAGATTTAATATTAAACTGGCATCTCTAAAATTACTTAATTAGAGGGTACCTCGTTGATAAATTTAATTGCATTGAAGTTGGGGCTTCCGGTAAACTGTTGGCTCTCGTCCAATCCCTAATTCAGTGCAACCAGGTTGCGCTGGTCGGGAGGGTGACTCAGTCAACAAAATCCACAATCCGCTCTAATTGCCGTGGTCATCAGAATATGGGATCAAGTAGTTAGTTAGATGTAGTTAGTAGTTAGATGTGGTAGTGTGAGGAACAGTCAACATTCTCCCTTTATTTACAGTCACAGGCTTTGGCCATTGCAAAACACTGAATGTTTTCTTAATGCCTTGACATCTACAATGGACAATGTGGACTAGTGGATGTCTCTCACATCAGATTGCCTCGAAAGTCGGGAGAAAACAAATGAGTTGGGCCTAATGCAGTTTGTGTCAGTTCGACTTGGCAACAATAGCATTCCTAAGTCGGATGTTATCTTGACTAGAGAAAGAGCCAGAGATTTGTATCTTGACAGTGATTAATTGTAGGACTACTTTTTGGCATTTGTTTTCTGGCAGAGTTGGTATTAAACACAGCCTGCTGATAAGCTTTTTATGGTTCTCAGTGACCTAGGCTAAGTGTTTGACTGCATCTGACTTTGTTATCCCTTTGTAGCAACCTAATATCTTGAATGGTTTGAAAGTTTTTCATAACTCTGTTGGCGTCCTTTTAATGTTGATAGTGAGGAGGAGCACATTAAGTCAAAACAGTCATTGTTACTTAGACTGTGTTTATCCCTTTGAGGGTCAGCCTGCCCAGTGTACATTTAACAACGGTGACGGAACATGTGACCTCATGTGGGTGGGGGTGTCGGGGATTGGCCTACGATGGGCTCTCTCTGCTGTTTATCAGCGAAGCTGACATTTCACTCGCACGCTTGCGTGTTTTTGCACAGCCTCTGATGCTCCGTTGCCGTGACTTCCTCCGTAGCGAAAGCTGTTTTTTTTTTGTTCCGCGAATTGAGCCGTCCGCGTGCTTGTGGGCGGAGCTCACGGAATAGGAATACACCGAGGAGCTCATCGCAACACGGAGGGCTTGTGTGGTTTCGCGCAGGCATACCGCCGCCTCTTTTTGCTGTTTTACAAGGCGAGTCCAGTAATGTACATATGGTCTTTATTTCTGAAAGGCAAGCCCAAAACTGTCCATATGGACCCGATTCGTCAAATGTTTAAAGCCTTCTTTGTGAAGCACGGAGCCAGAGAGAGCTCAACAATTTCACTTGTTTTGCTAATTTCTGATGATATTTAAACATTATTGGCTGAACAAACTTAAGGCTACATGCACAAATTTGTATTTACTCCCAGTCATTAGTAACTGTGAACCCCTGTGGGAGAAAGACACCAGTATCTACTAACTTGTTATACCATCAATATTTCTTCAGCTATTTAATTGCATTTTACACACTCAAAAGTCAGAAGTAGTTGGCTCTTTCCTCTTGTCTACTTGCTGTGTTTTCCTTATTTTTACCACTCAAAAGCACAATGTTTTTCAGAGCCAGTCATGCACTCTCTCCAAATCACCGAAACAGAGAATGGACTAAACAGACGTACTTGAAACCACAGCAGCACACCACCGTTCTTTTCGGACTGGACCCGTGCCTGATATCAGAAAGATCTAAGAAAATATTTGTCAATAATTCCCTTGCCAGTTTTCCAGGAAATCTCTGGAATCTGTGAAAGAGATTAGTCTCAGCCAAGGAGACGGGTTTAAGCAAGAAAGGCCTCAGAATTATCCAGTCCAGTCAGAGGATAGGAATTCCAGAAGTGGACAAAGGCAGCCAGGTCATTGTTGGAGTAATGGAGTTTTCACATTTATATATTTTTTCCGTTCAAAGCCAGGCTACGTCCTAGACTGGAAAGTGCTACCAGCTGCTTTTTAAAGCTCTACCAGTTGCCATCCAGTTGAAGAGGTGTGCTGTGAGCTGCAGTGAAAACAGGCAGGGGCATAGGACTCCCAGCGGCAGGGGTGTCTTTTGGGTCTCTGACCTTCTCCTCAAAACAGAAGCGTGCTCCTTTCCAGATGAAATGACAAGGATATTTCAACATTGAATTCCCAAATTTTAGCCAGAGGCCCCACACTGACCATGGACGGACGGTGTACAACATTCGGCCTCATTTTCGGCTAGACGTCCCACAAAAGTGAACGTAGGAATCGTTCCAAAAATGTGTCTCGCTTAGCAGCAGTGGTGAGCGGTGGTCCATGTCTGGCATACCTATAATGGTTCAGCTGCAAATTCCTGCCGTTTTTTCCCCTCGATGTCACTCGATGTCTTCGCTGTTAGGAGGACCCGTTTGTTTGAGAGGTCGAGGAGCCTGTGGTCTCTTTCTGAAAAGCACTTCACTAAAAGCCCTTCTTTACTCAAGCGTCTCTGTACGTCAGCACGCGCTCGCTAGTGAATTTTAAGTCGCTTTCATTATCGGAACGGTTGTAGTGGAAGAAATTGATGATAAATGGTACTTGTAGGGACAGACTGCGGCAGCAACATGCGTGCGGTTTTTGGTTCGTGTAGTTTGGACTAACTTTTGTGTGCGAGATTCCAGAGTATTTCCAGGGTGGTTGGGGAATGTTAGCTGATAAATTGGGATAAAAGTGTCCCTCCCTTCAGATTGGTATTGGAAGGCTGCTCTGTTGCATTTTTGTGGTCTTGGCCAAGAGTCCTGTTTTTCTTTCTTTTTCTTTTTTTTTTGTTACCCAAACTGCATGAATCTGGGGTGTGCATAGAGCCATTACTGGAATTAATATTTGCTATAATGAGCACGGCGGAAGTACATTTTCGGCGTGTTGGCAAAATAATTTGGAGCCAGCGACACACAATTTGCCAGACAGTGCCAACATTCGTGTTATTAGGGGCTCCTTTTAATGTTTCTTTGAGGAGCAAATTGAGAAACTGGGACAATTGGCCTGGATTTCTGCAAGCACTGCAAATGTAGGCGTTGTGTTTTCAGGTTGGACCAGAGGGTGCACTGAAGGAAATAGCCTAATTTTTCTGTTTTGTTTTTCAGATGATGAAAATGTTTGGAACAAAACCAAGGTCATCTTTTAGCTTACTTGACATTGACATTTATTCATCCTCCTTCTTCAAATTGAAAAGGTGGATCGAGAAATGTCTCCACAGCCTTCATTACAAACTACTGCAGTAAGATATTTTTCTGGCTCACTTGGCTTAAGCAACAGCTTTGTTTTCATTGAAGGAGAAGGTTCACTCTTGTGCTACAGTGTTAGCCTAATGCTTCTAAAATAGCGTCACATTGTTTACTAAACCAGACTCGCCCAAATAATATTTTATGATGGCTCAGCAATGTAAAAGCAAATATCTTTGTTTATGGAACTGGAAGGACTAACCTATAGTGATTTGTTTGATGTTTGACATTGAAGCCAGATGTCCCGTCTGGTGTCGAGGTAAAGATTGATATCACAGAGAAGGTTGTGGGAAACTGCCTACTTTCTCTGTTTATTGCTGTGGGCCTGCTCAGGCCTCATCTCTCATTGCTGCAAGCTAGGCCGTAAAGCAAGACACGGTTAGATGGGTAAATGTGTTGGTGTTTCTCCTAGTGGATTACCAGAGCACTCAGTACGGTAAAGTACTGACTTGGTTCCACCCCTATATTTGGTGGTAAGAAGGGTCAATCCACACACTGAACATAGCCTACTGTCTATCCTTCTGAATGCAGACTCATTTGTCGGAATCTTTTCCTCGCTCGTGGCATCATATCAAATTGAATTAAGTGGATTAATACACAGGCGAGAAGTGATTAAGTTGGAATTAAATTGAAAGCGAGCGGCACTCATGGGTGAAATTGGGTTAGCGACACACTGATTCCTTTATCTGGTACCCCAATATGTGCAGCCCTTGTGTAATTTCTTGTCCAATTCAGGTGAGGTACTTTACTAAAACATCTGTGACCCTTTGACACCACAGACCCTTATGTGTCTCTAAAAGAAATAAATGGTAAAAGCCATGACAAGAAAAATGAGAATGTTTATTGGGTATTACTTTTTCACAAAGCTCCAGAAAGCTTATTTTAAGCTCCCTGAACTCAGTAAACATAGTAAATGTCCATTGTCTGGCCTGCACACATTTATTTAGCATTTTCACATCCCGCTGTGTCCTCCAGTGTGAGCTGCAGAATGGCAAGACGGCAACTCTGTGTTCCACCACAAGCTTCAAACCGCCTTGGGCGTGTATTACCAGTGAGTCATGCTTGCAGTCTCACACAGTTGTATATTGATACTGTGCTCATCCCTGGCAGTATAAATCAGGTTTTTAAGAAAAGACACAAAAGGCTGATTTATTGTGAGTGGGGTAATTGAAATCTGAAATGTGCGGTAAAAGAATATCGCCTCAAAAGTAAACCGTTCTGAACCTTTGATGCGTCTAGAAAGGTAATGACATCAAGCGCCCCCGGACTGATGATTTCTAGTGCTGGCATTGTTTCTCCAGCGCTCTTTGTGCCCCTCCCCTGCCGGTAGGTAAGGATTCAGTGTGGCATTGAGCATTGCTGGATCTCTCCTGGAGGAACGCCAGGTTAAATACGCCACTGAACTCTACGCTCCCCGCCTCAGCCACACGCGTCTCCCTCAGGCTCTCAAAACCATCTGTTCTACTGGAAGGGAAAGTAGTGAAGAGAGCTGAACAAAGCTTATTAAATAACCCGAGGGCTATTATGGAGGCAAACTTGCTTCGATAGCAGAATGATTTATTTGAAGGTGGGGGTTGGGGGGGGTGTTGGTTGGGTAGACATAAGAGGATAGGTTTGTGAGAACCATAAGAGGTGCAAACACTGCCAGGGGAAACTGTTGAGCGTGCTGTCTTCCAACCTTTCTGCACTGCACCAGTTTCCAATCTGCTCTCCAGACCTGAGCACCACTAAAGCTGTATGATTATGGCCCGTGCCGTCCCGTGTTTGTGTCCCCGTCGGGCAGTGCTGAAGACAGCCCGGAGAGCCCAGAAGGACCCCAGCATGCCTTAAAGTGGCACAGTGGCGCCAGGCCCTCCGTGAGGCCTTGGGGGGGGGGGGGGTGATGGCTTTGTGGTCCGCTGCAGCGTTCCAAAGATAGGGCTCTGCTTCACATGTGGACACGGTCAGCATAAAATTGCTTTCCCAGCCTGAAGCGGTCTTTATGCCACTTATCCCAGTGCTTCATCTGTGTACCTCTCTCCGTCCCCCTCTCCCTCCCTGTTTAAATTGCACGCAGAGCTACTGTAATTCATATAATTTAGAGATTATTTCATCACTTTGAAATTCAAGGAGAATGCGGACAAGAATGTCAGAACCGCAGCAGCCCCTGTTAAGGGCATTTCTACATGGGTCTCAGGTTGAGAGACGGTTAACTGCCCCTGTTTAGGGCATTTCCACATGGCTCTCGGCTAGGAGAGGGTTAACTGCCCCTGTTTCGGGTATTTCCACTTGGGTCTCAGGTTGGGAGAGGGTTAAATTGAAGCTTCAGTTTTTCAGAATAATCACAGTTTTGGAGCTTTCAGAAATGCCCGCAAATGAGTAGCGTTTTTTCTTACTGTAAACTTATTGGTGGTGTTTCTCATGGTTTTGGTCAGTCGGTAGCACCGTTTAAACTTGCTTAATCTGAACCCCCCCTGGACAGATGGCACAGGAGCTGAGCTTTGTGTAAAAAACACTGCTGTTTTGGAATTTTGTGCAGGTGGTGCAGGGTGCAGGTTTTCCAGTTTTTCCCCACTGGAGTTTCAGCTGGAAAAAATACGCTGCTTTTAAACCAGGAGCGATCTGCTCAGCGAATGTGTTCTGCAACCACCTGTTGAATGGTGTAATCGCACAGGAATCCAGTGTTGTGAGGGACCTGGTTTTTCACACACAGTAAAATAGTGAGGAATGTTAAACCCTAAGGTTCTGCTCTGCTGGTAGCTCAAGGCCTGCAATTCCAGCAGTGGCTATAGTATGCCTTTCTTGACGTAAATAGGTGGACATTTATTTCTTTCACACAAATATAGTGAGGCTTGAGCTTCCTGGTGGGGGAAAGCCGGGTTTTTAGCCGGAATGTCTTGCTGACTTGAATTCCTTATTCCATCTTGTAAGAGACCCAGGATAAATATATGCAAAATCCACCCCATATTATGTCCGTCCGGCTGCTGCACTGTAATCCTGCAGACTTGATCCATGGATTCTACGGTTAAAAGTGACTTTGCATGCAGCAGGCCAGGCTTCCCCTGAAATCAGTTCCTTTAGACAATGTATCGGGCAACCACATGATACCAGATGTCTTAATTGAAATATATACCTCTTATCCAAATGATATTGTGTCTCGTTGAGTACCGTGTGGTCTGTAGTGTGTGAAATAGTCACTGGTTTATGTGAGAGTGCATGTGAGAGGATGTGTCCATAATGCACCTGTAGTGTTCCTTTCACAGGTGAGGACGCTACACAAATTGGGTAGCGAAAAATAAAGCTCTGCACGTCTAGAGAATGCTCTTGTACTGTTGGTATGCTGGAGGCAAGGGCTGACTTGGGGCTAGCGCTCAACAATCTGTGCAGTTCACAGTCAGATTTCTGCCCCGGCAAGATACAGCAGCCAAGCAGTCCTTTCAATAAAAAAAACCAGTACGGATGACCACAATTCATAACACTGTAGACCCAATGTATAATTAAGCTCCATCTTAATGGTTGTTTTTGTACACGTTCCATTGTATCAGAAACGGCAGGTCATGAAAAACCAGCCTCAGCATATCAGCTGTGTGGAAGCTGCTACAGGCCCTCACCTCCAGCATAATGGCCCTCACCTCCAGCATAATACTGAAAAAATCTAAATTGTTATTGAACAAAGAATTGATACTGACGGGGGAAAAAAATGGGTAAATGAGATTTTTGATCAAAGAAAATTCTAAAGGGAATACAAAATAATTCATCATTATTACCAATATATCAATATTTTTCTAAATATCAATTGTAATTTTTTCGGTATCAGTTCTTAATGGCGCTAATCTAACAACACCACACAGGGCTTCAGACGGGCGTGGCGCTCAATAGTGCAGCAGACTGCCATGAACGATCGTTTTGTGTAGTACCAGCAGGTCGCAGCCCTGAGGTCAGTGTAGCCCGTTAGCGTAGCACCCTGCTGCCATGTTTCCATCAATCACAATGCACTGGGCTTCTGTTGCAACCCCGACGCTTCTTCATGCCTGGGACACCCCACTGACTGGTCTACACCCATCAGCTAGCATCTGTATCGTGCTCACCTAGAGTGTGAAATTAACACCCGCCACCTGCCAAATGCTGGTGAAATTTTGATTGTGGCTGGTAAGATTTTTACTCTAGCAGCCACTTTGGCTGGGAACCAAGCAGGTTGTGTTGTATTGTAAAAGGTGAAGCTGGTAAAATGTTGAAAATGGCTGGTGATTTTTAGAATCCACAAGCCGCTCTGCACTCATACGCTGCACTCACCCGACACCCATGTGGAGAACATCAGTGGAACCAGAGCTTTTCTATAAGTGGTTCAGATACTTCTTTCAGCGTGGGCTGACAATTTCAAAGCACGCCCGCTGCTGTGATTAGCATAGCAGTTTGGGATAATTGGGCAGCGAGGGAAAGCGCATCAGTCGGTGGTGTTTTTTTTTTTCAGAACTCGTGCAGCTGGATTGCAGGCTGTCGGTGGGCGGGGTTCAGCATGAGGTCGGTCGCAGCGCGGCGTGCGGGCGAGGAGCAGGCATGCAGAGTCCCGCCCTTTTCCCAGGCTGACGCCACAGCACGCCACTCCAGTTTCTAGCCCCGTAAGCGATATCTCCGCGAGGCCGGGAAGCGGCCGCACCGGTTTCCTGTGTCGGGACTCGCTGTTCCCCGGGCGCGTTCCCTGTAAATTTCCAGCGGTCTGTAGTCATCCTTGTGCCTGTTAAAAGCGTCTGCTTCTTCGAGAGCTCTCTGGACGTCTCCGTGCTGGTGGGCTCTGCGTCTTCAAGAGCTCTGTGCACCACGGTTGGGTCCGTGGTCCGTTTGCGTTTATTCCTTTGTTCCGTGTCATCTGAACGAGCTTATATTTAATTAGGCCAAACGTATTCGGGACTAAGACATAATCGCTATAACACATCTGAGCCCTGCAAGTCTTGAGTGCGGATTATATTCCTGGCGGTATGCGCGTCTGGACTGTTCCACAGCCAGGGTGGGTGCAGCTCGGTATTTAGGAAGCCCTGGGTGGAGCTGACCACATCCTGCTCTTCACCACCAGCCCCTTGCCGATCTTCAATCTGACCCCGACATCAGTGCCTCTGTGGCTTCAACCTCCAATAGGGGGGAAAGACACACCCCCTCCTTTAAAAAAAAAAAAACAACAAAAAAAACTGTGTGTGCTTTCTCCTCTCTGTTTCTCATTCATATTTAATATGTTTTTAATGTAAGGACATTTTTTGTGATGGAACCCATTTTAACAACTTAAGTAGATGTTCAGGGATGAAAAGTGGCGCAAGCCACCAAACCACCTGTGTGCTTTCATTTTAGCGGCGGAATGGAAAATCTGGCAGGGCGGGGGCACCCAGTGCTACAGGTTCTGTTGAGGAAATTAAATCTATTTTGGACTTGTTTTCTCTTAAGCCCGTGTTATTTCAGCCTGGTCTTTTTTTCATGAAATTTAATGCTAGTCCCCGCTGTTCCACATGCATTTATATAGACACATGCGAAAAATTAATGTAGAGGGTGTGGGCCATTTTAAAACCGCCTGGAATATGTATTATCTCTGTCTTGTGCTGTAATAGTGGTATTGTCACGTTGTGTGTACTTTTTATGCTGTGGAAATTACAAGCCCCAGATGGTCACTGAGCTGTTGCAATTGCCTTGGATCTCTCTCTTGGCCATAAAACTGCAGTCTTAACATCGTGGCCCCGAGACATATTACATCAGCGTCTGTGTTATGATCCGCATTTTAACTGCCCCCCCCCCCCACCACCCCCTTCTTTAATCTTTAGTCACCGTTTGTTTACTATGACCGGTGAATTCTAAGGTCTCATTGGATCGCACCAGTTGTGGTTAAACCAGATGTGCAAGGAAGGTCTGACTTTATTTCTGGAGTACTGTCGCCCCCAATGCGCTGCAACCAAAAACGTAGTCGAGGTGACTTAAGAAGCTTTCGCCGTTAATAATGAACTTACCAAAATAATAACTGCTCCATGAAATTGCATATTTTCTTCTTAAATGTCACTTTAGGTTGGAAATTTACCGGGACACATTTTCAAGCTGGGCAGTGACGCCGTTGTGTATCGGAGTCACTGTCTCTCTTTGGCCTTCAGCACTCGGAAAGCTCATGATTTCGCCCAAAATCTGGGTTCCTATCACTCAGAAAGCTCATGATTTGGCTCACCTTTGCGTACCTACCTGTGCTGTGGCTTTAAGTAGTGACAGTGGAGTGGAAGTGTAGTGGTAAGAGAACTTGGCCTTTTAAACTTCAGGTTAGATATCCAGGTAGGCGTTACTTTTGTACCTATACGCAGTGTACTGAAGTGCTTCAATAATGACATGTTAAGCCAATGATGATGATGATAATGAGATCGCTCAACAGCAATTTAAGGTAAAATTACAGCTTGTGTTTAAGAATATGTTTTGTGTAACCAGATGCCTGGTTTTTCCACAGAAACAGATGAGGTTACCAAAACTAACTTGCTAAAATGTGCGAAGAAAGAAAGACAAATTCTGCATTTATTGAAGTCAAAAGGACACATTGAATCCAGGCCTACACAATATCCTGTATTGCTTACTGCAACAAAGCAGTGACATTGATTTTTTTAAATTAGTTTTTATGAAATGTATGTGCAGAAAACTGACAATATAGGCTATTTTTATGTTTATTCTTCTGTGTATATGTTTTTTGCCAAAGTATTGCTTCAGTATTCTGGGTATTGTGGTCTCTTCTCCACAGTCAGAACCTGAGCCAGGGTGAATGAAAAACCACAAACCATGATCCAAAATGCCTGTATTTCCATATTTATGAAAAGAATAGCTTGAGTTCCTCCTGGTTCTCCAGTCCAAGCAGTGAAAACATCCCTGCAGTGTGTGTTAGTGAGTCGATGGGTCAGTGAACCGACTTTGTGTGTCATCCGGACTCCCTCCTCCTTAATCTCCTCTTCTGCGAGGACGGAGTGTTGTTTTCACAGAGCTCTCTGGTCGTGTTTTTGTTCATCGTGTACCACCCCCCCCCCCCCCCACCCCCAAAAAAACACATGTTTTTACTCTCTGTGTTCCTCTCAAGAATGCATTGTGTGAAGCTCCCAGATAAATAGCCTTGTTGTCACAGAGCCACTTTCTGCACTCTTGTTTGTTTTCGGCCTGGGAGGAAAGGTACGGTGTGTGTGCTGCGTGTGCTGCGTGTGCTGCGTGTGCTGCGTGTGTGTGCGTGCGCACATCTTCTCCACACCTCGTGGTAGAAGTTGAGGAACACCCTGCAGCTGTGACAAATGGCCCAGTTTGTCCCGAGTGTCGAAAAAACATGTCAGCCCCAGCTGGTCAACTCTCTGCCAAAACCAGTGCTTCTCATACCGTCTCATTAACCCTTTAAGGTGTAAAATCACAAATATATGATTAGAATGGTCTTAACGGAAGAATGACAACAACCACTACAGTTAATTTATAGCAATTGAGTTCTAGAACACTGGCTTCGAATTTAGAAAAAACATTCCAAAAAAACTATTCAAAGGGTTAAAGCCCCAAGTTGGAAGGCTCCCAGAACACTGATTATAAACCTGGCCATTTGTTCCAAATCACACATCCACACAGAAAGGAGGTTTCTGGACCTTTAAAAAGTTATAGCTAAACTGTATGTTAAAATGTTTTTTTTTTTTGTTTGTTTTAATCTATAATACTGGGTAATTCAACAACTTTAGGTGTTTTTGTGTTTACCTCCTTGATGCATCTTGATAACACCCCCACTGCACCAGTATGCAGTGCAATGATTGGCTAGCAAGCTGTCAATCATCAGGAGACTTCCTGTCTGGCTGAAAGGAGTCGGTGCCCTGATTGTGCTGATGTGTGCAGTTTAGGGACGGGCGGTGGAAGAAAGGCTTCGCACATTTCAGAGCGACTCCATTGATGATAATCAGACACCGATCTCTCCCCACCGACAGCAGCTATCTCTCCTGGGCATGACTGAATTACAACTGATTCCATGACCCAGTTTTGCACACTTGCAGCTGAGTGGACCAGGCTTGAGCTGCCTGCTAATGTAGTTGGCTCACCCTGTACCCTTCCAGAGGAGGATATGGTGAAACTAGCTCAAAGTAGCTAAATACACAGCTTCCAGTCAGGGGCTGAAGCCCTGAGGAACTACATACCCCAGGGACCCACAGCCTGTTAGAGCTCAAATGACCCATGTTTATACAGCTGCTCGCTTGCAGTATGCCTCCTCCACACACGTGTCCAGCTCAGCCAATCAGGGTCTTCCTTTTACAGGTCAAGTTCACGTCCTGGGTGCGTCCCAATATTCTTCACTCCCCACCTCCCTTCCTCCACTCCCCCACGACCACTCCTCTCCTACCCGGAAGTATGCAAAACTGTATGAACGTTTCGAGTACAAGTATTTGCATGTACAGTATGCAATGTACCTGACATTGCGGTTTGCGTCGAGACATTAATTAATACGTAACCATTAATACGTAATTAAGATCTAATCAGCGCTATTAGATTAAAACACAAAGATCCGTTTCCGGGGCACAGAGTAGAGGAGGTGTGGGAGTATTGGGACGCACCCCATGTTAAGGGTGTGCAGGTAGACTCGGTCAGCCAATCACAGATTGACTGTGATTCTTTGGTTGTCATCCATCCGACGCTGGAATTTTGCGAGCGTGACACAAGAATGTGCACGGTTTATTTAATATTTCAGAATTATCAGTGGAGAGACACAGGGACTCCCTGAGGGTCAGAACTTCAGTTGTCCAGACACGACGGACTAAATATTTGCCGTTCTCTGTCAGTGTGGTCGGAATTTTTCTTTGTTGAACTTTCAATGTTGGAAACCATGAGTGGGCCTATCTAGAACATAGCATGTGTCTGGCCTCTTCTTACAGTAAAAAAGCTGATCAAGAAACGCTTGCAATATTTAAGGTTGGAAGTAATCCTAATAAACAGGCCAGCCCCCACCATGACTATTTATGGTTTTTAGTAGCATTCATTGTTGTCATCAAATGGGCACCAGTACAAATCTGCTATTACCAGGTTATTGGCACTGCTTGGAATGGCATATAAAGTTGCATCTTGTCACTGAATTCCTTGATGGTTTTATACAGCTTGTAAGAAAAGACTTGGGTTCATATTTGTATGTGAGCTGTTTTTTTATAAAAATGTGCATGCATGCTGGAGGGGGGAAACGAATAGGCCGAACTGTTAAAACAGCCAACTTAACTTAAATAAACAAGAGCAACTGTAGTACAACTGCACACTCTGTCACTTCATCACCTGCCATTTTTTCAGTAGTAAGTAAACAAACGTATCCTAGCAACATAGGGTAGAGCGTTGGTTGTATGAACGCTACCAATACGGAACATTCCGGAATATTGCTGGATCAACTTTTCCGGTAATGTTCCGTATTGCATGTGTGAAAGAGGCTAGTGGTGTCTTGAGCATTGAAGTATTAGTGTTTGGTCTGCTTTGAACCTCTTCGCTGGCCGTTCCCTTTCTGCGGGGAAAAAAAAGCTGCTAAAATGAAACATTTTTAATGAAGAACAGGGATACTTTTAATCATGCATTTTTAGGCGCTGATGTCTTTTCACATAGAGCAGAGTCCAGCTGCACGCCCATGCATAGCTGCCTGCTCCAAGCTGCACAGTTTGGTAGAGTGCGGAAAGGCAAGGAGGACTTGTGCTCAGATGGCCGCTTAATTCTTCTCTGTGGAAATAGTGGTGGCAATGCTTAGCTTGTTTTATATGTCGCAGGCTTAAAAAAAACATTCAGCACTTGAGCCTGTTTTAAGATTTTCTTGTTCTTGCTAACAAGTGATTTTTTTTTTTGGGAATGATTTTGAAAGTCTTGTTCAAAGACTGTTGTGAGTGTTATGAATGTTGACGTTGAAGCTCGCTCTTTTCGAATCCTCTGCCCTGTGTTCTTTTTGGAAAGCAGAATTCTGCAGCCGTTTCGTTGCCCAACCTTAGGCCACAGTAAGATTAGCCCATTAGCACCTCTTAACACTGAAGCTGTCTGCTAAATGTAATGCAGCAGCAGGCTTAGAACTGGCATACAAGGGTTGTGGAGAAGACCAGGGTATGAAATTACCTTTTTCACCCACTGGCCAGAGTGGTTTGTGGATTCTAAAAATTACCTGCCATTACCGTTTACTGTATAACACTAGCTGGTTGGTTATCTTCCAAAGTGGCTGCTAGAGTAGCTAATCTTACCAGCCACAATAAAAAAGATTTCCCAGCATTTGGCTGGTGGCGGGTGTTAATTTCACACCCTGCACTGGACTCTTGATCTCCAGGGACTCGCGGTCACTCACCCGCAACCTCGTCTGGAGAAGGAGTGAGAAGGCCTCTTCAGTCTGCATTGCCTTGCCTGTGGGGAAACTCTTTCACATAGACATTAAACACTAGTGTGTGCAAGTCTCCCTTTGGCACACATTTCAGAGGGAGGACAATGGGGTGGATATGGAGAGGTCTGTAGGGTATCCTAATTACTGGGAGTTTCTTGTAGTCACATAGACAGATGTATGTTGTTATCCAAAGGGGTAGTGTGTTGATCGTAATACTTGCACATCTCCTGTTGCTCAACCTGGGAGCTGTAGACACATGATATACCGTCTAGGATTTCCAGGGATGATCTCATCCATGAATCAAAAAGTCATTTATCCAAAATTCCCATCAAAGAGGATTTTTACCAGAAGCAATTGTTTTGCGTGCGTTGTAAACAAGATATATCTACGGTAATGAAACTGGTGACAGACTTGGATAAGTCATGGAGGCCCAATAGCATGGCCTATAGGGAGAACAACATGGTTCTGTTTGTTTGGTTGTTAAACGTGCCTTTCCTCTCCCCCGCATGCTATGTTATTTACGAGCTGCGAGTCCGTTGAGTGAAAACGAGCGGTTTTCCGGAAATGACCCATCCCTCGTCCATGTTTTATCAGGACCCTTTCTCCCTGCCGCACTTCCTGGGCCGCTTGGCCCTCGGAGCCGAGGATGGCAGTGCCACGCTGTAGTGTCGCTGCACCTGTGTGAGCGCCCCTTTGGGGGCGGGGGGGGGGGGGGCGTAGGGGACATAGAGAGTCTCTGTGTCGTCGAGCGAGCGGCTAGTGTGAGCGAGCTCAGAGACGCTCTTTGTGTGGGCAGCAGCTGAGTCGTTCCGCATGCACACGGAGACGTCCTCCGAAACGCTCGGAGATGTCCTCCTAAAACCCAGAAACCTGCTCACAAAACGATGTCCTCGCAAGGTGATGTTTTTCAATGAGATGTCCTCACAAAGTAATGTTTTCAATGAGATGTCCTCACAAAGTAATGTTTTCAATGAGATGTCCTCACAAAGTAATGTTTTCAATGAGATGTCCTCACAAAGTGTGCAGAATATCAGGGATGGCCTGGCAGCTACATCAGAGACTGTGTAATGCCGGGACACCAGCAGGTCTGCTAAAGCAAGAACATTTTTTTAAATGTTAGACGCAATAATAGTGCAAGCAACTGTAGTCATACACATCTTCTAGATCCTATGATATTGGACCTATTTCTGGCAGTTTTCTGAAATACATTAGTGATGTCTGGGTCTCATCAATCATCGTCATGCATGTGTGATCTGGCAGGCAAATATTCTCTTTTCTTTTGCCATGATCTTACTCCGAGAGCTGTAAGATTGATCTTCCAGAAACAAACAACAAGCTGGTCTGTTTTCTTTTTTTTGAATGCGGTTATTTGTTGTAATTATGCTGTCATTCCAAATTTACTGTGAGTTATTTTTCTTACAGTGATTCCCATTCATGTTGAAAATAAAGTTTGGAATTATTTGCTTTGGATAATTTTGTGATTTTTACAGTTTATGGTTGGTTGTTTGCATTCACTGTTGTCCTCTACTTTGAACCGAACAACAGCTGTCTGTCTGCATGTAACTTCATTACTCTAACTTGAGCGTGTCTAATAGGCCTAACATTCCCAGAGTTTAGCCTATTTGGCATGCGCTGTCCAAGGAGGACGAGGGTGAAAGGGGTGGTGCTTGAGGAGGTCTTCCTGTTTACCCCCACATCTCAGAACGTATCACGTCAGCTGACGTAATCTAGGCCTGGGCTAGGGTTTGACATGAGAGCACATCTGGGATGACTTTTGAGAGGATTTTGCCATTTTACAAGAACAACACGAAGCTGCCCTACCCTTAAAAAAAAAGTATTTACGAGTGCAAAAGAAAAACCAGACTGGTGCTTTTCAGGAAATTCCTGTACCGCATGACCAGACGATATTTCTTTCTCTTCTCCACCTCCCTCCCCACTGCGCTCTCCATGACCATTTCCTGAAAAACACTTCAAGCATTTGAAATACAATCCTTTATTTCTCTTGCATTTTCTTTCTGAGGAGCAGCAGATGGGAAGTCAAAACGGGGGTCTGACTGAGACCTTTCTGCTGGCACGAGACGTGGCTTGCCCCGGTTCGAAGCGTTCATAGTGGCAGTACAGCGATGGGACGAGTCTCCCGATTGCATCAGAGTCTCGCTGACCGCATAGTCACCAAGCCCTCTGGGTCCCTCTGTGGTCTGCTTCCATAACTAGCCAAGTTGGGTTGGCCATGTTGGGTATCTTCACTTTATCAATGGAGGCCTGTTGCCTTTTCTGTACTAAACACAGTGGTGTATCTCTGGTTAAAATATAACCCAACACTAAATGGACTAAATGCCATGTTCCCATGCAGAAGAAGGTGCTTTAATGAGTGTCTTGTACTTGTATAAATTCACGAGGCTTCAATGTTAGCTAGCCTTGTAGGTCACCCTCAATGAGCACACATTTTAAGGGAGTAAATAATCTGAGATACAGGCTTGATATAGGCCTGTCTTTTTTTCCTCAGACCAAGGAGAAAAGTTGCACGGTCACACACATTCTTCCTGGTGCCTATATTTAGCGTTAGCATCTGGACCGCAGGCTTTGTCGTTGGAGGAGGAGCTGGAGAAGGAGAGGAATCACTTACTCTCCCGTCGCCTCCGTTACCCGAGTTTGTGCCAGCAGATAACTCTGTTTCATTGACAGTGCCGGAAATGTCTCTCTGTTGTACAAGAGACTTCTCACCAGCTCCGTACAGTGGGCCAACCTGACGGAGCAGAGACTCAAAGACCCTCCCAACAACCCTCTGGTGTTCTCTGCCACGTAAACTGATCCCAGGTCAGTTTAGCCAACCCTATTCCAAGTCCTAACCATTATGTGAGAGCTTATGAAGCCGATCCAGGATCAGCGTTTTTAAGGTTGTGTTGCAGCGATGCTAACAGAGCGTTTTTAAGGGTCAGTGTTGCAGCGATGCTAACGGAGAGTTTTTAAGGGTCAGTGTTGCAGCAATGCTAACAGAGCGTTTTTAAGGGTCAGTGTTGCAGCGATGCTAACAGAGCGTTTTTAAGGGTCAGTGCTGCAGCGATGCTAACAGAGCGTTTTTAAGGGTCAGTGTTGCAGGGATGCTAACACAGCGTTTTTAAGAGTCAGTGTTGCAGCGATGCTAACGGAGAGTTTTTAAGGGTCAGTGTTGCAGCAATGCTAACAGAGCGTTTTTAAGGGTCAGTGTTGCAGCGATGCTAACAGAGCGTTTTTAAGGGTCAGTGCTGCAGCGATGCTAACAGAGCGTTTTTAAGGGTCAGTGTTGCAGGGATGCTAACACAGCGTTTTTAAGAGTCAGTGTTGCAGCGATGCTAACGGAGCGTTTTTAAGGGTCAGTGTTGCAGCGATGCTAACGGAGCGTTTTTAAGGGTCAGAGTTGCAGCGACGCTAACAGAGCGTTTTTAAGGGTCAGTGTTGCAGCGATGCTAACAGAGCGTTTTTAAGGGTGAGTGTTGCAGCGATGCTAACAGCGTTTTTAAGGGTGAGTGTTGCAGCGATGCTAACAGAGCGTTTTTAAGGGTCAGTGTTGCAGGGATGCTAACAGAGTGTTTTTAAGAGTCAGTGTTGCAGCGATGCTAACAGAGCGTTTTTAAGGGTCAGTGTTGCAGCGATGCTAACAGAGCGTTTTTAAGGGTCAGTGTTGCAGCGATGCTAACAGAGCGTTTTTAAGGGTCAGTGTTGCAGCGATGCTAACAGAGCGTTTTTAAGGGTCAGTGTTGCAGGGATGCTAACAGAGCGTTTTTAAGGGTCAGTGTTGCAGCGATGCTAACAGAGTGTTTTTAAGAGTCAGTGTTGCAGGGATGCTAACAGCGTTTTTAAGAGTCAGTGTTGTGGTCCCGTCGGTCTCTCCTGAGTGTGTGTTTTTGTGCGTTTCGCTCCACTTCCTTCCCCTTGGACGCGAGCGCGGAGCGCGAAGAGCATCTGAGTTCAGCGGCACTTTGAACACGAGCCAGAGCAGGACGGCTTCTAATGGTTTCAGCATGGGCTGGGGGGGGGCGTACAGAGCGAGGTCCGGGAAGCACAGACACCCCCTTTCATCCCTCTCCCCACGGGACGGGAGCCCCACACTGCCTGGAGATAACATCGTCTCCGATGGGCGCAGTGTGTGTGTGTGTGTGTGTGTGTGTGTGTGTGTGTGTGTGTGTGTGTGTGTGTGTGTGTGTGTGTGTGTGTGTGTGTGTGTGTGTGTGTGTGTGTGTGTGTGTGTGTGTGTGTGTGTGTGTGTGTGTGTGTGTGTGTGTGTGTGTGTACGTATGTGTGTATGTGCATACTGTAAGTGTATGTGCATGTATGTGTGTTTATATATGTGTATGCATGTGTGTGTGTGTGTGTGTATATGTTTATGTGTGTATGCGCATACTGTAAGTGTGTGTGTGTATGCGCATACTGTAAGTGTGTGTGTGTATGCGCATACTGTAAGTGTGTGTGTATGTGTGTGTGTGTTTGCGCATTTGTGTGGCCTGAGGGGAGGGGGAAATGGGGCGAGCTGGCCAGGGAATAAAAACAACATTCCCTGTTTATTGGAACGGTGAGGGTCTGTTATAAACGCAGCCCTGTTCTGCTGACTAGCGGCCTTGTTGTACGCGCTCTGGAGAGACCAGCACAGAGTTAAAGCTGCAGTGGCCTGTGGGTGAAGCGGGAGGGAGGAGCCTGTCGGTCTGGAAGCGTGGACCTTGTTGCCGGAAAAAAAAAACAGTAACGGGAGACGGTGTGGGAGGGGCCTGAGAGAGGGGGAGCGAGGGAGGCGAGAGGAGAGGAGAGCGTGCTGGCAGAGTGGCCAGTGTTGGTTCTCTGACTGGTCCCTGTGGCCAGTGATGGAATTTCCTGCCGCCGGACCGCAGCTGAAACGTCTGTCTGTGGCTCACAGGACTCGGGCTGCCCACGGGCCCTTCGCGGAAGCGGACGCAGACCGGAGGACCGGGGAATGGCCACCGATGCGCTGACCGAGCCCGGCAGGCTGGACAGGAGCGGGAGCTTCTTCAAGGTGAGGGAGCTGGGTGTTTATGTTCGTTTGTTTGTCTGTCCGTCCACTCCCTGCTGTTGTTCCTCTCAATGTGCTTCTCTGTCTCTCACTCTTTCTTCCTGCAGGAGCTAATGAGCAAAAAGTGCTGCGTTGATCACACACACGCACACACACATGCCAAAACACGCAAACTACTCTCTCTCTCTCACACACACACACACACACACGGAGCATAGCACTAGAGGAGGGGAAAAAGTGAGGCACAGTGTTGGTCAGCACTTTCACAGCCCTTGGAGCTATCAGATATCGTCTGCCCGTCTCGTCGTTCGGAGCGATACCGTTTTAATTGCGGGGAGCCTGATCTATTTACAGAGGTAGAGCAAGCAGTGTATTTCCTTTCTTTTTGTCTAGATTACCTCTATCCTCAATTACAGGTCTTTTTCTCTAGCCTTATTTATTCATAGGAAAAAGTAAGACAAGCTCCCCTTTCTTAAGAGACAAAAGGGACCCAGAGCTAGGCTACTCCCCCAGGGCTATTCTAACAGCTGTATCAGGATCCCCTGTCAGTCAGGTAACTGATTGATTTCAGTACCCTCCCTCTCCCTCCCCCCCCTCTCCCTCTCCCTCCCCCCCCTCTCCCTCTCCCTCCCCCCCTCTCCCTCTCCCTCTCTCCCTCCCTCTCCCTCTCCTGCTCACCCTTTCCCTTCAGTATGTCCCACTCTGAAGAGATTGCTTCACTTCACAGGTTTTTTTTTTGCCACTTCGGGGTGAAAATTCAAGGCCGCCAGGTGGCTTTTAAGCGGCCTGACGTCACGCTTGAGCACAGGGCTGGCGACTTCCTGTCTTACCACAGCAAAAAAGTCACACATTAGGAGGGGTCGTGAGAGTGCTGGAGATTCCGGGCTACAAGGAGCCTGACCCTACTGGTTGTAGGGCTTCAGACGTCCTCACAAACCAGCGTCCGCCCGCAGCTGTTCATTTGCGTTTGTTGCGTTTCTCACGCACTGCCCACGCGCTAGAAAAGCCCAGGTCTGTGGATTTCATCTGCGAGCGATTCTGACCGAAGGATCCCCCCCACCCCTCTCCCCAATGTTGAAATGAAATATGTCCTTCTGGCGCATCAGAGGGAAAAAAAGAAAGGAGTTAATTTTTAACATGCTATCAGAATATTACTGCTTGCACTCGTAGGGCTGCAATCAGGGCCACTGAGATAAACTGTGATTCGCGGAGCGCTTGGTGTCTCCTTACAGAGGCATAAATTAAAGCCGTTAAATTGCCGCTTACTCAAAGAGCGGCATGTAATTACTGATCCGGCCCTGAAATGTGTGGATCTCCACATCTTAACTCGGCACAACAACAAATGTGACTCGGAGCCAGGAGTGTAGGCTCCAGATAGGCCCTTCTCAGTTTGGTGATCTGTCACCCGAGTCTCACTTGGCCTCAGACCCATGAACTGCATTTACACTGTAAACACACTGAATAAAAGTTGGTTCAGATGCTTCGCTGGTTCTTTGAAACCAACCGCAGCTCAAAAAAATGGTTGGAGTCGGCAGATTGTTTTATCTTCATGTTTAGTTTCTACCCCCTCAAATAGTTTTTTTTTTTTTTTTTTTTTCTTCTTCTTTTTTTTTTTTTTCCTCAAACAGTGTGAGTGACTCAAAGCTCCAAGCTGAATGTCAAGGCATTTCTGTGGTGGTAATTAGTTACAAGGGGAAGCAGCCACTTCTTGTGCCAAGTCTGGGAACTGTAGTCCTGAACAATAGATCAAACATGTCCGCCACCTTTTCTAAAAGCATCCTGCGCAGAAGGCAATCACAACCTGTGTTTATAATTTGGATAAAGACTTAATGCTCACTTTCACAGTTCACTATTTCCCTGGCCTGTGGGGACAAGTTTTGGACCGCCCATCGCATTGTATACTGAGAAACTTCTTTTTTTATTAACGTGCAATACTTTTGTACAGCTTGATGTTTTCTGAAGAAATTCAGAAGTGAAATGCCTGGAACAAAATGACAAATGATTGAAAGGTGGATTGCCCATCCAAGGCTGGTGAATTGGATCCGGGGAGGCACTGACAGGGATAGATGTGACATTTAGTACATTACTGGAGGACAAAGACAGTGATTGAGAGTCGGACAGCACTTGGGCACTGTGGCCACCTCCTCTATTGATGTGGACAGTGCCAGTTTGGGTTTATTTCTCTCACTTTCTCTCTCTCCCCGTCCAACTCTGCTCTGTCTCCATCTCTCCCTCTCCCTCTCTCTCTCTCCCACTCTGTGTCAGGCCAGTGAAAGCAGTCTCTGTAACTCCACACATACTTTCCTGTTGACCACAGGCTCTGGAACCCTTTCATGCTATCCGGGCTCTAAGGCCCTCACCTCTCCTCTCATTAGACTCATTTTTTGGACAGAGACTTCAGACAAGACTTTTTTTTTTCCGGGCCTGCCAGTGTAGGGAGCTTGAACTTCTCTATATAAAAATCATTTGGGTAGAAAAGGGATTTGTGTTTATTTTGCCATCTGGAATTTGGGCTCCAGGCTGACCCGCCCACAGTGGTCTGTGAAACCCCTCGCTCCCTCCAAATTGAACTGTCATTTTCTCTATCTCTCTCTGACTCTCTCTCGGGGGTAAATTACTTTTTTTTAGAAGTGCCCTTTTCACCACATTTTGCGCTCAAAGCGTTTTTGCAACGGCACCACAGCGCTCCGGTGACTGCCACCACAAAGCCTGCCTACACTGCCCCTCCGCTAAGCCCTGAGGTGGTGTAGTTATTACTGCCCCGCTGGCTCTTCAGCCTCCGAGCTGCCACAAGCCACCCTGAGAGCGTATCGGGCTCCGCGTGAACTCCCCAGTGCGTTTGAAGGCCGCGACTCGACGGTTTGGCCAGAGCACAGGCTGTCTGTACTCAAACTGGTTATTTCTTTACGGTTGGGAGGAGTAGTAATTGGCGGAGGTGTAGGGGACGCAGCGTGTCGGCATCTGTGTGGTTTCCCTGCTGCTTCTGCCCTGGATGCTTTTTCTGGCGGAGAGCGGGGGATGGTGGGGGAGGGGGGGTGGTGGGGGGGGGGGTGTTGCTGGGTTATTTCGGCTCGTTGGGACAGGGTTAGATAAATAAGAGACTGTCCCAGGAAAAAACCCTGACTCAGGATGGAGAGAGGTTTTATTTTTGTTCAATCCTTTTCTTCCTTTTGGGGAAAAAAAACAAATAACGTTTTGGAACTACCTCCACAATAAGATCCACACTCTATGGGAGTGATAGCACGTGGCTGAAGATTTCAAATGTTTCGCCATCGCATATGAAGTGGTTTTATTAGGGGAAAGCGACACAGACAGGTTATCAAACCATTAATTAAAATGTTTTGACCGTAACAGGAATGCTATCCTTAGTAACCGCAGCTACTCCGGGTTGGCACGGCTGTCAGGGAAAGTTTTAATATTCTGAACACTTAAACACATTACAGGATTGTCTCAATGACTCATTGAGCTCCTGAGCTATTCCAAGGCGTTCAGTACTGCGAGGAATTCTCATTGGACAGAAGAGGTCCACATTGGGTGTAAAATGGTTCACCCTTCTTAAGGATGACGGGTCAGGCTAAGTGCTGTTTTAGAGCACTCCTCATTCTCTTGAATGGACAGGGACCACACCAAGGTGGAATGTGGCCTGAAATTAGACATTTCTTTCCAGTATATTAAAGATCGCCATCTGCTGCCCACTGCGGTCACTGCAGCTGAGGTCAAGCCAGGCCGAAATCCCGCTGCAGCCCGAGAGATTCCGCCGCAGTCCAAGAGATCCCGCCACAGCCTGCGTGTGCGGTGCTCAATTAACAAGGCAGGAATAACGCAGGTCAGCGTGTGTGGAGAGAAAGAAATGAAACGATGAGCTGTTCAGTATGCAGTGAGCCCATTGATTCTGCCAGCTGCCGGCGGTCGGACACCGACCCAAACTGCGGTTGGTGCAGAGTCCCTTTGCTCAGACACGCTGTGCCGTGTGTGCGGACCGCACTGCCGTACACCCAGAGCAGTTACCGCCACATCCCCCTGGAGCACAACACAGTCCCATAAGAGACCGATTTGTGCATTCTGTTTAGTCTGTCACAGGAGAAAAACACGCCCCTCATAATTACTATGTCAAAGAGCAGATACTGAGCTCTGTGTGTGTGTGTGTGTGTGTGTGTGTGTGTGTGTGTGTGTGTGTGTGTGTGTGTGTGTGTGTGTGTGTGTGTGTGTGTGTGTGTGTGTGTGTGTGTGTGTGTGTGTGTGTGTGTGTGTGTGTGTGTGTAATCCCTGTGTGAGACTTGTTGGGAGTCCTTTGTAATCTGTCCAACTACTTTGTCATGCTTTCTGTGAAGTTTCAGAAGAATACATGACCCAACAGAATAATTGGTTAACTGCTCTTTTTGCAGCCTATTGGTGCAAATTATGCAAATTGAACCAACATGTGTGGCCGCCGGACAGAAAGTTTGGCTTCACCCCGTTTCACCCCATAAAAATTATTCTCGCGTGCATCTGCTTGTATTCAAAGTTATTGAGATTTATCTACGGAGTTCTGTGTTTTGAACCACAGTAGAGTATGGTCTGTTCTCTCACCTCATGTCTTTGAAAACTTTTGTGTTTGGGAGACTGACCAAGAGCTTTATGAATGCCGATTACGGCGACGTGCTTGCGTACAGTCGGCTAATAACCCCTATGGAAAAAGAATATGCTGCAGTATATTGTAAATATATCAAAATTATCTTCGCAATATATTTAAAATATACTGCAGTATATTACATTTCCATAAGGGAAGAGCCGCTCTCATTTTTAGACCAGTATTTAAGTCATAAAGAATGCGTGTTCACTCTGCCTTCTTTTAACAGTAGTAACTTTTTACTCGGTAAACCCGGCTCTTGCTTGAGGACTTTATGCTCGGGCTTTAGGCTTTATCGCCGGGCGAGAAAATGATGTGCTAATGACGCTTAGGCATTTCCAGCCGGGAGCCTGGCAGAGGCCAGATCAAAGCGGGATCATGCTTGTTATGATCCAGAGTTTACCTCAGAGGATGTTTATGCTGGCGCCGGGAGATGATCACGGCGTTATCTGCGATTTAAGCGGGGTTTAGCGCCGCCGCCTTTATTTCTGAAAGCGAGGGGTTAGGAACGCCGCGGCCCACTCGTCTTCTGTTTCTGTTTCTCCATCTCTCTTCTGGCTTTTCTTTTCCTGGAAACGGGAAGTCGTTCCTGCGGGCGACGGAGGGAGAGAACAGGAAGGTGACAAATCGTTTCCCCGGCGCTCCGGGCCTCAGAGGATGTGGCCGTGCATGTCCGGGTTTGTTTTGCTCTCCCTCCCTCCCTCCCTCCACTGCTGTTTTCTGTGTGCCTGGTACTGACTCCTGTCATTATTCTCTCTCTCTCTCTCTCTGTCCCGATCGTTTTTCTCTACCGTAGCTGATTGACACGTTCGCCTTGGAGATCGGAGAGCTGAAGCAGGAGATGGTGCAGACGGCCGTGCCTTCGGAGAGAGGCCCGGACCCCGAGGTCCTGCAAGGGTAAGTCTGCGGCCCCCGGGCCGATCTGCGCCGACCCACTGAGCGTGCTCAGTACTCCCGTCTCCTAAATCTGGAGAGCTGCCCCTGAGGCAAACGGTAGCCTACTCTGTCCTCAGACTGCAACTCTCACAGATTTAGCGCCATGTGAAGTGATGTTATGTCTGCTAGCTTTCGCCCACTGGGACTCTTACGTTGCCTCCATGAGTACTTGTGGTTAGCGTAGGGTGCTAATTGATGCCAATTTGCAAGGCACCGTGAATTGTTCATATTGTTTATAGAGCTACAGTAGAACTGGACCCTGTCCCAACTAAACCAAATCAAATCTAATTTTATTTATAGAGCACATTTCAGGCAGAAAGCAACTCAGTGTGCTTTACACAAGCAAATTACACAGAAACCCTACAACAAAGAAAATAGAAGTAACATAAGTACCATAAAATCAAAGTAAAACAATTAAAAATGTTCTTATTCAAAAGCTGCACTGAAAAGATAACTAAAAGCTGCTTGCCCTACAGTTTTGATTCTAACTCTTGGAATAATTAAAAGACCTGTGCCAGATGATCTAAGGGATCATAATCTAAGAGCATATCACGTATGTACTGTGATGCTAGGCCATTAAGAGATTTGTAAACCAATAAAATTCTTTTTAAATCAATTCTGGACCTAACAGGTAGCCAGTGTAATGACTTTAGGACAGGTTTAATATGTTCATTCTTTCTTGTCTTTGCTAAAACTCGTGCTGCTGCATTTTGAATTAGCTGCAGACGACCAATCATTTTCTTTGAAAGACCTGAGAAAAGGGCATTACAATAATCTAGTCTGCTTGAAATAAAAGCATGCACAAGTTTCTCTGCATCGGCCTATGAAACGAAGCTCCGCACTTTAGCAGTGTTGTTTAAATGATAGAAGGCTACACCTTCGTCACATTTCTTATATGAGCCTCAAAGTTAAGGTCAGAGTCTAGGATTACTCCTAAGTTTCAACTAAACAAGGATTTGTAATAGACGCCAGTAGGTAAGGCCCTGCAGCCTCCGTGTGAAGTTTCAGTTCTCTGCCTGTCAGTCAGTCATCAGTATTACCCACAGAAGTATGGTCAGTGTGAGTCATTAGCTTGTCGGTCATTTAACGTATATTGAGGCTTCACACAAAGTGGAAACTAGTAGTCATGACTTATGAAGTGTCGTCACTTTCGTGGAACTCATTGATGAGGTATATTTTTTGCCCTGGAGGAACATTGTTTCAACTCTTCTCGCTTTCCTCCTGTTTTCCTGACCAAGGAAACATTAAGGTCAGATAAGCCCAAGAATCTCATGTAGGCTTAAAAAAAAAAAACACGTTCAAAAACAGACCTCTCGTGTCCTTTGGTGTTTACAAGAACTTTCCATCCAGAATATCTTTAAACAGTGGCTCAGATTTAGATTTGGTTTTGAGGTGTTTTGTGTGCACTCTTTAAACAGTGGCTCAGATTTAGATTTGGTTTTGAGGTGTTTTGTGTGCACTCTTTAAACAGTGGCTCAGATTTAGATTTGGTTTTGAGGTGTTTTGTGTGCACTCTTTAAACAGTGGCTCAGATTTTGATTTTGTATTGGCTATCCTGTAGATTTAAAAAAAACAAACAAAAAAAAAACATTTCTTGATTCCAGGAAAGGCTGTGGCTACCAGTGGCTGTAGAGTATTGCAACACTGATACCGATACTGTTCTGCTATTTACCCTGACCCTCTACTGTACACTGTGTATATGAGTCAGCGGCAATCAGCCAGTGGGCGTGTGTGTTTGTTTGTGTGTGTGGTAGGCATGACGTCTTTACTGTACATGCTACCTGGGGAAGATTTGCTTGCCTAAACTATACCCATTGCCATGTATAGAGTATACACCCATTACACTCCCACACATCCATTACACTTCCACACATCCATTACACTCTCACACATCCATTACACTCTCACACATCCATTACACTCTCGCACATCCATTACACTCTCACACATCCATTACACTCTCACACATCCATTACACTCCCACACATCCATTACTCTCCCACACATCCATTACTCTCCCACACATCCATTATACTCCCACACATCCATTACTCTCCCACACATCCATTACACTCCCACACATCCATTACACTCCCACACATCCATTACACTCACACACATCCATTACAGTCTCACACATCCATTACAGTCTCACACATCCATTACACTCTCACACATCCATTACACTGTCACACATCCATTACACTCCCACACACAACCATTACCCTCTCACACATCCATTACATTCCCACACGCAACCATTACCCTCTCACACATCCATTACATTCCCACACGCAACCATTACCCTCATCGTGCTTGCAAGAAAATGTACCATCACTGCATTACATATATAGCACAGTATATAAGCACTGCACTAGATTCACTCCACAACAACTGCGTCACACAGGCATGAAACTGTACCATCACTTTACTGAATATATAGCACGGTACATAACCACTGCACTAGATTCACCGCATCATACACAACAGCTGTGTCACGCTGGCGAGAGTATGTACCATCACAACTTTCAGTCCCAGAGAAATAGTCAGCCATTGCAATACACAAAATGGCCGACCGCTTTCCAATAGCCAGAGAGACCACAGACGCATCTCCCCTGTAAACAAGGGAAAGAGGGAGGACTCAACTCGCTTAAAAGATTGTTTGTACATAGATGTGGTTATGATGTAGGCTATATATTTAATATTTTGATTACATATCAGGTTTGCCAGTATGAACAGTATTGTAATGGGCCGTAAAAGATGATGAACCGAAACGTGGGCGTGATCCTCTGGGAATCGTATAGCCCCCCCCCCAAACCCCTCTCCGTACAGGATGTCTGGGAGTGGAGACAGCGCAGTTTGTAAACGGTGTTTTGGTGCCCCCCGAGTCAGGGCCTCTTGCTGGGCTGGGGGGGGGGGGTTATGTTTGTTTTGATTGCTTCCTCAGACGGACGTTACATTCCCCACTTTCCATAAACATTTAAACTCAAGGAAAAAAACTCCTTCAGTTTGACAAGTTTAACATTTAATTTACTGTTCAGTCCGTTCATTGCATTTTATAGAGAAGGTCATAAATACCAGTTATATTACTGGGATAATTTAACCAATGTAAGTCTTTGAGTATAGAATTTAAAAAAACTATTTAAGAATATGTGCTGTATACAAGCAAGGATTTTTTCTATATAATATTCTTGTTTATTTTGATATTGATGTGTTCTTTTTGCTATCTTCTAAATGCAGTTACTGGTAGTTTGTCCTCAGTCAGCAATTTTCATTTAAGTTAAAATATGTTTTTTGTGTTCTTTCTCTTTGGTATTCAGGGGTAACTAACTGTGCTAACATTTCATCTAACAGAGGTAGAGCTGCAGATAAAACCGTATTTACTTTGAGGGGACAAGCCATTGTAGTTCTAGCCCCATGACAGACAGTATATTTTGGTGTAAAACTGCCATGTCGACACAATGCAGAAATAAGATATGTATTGTGTATGTTTAAGGTATGCGTTTCTTCTTCTGCACAATATGGTTAATCTTTTACCTGTCATTTATATGTACACTAAAGTAATGCAGTATCAACGGCTGGAGTGACCCAGACATAGCACTGTGTTAGCCTAAGTTTCATTTAAGTTCATGTTGTAGTTTCATTTATCAGTTTACAGAGGCTATTTCCTGTTATCGTCCTAAGAGACCCAGTGGAGACGTTGGTTTGAGGTCAGTAGTTTTTGCAATGTCTGGCACTCTGATTTATTCCCATGGAAGACCCCGTTATAGATCTGTCTTCCTTGTCCTGTCTCCTCTCCTGGTGTCCGGGGCTTCCTCTCTTCTACTTACAGCTGATAACGGATCTGACCTATCTGCTGAAATGCTTCAATTTAGAAATCCAGTCTGTGTAGAACATGATGCTGAATATTGAAAGAAAATGTTATGAGGTTCCATTTCAAAAAAGGTGGTGTGTGTGTGTGTATATATATATGTATGTATATACTGTACATATGTGTTTCTATATGTATATGCATGTATATACAAAATTGTGTGTTTGCATATTTTAACTTTATTTGTTCGAACTGAAAGTTCATAATGTGTTAGAACTACATTTCCCAGCTCAGAGGGAGTGAGGTGCAGCTCATGGAGCCAAAGACAGTTCTACCCATTCTGCAGAAAGCAGGCCTACAGTGCTGGCTCAAAAATAGCTTTTACCTATTCGTAAATATTTAAATACCTGCATGACCTATATGCATGATCATTTACAGTAACGTGCTATGGACAACCCCCCCCCAGATATAAGAGAGCCTTTCCCAACAAAGAAAAAAAACAGTCTATTCAAAGCAAATAATTTCATTTATTTTTTCTTTGGTTGATATTCTTGTTGAATTCCGTGGTAAACCGCAGCATTTCAGTCAAACCACAATCGTTACAAAATTGAGGCTTACGTGCTGGTTTGTGCTCTTTATGGCCAGCAGGGGGAGACATTGCTCATTCGTATAAAATCTCAGACTGAGTATTCCTGATATCAGCTTGTCCAGCTCCGCTCCACACAGCGCCCTCTAATCTGAACCTTCCATACCTCCTGTGTGAAGACCATGATCTGAACATCCATACCTTTCTCTCTCCTTCCTCCCCTTCACTCGCTCCCTCTCTCCCTCTTTCTCTCCCTTCTCTTCCCCCCCTCTCTCTCTGTCTTTCTCTCCTCCCTTTCTCTCTCTCTCCCCATCTCTCTCTCTTTCTCGCTCTTGCGCTCTCTTTCTCTCACCCTCTTTGCCCCCCTCTCTCTCTCTCTCCCCCATTCCTCTCCCTTCTCTCTCTCTCTCTCCCCCATTCATGTCCCTTCTCTCTCTCCCCCATTCCTCTCCCTTCTCTCTCTCTCTCTCTCTCTCTCTCTGCAGGTTAGAGGGGGAGGTGAGTGGGGTGTACCTACAGTCTCCCCCCTGTACGGGCTCTGCGGGGGCGAGGGATTCGGGGTACGACTCTCTGCGCAGACGCATGAGCGTGCTGGACAGGCTGACGCAGACGCACCCCGTCTGGCTGCTGCTGTCGCTAAGCGACGAGGAGGCCGCCCGGATACTGCTCCAGCAGCCACCGGGGGTGAGTGTGCCACGCCCAACATCGGTGCCATTACAATGATAACGATAATACATATATACCATATTTAACAATATTACAATAATAATCACTGGTATATAATACTACAACGGTGTTCATGGCAGTAGTACTCAAAAAAGACCAATGAAACGCATTGCATCGTAGATTAAACGCTGTTTTGTAGAGTTTCTGATGGGTCTTTAAAAGTGATTTGATAATGCTGATATTGGGACCATCTCTCCCATTACAGAGGTGTGGGGCTTAGTCTTTGAGTCAGTACTATTGGGAGTGTTCTCTCTGCAACAGGTCTCTGTCGGGTCAGAGTTTATTGGAGTGATTTGTAGTCATATCAAGGTGACTAAATGGAAACCCTCCCCTCCCGTGAGACAGGAGCCCATTGATCAGAACCGCACACGACCGCTCCAATTTCCCTTTTCATCCTGTCAGCCATGAAAGGGGACGTGACGCACTTTGGGATGTAGCTACCGAGTGTCCCACGTCACCATGGGGACAGTGTCGTCAGGGCGGTTTAGGTGTCGGTTACACAGCTGGTTCTTTGTTCAATAGAGTCCTGTTCATCTAAGACACCTTTTCATGGTTACCGTATGTAATTAACCCTTTGAAGAGCTGGTTTTATTTTGGAATGTTTTTTTTTTTTCAGAATTCAGTCAGTGTTCTAGAACTCCATTGCTTGATTGTTACATCAGCGTTAGAATGTTCAGTTAGGAACATTCTAATCGCACACTGTATTTGTGATCGTACACCTTAAAGGGTTAAAGCTCCAGGGGGATCATTCTCAGGGTTAATTCTGTGGTAACACGTGTTCATTTAGGCTACTCATGTAGACAGAGAATTTTCCTTGTACATACAGTCTAATCTTATTTGCCTGTTCCAATTGCACAAACCTTACAGCTGCAAGAGATTACATTAATTTCCTGCAAAGTGATTTGATCCATAACACCTTTTATTGTGCTTTATGGAAAGGCTCACATGTGATAACTGAAGTGACTCTCTTGTTTAGATGTTTTTGGTGAGGAAATCATCCAAGCTTCAGAAGAAGGTGCTTTCCCTGCGCGTTGACGACGCGTCTGGACCTCTGGTCTGCGACTTCCCCGTGAAGGAAAGCCAGTACAGTACGTTCTCTTTCTTTAATGCTCACGGGCCCATGTTTGGGTCTCTTCTCCCTCTCGTACTGGCACACACACTCCTCATCCAGACACTGATCTGTCAGGATCAGCAACTGGGATCAGTCCCATTACAATTCAGTCATTTGAGAAAAACTGTTGATATTCCCATTGATAAGCTGGAGAATTGGCCGTAACGTTCAGTAAGTTTACAGTAAATTAAATTTAAATTAATTGAATAGCTTTGATTCGCTGGTTTGAAATCAACCAGTAGAATCGACCAATGGGGGAAACCATCCAGTAGAAACTGACCCTGATCTCCGGCCAGGTTGCCCTGTATGTGCTGAATTCCTCCCGACCTTCTCTACAGGCCGCCACAGTATTACTTCTGTCCTTAACTAAACTATGACGGTGTTGAAGGATGTAGTGTACACGCCCACGCTGAGTGGGATTGAGTCTGCACACTCCACCCCCTCCTTTCTTAAGCCCGCACTGACACAGTGCCTCTGTTGTGGTTGCCTCAGATTACCCCCTCATTTCCTGAGCGGCCCTGTGTTTGGCTGTAGCCTCCAGCTCCGTTCCCCAGCCTGCTTTCTCAGCTGGCCTATCACGGCCCAGGACCCTCAGCTGCTCAGAGCCGACATTCGCTCGCCCATCGTTTTAATGCCGGAGCTTCGCTGTCGAAGCGCCAGGGGACGCGTGCGCTAATTACGTTATCGCCGTACCTCGCGGCATTCCAGCGCTGACCGTGGCCGGCAGCCCCCGCAGGGAGACGCACGATTGGCCAGGCGTGGGAGTGTTTCAGCGTCCCATTGGTCCGTCCCCCAGCACCTGCGACTCCACCTGTTTAGCTGCGCGCAAAGGTTTCTTCCTCCGACGAATGCCTGCGCGAGCCCGACTGGGCGAACTGCCGCTTGATAAGAATTGCAGCTGACATTGCGTTCTTCGAAAGGAAGAACTCGCCAAACAAAACAACGAAACAAAAAAGAAAAAAGTGTAACGGTTCCATTTCCTTTTAAGTGATAGTTAAGGGCAGATGTGGGTTGAACGAGGGCCAGAACGTGATGCTCTGGGGGGAGGGAGTCCACTCTGGAACAGTCACAGTGTTATCTAGCCACGCTGGAGACTGTGTCAACAGAGGCGTGAGCTACTCTCTCTCTGAGGTTGCAGAACGGTGACGTCGCTCTCTCGCGGGGGCCGGGCCGGGTCCGGCCCGGAGCCAGACCAGATGTAGAGAGTTAACCCAATTCCAGGCCTCCGCTCCTCAAATATCAACACACAGCCTCCGTCTGCTCCCAAACTGGGTCACGTCCGGCCCTGCCAGCCCATTCCTGGGGCGGGACAGGATGGAGAAAAGATAGAGAAAAGCTTGAGGGCAATTACGAAACCCTGGAATTCACTTTTAGTTCTTTAGTTCTTAAAAATGTACTTTCCTGAATTTTCACGGTTAGTCAGAAAGTTCTGATTTTCACAAATGAAAAAAAAATCTTTGAAAACTAAGACCAGGGAGAAGGTTCAGGTTAAATTTTTTTCCACAAAACCACCGCTAGGTGCATTAAAGGGTAAGTTCGCTATTTTGGACCTTGGACCCTATTTGCGGTCCGTCTTCCATGAACCTGACCCATGAAGTCCATTTGTAGGCTCTCACTGGGCTACAATGGAAGTGAACGGGGCAACCAGAAATGTTCGATAAATGTGCTTTCATGTACAATAAATGAGACGGGAAGCTCAGGGTGTATTGTTACCGGTCTCAGTATGCTCTCCTGTGAAATGTATCTCAATCCGAACATTTTTACGTGCTTGGCATGGCTTGGAAGTAAGCATTTCTCTGTTGCTTGTTTTCGCTGCTCCCGCGGAGTACTATGTGTCGGGGGTAGGGGAGCGGGAAGGTGTGCCGGCCGTTTACGAAACTATCTAGCTGAGCAGTCTGCGTTTGTTTACCTGCATCAACGTAGGCTACAATTTCCACAAAAAAACTTGGATGATGGATGACTATAATGATTACGAAGACGAAGAATTTGATTTTGACTTTGACGTTACTGGCTACAGATTTGAGCCAGAATACACGGACACGGAACTACAAGAGATGGATGATAAGAGAGCAAGAGAAGAGAGAGAGGCTGAAGTTGCGCAGGTAATGTTATCCGAAGTCGCTGCCGAGGCTAGACCAAGAATTTCGGGGGACTTTTGGTGTTCTTGCAAGAGGTGCAAGCAGATGCCCAGAGAGGAGGAAAGTTTGTGTTGTAGGGAGTGGGATCTGTTGCTACCGAATGCCACTGAAAACCTGGATGTATCCGTGGATGACACTGGATCATCTCCATTGATTACCATTACACTATGACTGCCAACAGATATGTGATAGATGAGAACTTTGGACAGGACACCATGCGTCAAGCATTTGTAAATAAAACATTATAGAATTGTAAAAAGTTATAGTTGATGAACGTTTCCGACAGTTTTGTTACAAGAAAACAACTTATGTCAAGCTCGGATTTTGTTAGTTGGTATTGAGTGCTGGGTCAGAGGACGCGCTCAAAAAAAATAAAAATGTTAGTAACGTTATAGCTAAATATAACTTACCTCTGCTCCGGTGCTTGATAGTGCTGCAGGTCCGACACGAGGAACAGCTGTGTTCTTTAGAAACCAGTGTTTTGCTTCTGATTTGCGGTTACAGAAATCAGTAGCGTCGAAATGCGCTCCACAAACTCGCGAGTCTGCCAAACGGAGTTGATTGACTGGAGTGTTTATGTCGATCCGTAAGACAACCAGCCAAAGTCTCAATCTTTCTGGGTCAGAGAACGGAAGCCTGTGAAAACTGGTATTTGAGCGTCCAGACATTTTATTCCCACAACCGGGGACTGCACATTCGTGCACCATTGCTGTGATGAATTATTACAAATGATGATTACAAAAACTGCGTTACAAATATTTCTGCTGTAGGCTACTAGCTAGTAAACTCCAACGGGAGGTCAGGATTTGTGATCAACTGCTTTTCAAGCGCCCCCCCCCCTCTCTACAACGTAGCTAGACTGCGGAAGTTTACAGTGCGAGGTAGTGCGGTCGGAGAAATAGTTCTGTTTCAAATGGAACTGTTGTTTCAACGTTCGGTTTGCGTTTGCGATAGCCTACATTTCACAGGAGAGCATACTGAGACCGTAAGAATACACACTGAGCTATAAAAGCACATTTATCGTTGTTTTTCCATAACATTTCTGGTTGCCCCGTTCACTTCCATTGTAGCCCAGTGAGAGCCTACAGGAAATCTGTACCGAACTCAATACTGGACCGATCAGCGAAAAAATGGACTTCATGGGTCAGGTTCATGGAAGACGGACCGCAAATAGGGTCCAAGGTCCAAAATAGCGAACTTACCCTTTAATAAGGCATCTTTTAATCACTTTCAGACAGGTTCACACTGAATGAAAAGCACTAATGTTTTTTTTATTTTTATTTTTATGCTCCCTTTCAGAACGTGAACATTTTCTTTTGCTTCTCTTTCTAGCATTTTCTCTGGAAGGTTCTGGCATCAGCTTTGCAGACCTCTTTCGCCTGGTGGCCTTCTACTGCATCAGCAGGTACAAGCCCCTCCCTTCCCCTCTCATCAGAACCAATAAGGTGTAAGCAATGAACCCCTGCGTGCACCAGATTGGCTCACGTTGGTGTCACTTATTCATGAGTCACAATGAAAATGTTACCTTCACCTGTGACCCATGCTCTACCTATACATCCTGTCTCTCTTGCGCAAATCAGTTTCACGCTTGCTGTTATCATTGTAATGTAAAGCCGACAGACAGGTTGAGGAAGAACGCGCTGGGGATTCATTTCAGGAACAGGGAGTAGGCTGAAACGTCTGTTCACTCCCGTCTCAATAGGATAAATCAAAACACACTCATTTAAAATGAACGTGACAATATCCAGAGCCGAGCGTGAGCGGCCATTGAGTGACTGCATAACAGACGTTCGCATTCACTCTGTGAATGGCTTCATACTCCGTGGCTGACTTCGTATTCCGGCCTCTGCTGCTTTGATTGAGTTGCCGTATTTAAAGTGTTTTCTGATGTAAAAACGGTGCAAACATGTGGGCAGAAAACAAGGGGTGTGATGCAAGCGGGGTCCGTTTTAATAGAAAACACTTGCCTCTGTGTTCGGTGCGTGCCAGTCCAAGAGCCAAAGAGCGAATGAGAAAACAACAGGAAACCGGGTCCAACGGGAAGACTAAAAAATTATAACAGACTCTGTTTCTTTTCTGCGTGCGCTGGCTGTATAAGCTTAAAGGAACCCGTTTAATTCGGGTACACAGGAATGGTAAAGATCCACAAAGAGACATCCAGTGAAATGAATAACGTTGGCTCTCTGCGTAGCGTTCCGTCACGGTCTGTTTTGAATTCCAATCGTGCGAGTGCTGACTGTGGCTGCGACTGTTGCTCTTGTTTATTGTCCTTTTCATTTATCATGTCCTGACAGTACTCGCAAGAGACCACCCACTCTTAATAGTACCAAAGCCCATCACTTTTCAAGCGTGTTTATAAAAGTGACTGCAAGTAGATGCAACAAAATGTATGTTGGTTGATGCCCATACCTAACGATCTCCCATTAAAATAATTATGTGCAAATTGCCTCAATACCATGTCATCTTGAGGAGGGGGTGGGTGTTACCTGCAGCAGAGTGAAAATAATATTCTTACATGCTTCTGGCTTTTACCAGTAGTTATTATTAATAGTGGAGACTGTTTTTTTTTGCAACAGAGCAACGCTACTGAATAGCCTGAACTCCACTGAACCCTAACCAGAACAGATTTGGAACAGCTGCTTACGGTGTAATCTAGTTCACTCACTGCAAAAAATGTCTGCCTTAACAAGTGTTTCAGTCTTGTAATGAGACTTAAAATCTTAGCTTATTTTAAGTTACTTTTTGCTTGACAAGTGAAATTATCTTACCCAACTGGCAAATCTTGAAATGAGTAAAACTGTTTCACCCTTTGTCTTATTTAGCAAAAAAAGTAACAAATAAAATTCTAAAGTTTAAATGTAAAATGAACAAACTTGTTAAGATTTGGTTTTTGCAGTGCTGGTCTAGTGTGTAAACCACAGAGATGCAGGTCGACCTGGCCACTCCCCCTCAACAGCCCAGGAATGTTGGTCTTGGTCCAGCTGCCAGAACTTTCCCTGTGCTCAGGCAGTCCTGGTTCTGGATAATCACCATGGGGGTATACTACGAAGGAGTATAACTAGGAGTTAGCTGGATAACTGCACTGAGTAAAACCCGGAAGCCTCCCAAGTCTAGAACACGGACTGAAGTAAAAAGAGCTGCTCCGGGTTTTACTCCGTGCAGTTATCCAGCTAACTCGGTAATCCTGCTTCGTAGTTTACCCCTCTGATCTGCTGGTTTTCTGTTTTCACCTTAAAATCAGAACCAATTCAGCCCCAATAAACCTGGTGAGGTGAGCTAACTGTGTAATCCCCTGCTCTAGTTAAACAATTCAGCCCCGAGTAACAAGTAAAACCAGCAGCGGACACTGTGACTCTCCAGGAGCGGAGTTACAGCCCCCTTTTTCTTTAAGGGCGGAACTCTGGCACTCTCTCCCTCTCTCTGGCCGAGGCCCACGGTAACCATGGTAAATCTCCCCCTCCTCCACAGGGACGTCCTACCCTTCACCTTGAGGATTCCGGAAGCCATCGCTGCAGCCAAGACCCAGACGGACCTTGAAGAGGTGGCCCAGCTGGGCTCCGGTGAGCTGCGCTTCTACGCTGCAGTCATTGAGTTTATTCTTAGTGTATGCACGGCAACAGGTGCTGCATTGATGCATTATATCTCTGTGTTATTATTTTCGGTCTTGTAATTAGTGCATAAAACATACAGTAGAACATACAGACAGTAGAAAAAGTTTTTTTTACAATTGTAAAATGTAAAAAAAACAATGCTCATTAAAAGGTATAGATGCCTCCTTGATGGATGATCATGGATAAGCCGCTTGGGTCAGGCTACTATGCAAATGTAGAGCTTAGCCTCCGTTGTCACATCCAGGACATTAAGAATGGTTTCACAATGCCTTTCCGCAATGCGATTTCGCTTTTGCAATCGAGACCAATTTAGGCAGGCGTCTCGACCGTAGTTCTCTGGGTGAACGTCCAGGCCGGTGTCACAGTTTCCTAATAGCCCCGGTTATAATTAGCTCAGCCTAGATTCCAGTGAGTCTGTGTGATGTCAGAGCTCTTATCGTGCTGTGGTAGTGCTCACTCCGCCGAGCAAGGAGGATGGAAATATCGCAGGCTCTCAGAAAGGAGGGTCCGCCAGGCACGATCTTCTCCGCTCACATCCAAGGCCGTGTGCAGCCTTTCCCTCCCCGCCAAAACAACACTGCAAACACCAAAAAAGTAATTAAATCTTAACAAGCATTTTAATGTTATATTTAGACTTTAGAATCCTATTTTTATTTTATTCGTTTTTTTCTTTTTCTTTTTAAAATTCTTTTCAGATTTCTTTCCCATTTTCTCTCAATTCGGTAGGCAATTATACCCGTATGTAATTCAATTCCCCGTGTAGCAACCGCTTGAGAATTTGCCGCTACAACCCCGTCAGCCGGCCGGTGGTAGGAAGGAGGGCGTCACGTCCTCTTCGGGGCGCGACTCCTCGAGCTCCTGACCGTGAATCCAGCTCGCCCGGGACCGGTTGTATGCGACGATTTTCCCCTGCCGAGTCCCTCCCCCCACCCTGGGAGCGGCCGCCGAATTGCCGTTCCGGGGATCAAAACCCTGATCCTCGGGGTGCAACTGCACAGGCTGAATATGTGCACTTTTACCGCTGCGGCACCGCGCCAGCCCCTATTTCTGTTACTTTTTTCCTAAATAAGACAAAAAGATTTCCAATGGGCTGAGAGAGTTTTACTCATTTCAAGATTTGCCAGTGGGGTGATGATAATTTCATGTGTCAAGCAAAAAGTAACTTAAAAAAAGCTAATATTTTACTTTAGAGTAAAAGATTTTCAGTCACATTACACAACTAAAACACTTGTTAAGACAGAAAAATTTTTGCAACGAAGGCCTGAGTCAGAGAGAGAGAAGCTTATGTTTATGTGGGTAGCTGTGGGATCTATTTTTAAACACACTTTAAAAGAGCGCCACCCTCTCGTTCTTGATGTGGTTTTGATGAACGAGGAAACCGATGCAGAACTGGCTCTCTGGCCAAATTGTTCCTCTTAGTAGAAACAATAGGGTTCTTGAATCACGGTTGCGTCGTGTTCGACAGTGGTTGAACACAGTCAGCGGCCGTCTCTGACATGCAAATGTGACATGCGAAAGGTGGCGTTCACGTGGAGAGCTGTGACGTTTTGGTGGCCTGTCACTGGGAAACGTGTCACTGTCTTGAATCCTCAAGCGGTTAGCAGCCTACGTATGTATTGTTTAATGTGCTCTCGGTTCCTGCTAGGGAACTGTCGCAAGGAAGCGGGGCTTTGCTTCGTCTGCGCCGTGGTGCTGATGATAATGAAATGTGCCACAGAACTGCTTTGATCCTGAGTTTTGGTGTTGATTTAGAGGCACTAGCAGTCGGGCGGAGGTGTATGTCAGGTATGTTTTATGACATCACACTTTAACGACAGTGCTTTGCACACAAACCTGCCAATGAAGCCGTTAAATGTGTGACATGGAACAAAGTCCTAGCTCAGCTTAGCTGAGCCCATAACAAAGCGTTTCCATGGGGGCGGAGGTTGGGTTAAAAGAGTGGTTCAGAGAGCACAGGCTCCCTCTAATATACTCCCCTCACCCTGCTGCTAAATCCAGCCTGAACATGCACAGCATAGGGCCTGGCTCCCCTTCACACCCAGGCGGGGTTTAACACCCGCCCTTACACAAGCTGGAGCTGAGTTATGCCTGCGTTACCTTCATAGAGAAGGCCTAACACTGGGGAACCCCCCCTCCACACACACACACGCACCCCACCCCTCACAGAGCCTTAGGTGTGTTAAAGCGCAGTGGCTGGGGTGTGTCGGGGGGCGTGGCCTGTACGAGCACCGTCCACGCGCTCACTGCACCCCACAACATCGGCGGTTCGAATCCGGCCGCGCGACCTTTGTCGCATGTCTCTCCCTCGCCCTCTCTCTCTCTCTCGCTTCCATTCTTCCTGTGTCTCTGCACTGTGCTGTCTAATAGCCCAATTGCTGAAAAGCCCTAAAAATATAACTTTTAAAACGAGTGCAGAGGCTATGCATTAGACGGGAGCTGTTACAGGTACGCGGGCAAACTGCCATTGTGCGGTCGGGAGAAGAAGCTTTTAGACAGGTTTTTGTTTTTTGTTTTGTTTTCTATACCTTTTTGACAACAAGGCAACTACTTCCCTGAGCCTGAAATAGATGATCTAAACTGATTCATAGGGGTTTTTCCCTCCGTGTTATGCAGTTACGAGTTATGGTCTTGTCAGCGGATCGGCGGCTGCAGCTCTATTTTCGGTGGAACTGCGACTTTTGTGTTGCGTCGAGCAGACGAGTCTTCACAGGACAATTGAATGACGGGAGGAGAAGGTTCATTAAGAAGAGACTAAATAATGAACCGTTTGAGAGAGAGAGAGAGGGGGAGGGAGGGGGGCGTGGAGGGAGTGGGCGGAGGGGGAGGTGTCCAGCGGTTAAAAGTCCACCCCCCCCCCCCGCCTGCATTTGTAAGCGTGACTCACTCTGGAGTGTATGGGTGTGTGTCGACATTTCTGTGATTCAGACTTCAGGAAAGCACTGCTCAGCTCCCAGCACTGGTTAACTGCTCCGCTTCAGAACCGCTCGGGGTAACAGAAAAGCTTTTTTAAAAGAGCTTCCTTGCCCACCAGTTCATTTCTGTTCTGTGGGACGCTAACGTGAGTAGACGCCGTCGTTTTGTGCGGTGTTGCATAGCGTTACATTATTTATTTGCTTAGCAGACAACCGTTTCCATAACAACTTGCATTCACACACAGACTTACATTTTACTACACTATCCAGTATCCGCATACAGCTGGATAAGCAATTCAGGTGAAAATACCCAGTAAAGTATATAGGTACTGTGTCAGTGATCGACGAAAATGTAGTTTGTGATGAAATACCTTTTTGGAAGTCATTTTATAGACAAAATATAATTGGAATGGTGTAAGAATAGCTTGCTTTACAGGTGGCACAGAGTTATAAACTGTACAAATACAAGTAACATTTAAAAATTCCTACATACAAATGTGTGTATTTTACAGGTGAAGTAAAAATGCTGGCCATCGCTGGTGTGTTTGCGTTGGATTTTGGCTCAGTTTGTGTTGTAGTTTGGTTGTCTTTGCATTGGATTTTGGCTGAGTTTGGTTGTGTTTGCGTTGGATTTTGACTGTGTTGGTTGTTTGAGTTGGATTTTGGCTCAGTTTGTGTTGTAGTTTGGTTGTCTTTGCATTGGATTTTGGCTCAGTTTGGTTGTGTTTGCCTTGGATTTTGGCTGAGTTGGATGGTTTTGTAGGAGTTTGGCTGAGTTTGGTGGTTTTGTTTGTGTGGGAGTTTGGTTGTGTTAGTGTTGTAATATTTATGTTGGAGTTTGGCTGACTCTCTCTCCCCCTCCCGTCTCTCACAGGGTTTTGGGGCTCCCCCCTTTGCAGCCGCAGGAAAAGTTCGGGGTCCCTGTCCCGCACAGCTGTGCAGGGCAGCGTACAGCTGAGACGACAGCCCGAGGGACAGAGGGCTCCCCATCCCGAAAGCGGCCCCGCGACCCCGTCCCAAGCCAACGGGGCGCTCTGCTTCGTCAACCCCCTCTTCCTGCAGCTCCACCGTCCCGAGGGGGACCCGGGCCCGCCCTCCGACCCCGGGCCCAGAACGCCGGGGCCGACCGTCACAGTCGCCGTCGCCCCCGGCTACAGGAACAGGAAGTTGCGCACCCCGCCGCCCCGTCCCCCGCCCCCCCGCACGCTGCCCCGCAGGCCGGCACCCCCGCCGAAGCAGAAGAGCATGCCTGAAACAGCCGGCTGGGCAAGGGACCTGCCCGAAAAACAACAGCAACAGCAACAGCAACAGCAACTGCAACAGCAACAGCAGCAGCAACAGCAACTGCAACTGCAACAGCAGCAGCAACGACAGCAAAACCAGCAACAACAGCAAAACCAGCAACGACAGCAGCAGCCACGCCGAAGCTTCATGGGTTCCAAGCTGAGTAGCCACTCCTCTTCCTCCTCCTCCTCTTCCTCCCCCGCCAAAAAGGTCAGCGCCCCTATCCCTGTGCCCCCGCCGCGGGTCAAGAAGCAGCAGAGCGCCCCGGACCTGGACGGCCACCGCTGCCAGATCGCCCTGGACGACCAGACCATCGAGAAGGCCCTGTCCCGCAGCCGGGCCAAGCTGCACCGCAGAGTTCCCGCCCTGGACCACGGCAGCCCCAGCCCCCCCGGGGGGTCAGAGACGGCCTTGCGGAGGGCGGACGGCGGCAGGGGCGGCGGCGGCCAGAGGCTGAGCGACATGAGCATCTCCACCTCGTCCTCCGACTCGCTGGACTTCTCCCACGGCTTCTCCCTGCCGGAGCCCAGCCCGCCGCGGCGCGACAGCAGCGAGGAAGACGAGGACGAGGAGGAGGAGGACTACGGCGTGAGCGTGGAGAGCGACCAGGAGGGCGTTCACCCGCCCTTCAAGTCCTTCAAGAAGCGGCACGGCCGCGTGGTCGGAGTCGGGGGCCCCGCCTTCATCCTCCCGCAAGCCCTCAAGGGCCAGTTCCGCAAGATGAGCGGCGTCTTCAACTCCTTCATGACGCCGGAGAAGCGGGCAGTGAGGCGCATCGCCGAGCTGTCCCGGGACAAGGGCTCCTACTTCGGCTGCCTGGTCCAGGACTACGTGAGCTTCCTGCAGGAGAACCGCGGCTGCCACACGTCGGGCCTGGACCTCCTGCAGACCCTGCGCCAGTTCATTACCCAGATGAAGGCCTACCTGTGCCAAAGCTCCGAGCTGGACCCGCCCATCGAGTCCCTAATCCCCGAGGACCAGATCGGTAAGGGCGCCCCGCATTTTTTTATCCTTTTGGTCATATTCGGCAATGGTGCATTTTGGCTATTCAACTGGTGGCCCACCGCCGATGTGTTCTCACATAGAAAAGTATCTTTAGGAAAAAAATTTTTTTTTTTTTTGAAAAAGTTCGGAATCGGCAGAGTGCTAGAATACCTCCCAGTAGTTACAGAATAGTCTTAGAAGGCATCTGCTTTGCTTGCACATGTCAAAAAATCTTCATGCATTCTTTCGCCATTACTGCCTGGAAAATATTTGGCCAGCATGCACTATTTTTAAAACTAATCCGCCCTCCAGGAACAAGTGTTTGGGAGAAGTTCCCGGTGAATCAGTGGCTGCCATTTTAGAGTTCTCCTTGCCGAGGGTGGAGGAGCGTAGGTAGAGGGTTACTCATTCACCCTGAGAACGAACGAATGCTGCCAGAGCGAGGGGAGCCATCCACAAACAGCGCTGACGTTTGGAATTTGCCTCCGACTGTTTTCTGCGTTCGGGGAGTGGGGTGTGATGGGGAGTGTTGGGTTACAGCGCTGCCCGACAGTCAGCACACACACACACACACACATTCGGCTGTCGGCACACACACTCATCAGGGCTGGTCTTTGCTCAGTTGTGTTATTCTTGGCCTCAGTAGCTTGGTAGAATCTCTCTCTCAGGGATCTCAGCTGAATCACTTTCTAGGTCCCTAGAGCTTATGTCTCTTGATCTCACAAGCTTTAGGACCACCCACTGGAGCTTTTTCTTTGGCAAAATAGGTGTTTTCTTTTTCACTGTAAACTTGATTTTCCAATGCCCATTGCATTGTAACTACTATAGGGCATTATATAGCATCCGTTTTCCAACACATGTGAGTCGATAGAGGGGAAGGGGAACTCCGACTGAATTAAGTTACAAATAACGCAGATGTACGGCGTCTGTGTAATTATTATCGCGCAACTTTTGGCAACTTCTTGTGTAAAAGGGCCGCCACATGCGGCAAATTTCAAATCTAACAAGTTGGCAGTTGAGCTCGGTGTGGTCCACAACACAACACCAAGACAGGCTTTCATTTGCATGCCGTTTGCATAAATATATGTAGGTATGCATGTTAATCTGTGTGCATTCAACACTTGTCTCTTGTTCTTTGTAAACATCAACAATGCTCCATTTCAGAGCTTAGCAGCCTTCTGCTTGTAGTGTTTATTATACAGCAGGGATTTTCATGCACACAAAAACTTGTAATGTAGGTTTGCTTGTAGTCTGGAGGTGTACATGTATTACTGTAATGGAAACCTGGGGTGTGTAAGGTTGCCATTCAGAAAACAAGGTGGTTCATTGTCATGTAATGTATTCTGAAATCTTCTCTTCCCATTTAACAAGCTATGCTTTAAAAAAAAAAAAAAAAAAAACTTTACTGTGCAGTTATACACAGGACTGCAATTGACATGTTTGTTCCCTTTGAAGAGTAGGTTATTTGGAATGTTTTTTAGTTTTTTTTCTTCAAAATTCAAATTCAGTGTTTTAGAACTGCTTTTCATTTACCAGTAGTGATTTTTTCATCATCTTTAGAATGTTCAGTTAAGAACATTGGGCCTCATTCACCAATCACTCTACGAACAAATTTGTTCTTAAAGGTTGTATCAGCGATTTTTGGGTGACGTCACTTCTGAAGCGAAATCCCAAACAAACATACTTATGAATAATTATGTTATGTTTTAAAAAATAGTGTTCAAGCATCCAGAATTATAACCACGTTAATAACGTTTGTAAGAAACCAAACCGTTTGTAAATCCGTCAAGATTTCAGCGAGATAAGAGTATTAGCGTTTGTGCAGATCATTGTGATTGGTTGGAATACTGTTTATTTTGGTTTTGAGTAGTTGGTAGTACCATTTGTTTTTGTGTACGATCTCGGAGCATAGGCTGCCTACAGAGACGCGGTTTTTTGACGGCCTGCTTATGGGGCGGGCAGCTAGCGGATCGTGAGGAAAAATCAGATGAATGTGATCATTTATGTTTCCACCCAAAATCGCTGATACAACCTTTAAGACTTTCTTTAAAACATTTTTACAAAAATTTTGGGATTAACTGATGTTTGCGTCCTGAGCTTTTGTTCTAATCCCAAATAAGAAGACAGTGGTGAATGCCAGAATGTTCATTAAAACGTTTTAAAGAAACTCTTAAGAACAAATTTGATCGTAGAATGGTTGATAAATGAGGCCCGTTGTTATCACTTATTTGTGATCGCACACCTTAGGGTTAAAACTGGGCAGTGGTTAAGGAACTGGGCTTTGAACTCCAGGGGTGGTATGCTTTTGTTGTACCTTTGACCAAGATACCTAACCTGAATTGCTTCAGTAAATTCCCGTAAAAAGAACGCAAGCTGTAGAACCCACTGCGGATAAGAAAGTCTGCTAAACGCCTCAAATGTAAAATGCGGTTAGTCCATCGAGCTCGCAGATAAGGGTCATTATTTGAGCGCACCTGTTTTTGGCGTTTATCGTCGTGTCTTTGTGCGAGTATTAGGATTGCTCAAGCTCTTTCCCATTGGTTCCATTCATAGGTGGCCTATTTCAATTATGATGTTTCAAGCTACGTGAGCCAAGATTCCTCTCTCCCACGCCATGTGGTTCAAGTTATCGATGCAAATGGCGATGGAAAAATTATATCCGTTTGCCCATCTCAGACGTTGAGGAGAGTCCACATACTCTCAAGAATAAACTCAATAAATCTAGTGATGCTTCTTTTTCGGGGTGTAGAGTAAAGTTGCATCCGCTTACTAGTCTATCAAAAGGGTGTATGGTGATGACATGACTCAGCATATTGTTTTGCCTCATGTTATGTATCATTATTACTGTTTAGAGGGCAACATTAAGCCAGTCCTTACAGTTTAACCAGTTAGCTGAATAATCATTGACATTTACATGTAATTATTTATAATATGCTACAGAATTACTTGCGCACACAGCAAAAACGCCGGTGTAAATCTTGTTAAATGTACACCACCATTTTTGTTGTGCAGTGTACTGTACAGTCTTTTTTTCGTCTTCCATAAAAGCCATTTACAGCTGATTCTATTCAGGTAAGTGCATGCTCAGGGATACTAAGGGAGTGCTCTGTCCGGGAATCACACCCTGCAACCTCAAGCCCAGTTCCCTAACCATTATAGTGCTCCGCTCTGCTCTGCTCTGCCATTTCATAAAACAAACAGCTTTTAGGCGTACTCTAAAGGTTTACTGTGTTGTGGATTCCTGGCGTCATGCTGGATAATTGCCGATGTTAATTTATCCCCGCGTGGGCGGAGTGGCGAAAAAATATAATGAAAGAGGAGAATGATCTCCTTTATTCCGAGTTCGGCCATCTGGCCAGTGTGTTTGCAGTCGCAAAAAGAAGGTCGCTATTGTGCGGTAACGTCCGATTTGTACAGTCCGGCCTGTTTTCTGTCATTGTTTGTGTGGTCGTACATGTTTGTGTGGTCGTACATGTGCGCGATGATGACGACTCGGGGCCAGGCCGCGCGTAGCACACGTGGACGACGCTGTTTTAGGACAGCCGAGGGGAGACTCTGTGTAGCGCCGACTCTGGGGCTGATTTGAGGAGTGCTGCGCTTGGACCGAGAGCGTTGAAGTGGAGCAGACGCAGCCAGAAGGAGGTCATTTTAGGTACCGAGTCTGAGAGTTTAGACACAGGCGGCAAAAGTGTGACACTCAGCAAATCTGTGGCGACGGAGTTCAGGGATAAAATGAGAGGTAATGGAGGATAAAAGAGAGAGGGAGAGAGGCGATGGTAAATCAGGAAAATGTCTGGCTTCGCTGACAGCTCACGTTTATTCTGGGGCTCTTTTTTCCTGTCTGCATCTAGCCTGTTTTATGAGGTATTTTTTCTGTGAAAGGGATGTTTGGTTACTTCAAATGTAACCTTAGCGTCAACTTTTGCAGTTGTTATAAATGTATATTTCCAGCCGTTTCATGATGTGAAGTTATAAACCGAACAGTACCGACCTCGTGTTCCTCGAGGACATGACGATAGTCAGACGGTTTGTGCGCCTTGAACGGTACATTACCTCTGTGATTGGTGCGCAGTTAGCAAAAATAAATATCAGGCAAATGTACGGGTGTTTTTATAGAAACCTTGCTGCATTAATACCGAAGAAGAATGTGCGGTGGGCGCAGTTTTGTCCTGTGCACTCGCGCCTCATTGACGTTTACCATTCATTTCCTGCTGAAATGTGGTCAGGGAAGAGGAAATGAAATCATTTTTGTTTTCATATGAAAATGAGGAACCACCACAGTCCTCTCCAATCACAATATCTACTGTGCCCAGAAACTGCGAGCGAGTCCTACAGACCTTCCTTGTCACTGTCCCAAATCCACGGTTATCAGTGACTATTAAGGGTGTGGGGGTATTTTTAAAGCTTTGCATTGCTGTTTGTAAACCCCACTCGCATGCACGGAGGCATTAAGTAGGCTAGTTCACGATAAGGCCAGGCCACAGTTCTGTGGTGGGCCAGGCCTGCGTAACGAGTGATCGATGATGAACAAACAAGGGCCCGGCATTCCCCGCCAAATAAAGACAGGAAGTGGGTGGTCGGTGTTTTGCTAGAGTGTTTATTTAACTGCCGTTTATTTTGTGGACATGTCCTTGTGGCTTCAGAGGACAGTGTTTATGTCGTCTCCCCTTGAAAAACAATGCATTTTCACCTCGTCTGACCCCCGCTCCACTGAGCCGAGCGCTCTGGAATCGAGGAATGTATAAATACACGGCAGTTGGAAGGAAAAGAAGCCGCGTGAACCCCGCCCGCTCCGTCTTTGAGCCGCGGCTCAAAGTGGAAACTTATGCGCGCTCCCTCTGGACGGGCTTCCTGGAAAGGCCTCAGAAAAAGCGCTCTGGCTGGGCTCCTGCGAAAGCTTCGCTGTATCCTCATGTGGGGGACATGGTTCTGCTTTACCAAGCGGCACGGCACGTCATGCCGACCCGCAGGGAGTCTTTCCATTGAAACCAGGCAGGATTTCATCATCCCTTTCCCTGCTGGAAGCCCAAAGTATGTAGAAACTTGCGTGTGTTTGTGTGTGTTTATTTTTTCCGGTTGTATTGGCCTCCCATTTTTCTCAGAAGTTCAAGTGTTGCTCAAGGAATGGTTTTAGCGCGGTGATGCGGGTGTGCGTAAAGTGTCACATCCAATAAGAGAGACACAACACGCAGGTTTTGCGTGACGATCTGTACTGGAAATGTTTCAGTGCCGAATTGCACTTGTACAGTGAATCATGTATCGACTTGTACGGCGGGTGAATTTTCTGGGCTTATATTGCAGCAATAAATGTATCCCAGCTCAGCGATCTCACCATGTAATGTGTTAACAGTCATGTATTTGTGTGTTAGCAGAGGGATGGGTTTTATTACATGCTGTTGATGGCAGGGCGGTTGAAAGAGGAATAGAGACTGCTCTGCTGTGGGTGACCAATCAGAGTAAAGGGCCCACCGGGCCTCGCACAGAGACCGCTGATATCAGCATTCCAGACATGTGACAGACTGCCAGTTCCTTCACTTCAGCAAGAAAAGAAAATAAAGGAGAAAAAAAAGAAAGATCTGGACACCTTTCATTGACTTCCTGTGTGCTTCAGTGAGGAAATAATGTGCGTGTGCTTCAAATAGACTCTGGATGAAGTTCAAATACATTTGTCTGCGAATGCATTTGAAATGCATTTTAAAATGTAGTATTCCATGTACGAGTTCTGACCACAAGTGTATAGGCTGTGACTTGCATCTGTTGTTTGCTCATGGCCCTTGCATTCATTTGAAATCCCTACTATTATGAATCAGACACGGATATTTTCTTTCTGTGTCTTTGACCTCCCTTACGACAGGTCTACGGCGGTGTTATTGATAGTTTGGAAATGAGTCCGACACGCATTTGCATTATATATTGTTTTTCTTTTCGTACCCAGTCTGGTATCAGTAACTTTGCTTGACTTGCTCACCTTGCCCTGCAGTTTTCATGACCTCATGGACAGGTGTAAGATGGAGGCCGAGCATAGCTTTAAGACTGGGCAACTGCCAAACACCTATCAGATTTATTTACGGGAAAGAGAGGGTACAGCCCAAGGGCTACAGAGGTATTGGTTAATATTCCGCTGGGTATTTGTTACTGAGGTGGTTAGACCTCTTCCAGGAAAATGTGACTCATTTTATTCTGTGCTCTAACAGTATTGATAAAACCAGAAGGTTAACAAATAGACCATCGGTGCAAACTGTGATGTGATTATATGTTTTTATTAGAAACATGTTTCATTGAAAATTCTCAGGGATGTGCTGGAATATTTTTTTAAATTTTATCAGTAGTCTATATATTTAGAGTTAAAGTATTTCAAATGTGTGAGTACTCTGGAGTCCAGTGGTCAGGTCCACTCATCCCCGCGTCTCTTCATTTTCAAACAAGACTGTGGAAATGACTGGAAATAAGATGGTGTTCCACATCCAAATAGCGTGGAGATAATGACTGGTGAACTAAAAATATTAGCAAATAGATGACAGTGTGTCAATCATTACTAATATCCCTCTGCCATGCTTTGCTAAACTGAGTGCTGGGTAAAGGTTAGTTATTTTTACCCACAAATGAACAGTAACCTGACGTATCCATGTATTCAGAGAGAGCAATAAAGTGGTGGTTTAAAGTAGTGCTTACGATGATAGTCGTTATCGGGAAAGTGTGTGTGATTGCTGGATAGAACATACTGGGACATTGGTAGTCAGAGAAAGAGAGAGAGCGCAAGAGAGCGAGAGACACGTGTGTGTGATTCTCATTGCAAAAAGACTTCTCATTTTTTTCATTGTATAGTCAAAAGAGAAAAATACGCTGTTTGGTGAGCAGGTGTGACAAGAGAAACGTGCACAGACACTTCACTGCAGAAGCGTTTTAGCCATGGTCTGTGGAGAAAATATGGACAAAAAGTGACTGTGACCCATTGATTTTCCATGTGATACGTCTGCAACGCTTATTGCAGTATATGATTTTATATGCAGCCATAAAGGTCTACTCAGTCTTCTGCAGCCTGCACACACTTTCTTACGAGCTGTACTCTCGAAAGCCATGGAGTTTTTTAAGAACTTTTTAAGAAGAGTTGTAAGGGTCATTTTGAAAACAGTTCAGTTTGAACCGTTAGTCTTCTTTCTCCGCCCCTCTCTGTCAGAGTGAGAAACGTGTATTCATTGAAAATTCTCTGGGATCTGCTTGAATGTTTTGAAATTTTTACCAGCATATAAAGTTACAGTATTTCAAATGTGTGAACATTCTGGAGTCCAGTGATGGACAGAGACCCGCCCAACCCTCCATCTCTTCATTTTCAAAGGTCAGGTCCTGTTGAGGAAGACTAACACCCCTCTGTGCTTGTGTTCCCTTCAGACGTGGTCCTGGAGAAGGCCATGCACAAGTGCGTGCTGAAGCCGCTGAAGGGCGTGGTCGACGCCGCCCTGCAGGACTTCCAGGTGAGCAGCGGGGCGTGGCAGCAGCTGAAGGAGAACCTGGCGCTGGCCCGCGCCAAGCGGCCGCAGGAGCTGGGGGTGGACGGAGCCCTCCCCCCCGACCCCGTTGCCATAGAGAAGATCCGCCACAAGTTCCACAACATGCGCAAGATGTACTCTCCCGAGAAGAAGGTGTCTCTACTGCTGCGTGTGTGCAAGCTCATCTACACCGTCATGGAGGACAACTCAGGTACCTGAGCGCTACCTGAGGGGCGGGAGGGGAAGGGGGGTGGAGCCGACCGCCGTTAACAGGGCATGAAATTTACTTCTTCACCTACTGGCCAGATTGGGTTGTGGATTCTGAAAATCACCAGCCATTTTCAACGCTTTACCAGCCACATTACCTTTTACAAATATAACACAACCTGGTTGGTCACCTGCCAAAGTGGCTGCTAGAGTAGGGCTGGGCGATATGCCGCAACGATAATTATCGATCGCAATAACGGCCGTTACCACCAATTCTTCCGGGGGAAAAAAAATCACTGTCTACTGGGTGTTGATAAGACGGCCAATCAGCAGAAAGGCCTTGCACCTTTCATGTCACGTCACGTCACATGATCACATGGATGCTGCACGACCTTGCTGCTGATTGGCTGTCTTATCAACACTCAATGGATATCAGCGGTGATGTTTTTTTCCGGAAGCATTTCACGCGGCCTCTGAAGTTTGGATGTTTACTGCAGTATATCGGATATACCACATCAAAAAAGATGAAAAGTACCACACGGTGGTGACGCCCGTTATTGCATTTGATAATTATCGATGCTGTATATCGCCCAGCCCTATCTTACCAGCCACAATCAAAGTTTTACCAGCATTTGGCTGGTGGCGGGTGTTAATTTCATAGCAAGACAGCTTCTGTTATGATATGTTTGAGAGGGTGTGTCTTTTGTACTTGAATGTGTGCAATTGGAAGTTCCTGGAAACGGCTACAAACATAAACACACACAAACACACGAAAACAAACCCAGAAGCTACATTTCCGCTCTCTCTCGGTCATATAGGATGTGTGAGGGATCTGGTTTCCTGCCCATCGTGGCCTCGGTACAAAAGAGGATCTTGATACTTGGATAAAAGTACCTCTTGTATCCAAGGAGCAGGTCTTGGAAAGGCTAGACTATCCATAAGCTCTCCTACAAACCGACAGGAAGCTGTCCTGATTCCGCCCTAAAGGAGCACACGCTTGACGCGGTTTTCCCTCTGTGCGTGTGTGTGCGACAGGGAGGATGTACGGGGCGGATGACTTCCTGCCGATGCTGACCTACGTCCTGGCGCAGTGCGATATGCCCCAGCTGGACGCTGAGATCCTGTACATGATGGAGCTGCTCGACCCGTCTCTGCTGCACGGAGAAGGTAAGTCTCTCACTCTCTCACCATCCCATCTCTCTATATCTCCCTCCCTCTCTTCACCCTTCTCTCCTTCTCTCCTCTCTCTCTCTCTCTCTCTCTCCTCCTCTCTGCCTCCATCACTCCCCATCCTGTACTATGTGAGCACCGTGATGCTTTCCAGTGTGGCTGCTCTGTGATGTCATAATGTGCAGTGCATCACGGATATCAGCTATCGTGGGCCCTTATCTCTGAGTGACCTCACTGCAGGGGAAATTCCCTTTGTTCCAGTAAAGAGGCTTTGTTATGCTGTTGTACTTCCGTGAGGATTTAAGGGAAAAGAACAGATCAGATCAGCAGCAAGGAAGCGGATCAATTTGATTTGATTGGAATTTTATCAAAGAACAGAGAGCTCCTTGGCTCGGGGAGCACTGTGTAAGGCTATTGTCTTACCCACGATCCCAGAGAAGCATTTCCTCTTGGGTGTGTGGTGTCCTGTTTCCAGGGGCACCAGGATGTTGGAGACCACTGCCAGGTTCTACACGTACTGGCCAGTATTTCAGAGGGGAAGCGCGCACGTACGCGCACACACACACACACACACACACACACACACACACACACACACACACACACACACACACACACACACACACACACACACACACACACACACACACACACACACACACACACACACACACACACACACACACACACACACACACACACACACACACACACACACACACACGATACACTGAAATACTGTGAGCCAGTAATAGACAGGAGTCCAGTCATGATTATGTAATGCAAAGACTAGGCCCGGGTGTTTTGGTGGCGTAGCCTATAGAGCACTGTCCACACGCTCATTGCGAGCCGTGACGTTGACGGTTCAAATCCGGCCACGTGACCTTTGTCACATGTCTCTCTCTGACAACCATTCTTCCTGTCTCTCTACACTGCTGTCCAATAAAGCTGAAAAAAAGAAGGGCCGTATATTGGGAAGGTCTCTGGCTGAAGCGTGTGCTCTCCCCCCCCCCCCCCCCCCCCCCCCCCCAGGCGGGTACTACCTGACCAGCGCGTACGGTGCCATGTCGCTGATAAAGAACTTCCAGGAAGAGCAGGCGGCCCGCGTGCTGAGCTCCGAGGCTCGGAACACGCTGCACCAGTGGCACCGACGACGCACCGCGCAGCGCACCATACCCTCCGTGGACGACTTCCAGGTGTGGCCCCGCCCCCACAGAGTCACTGCCTCTCAGAGGTGCTGAGTCACACTTCCAGGTGTGACCCCGCCCCCACAGAGTCACAGGTTTTCCTTGTGTGCAGACAGTTCCCTGGAACCCTAATGCTAACCTGACATAGCGCTGTCCCGCAAAACAAAATCATAGGAAAACAGACACACACATAGTGGCTCATTTCCTACACCATGGACTTGAAGCAGTAGAAATATTGGGCCTCCATTCAAACATTAACTGAACACAGGAGGACAGGCGTAGGACAGAAAGACATTGGATTAGAAAACTCAACACCATATTCCCAGGAGGATTAAACAAACGCTGGTAAAACTTCAACACAAGAGGGACCAAATTCTTCCTACTTAAAGGCTACAGTACACTGAATGGCCAGTGCAAACTTTTCTTTCCCAATATTTTTTCCTAAACCTGACGTAGCGCTGTCCCGCAAAAAGACTCATAAATATTATTTTATAATGTTTTCAACTTTAGTTTTGTCGTGCCTTTCATACAGTAGTCTCAAAGCCCTTAACAAAATAGCAGAAGGTAATATCAGAGTAGCGTAAAGTGTACAGAATATGTAAAGATATATAACTGATAACACATTCAGTGCTTAATGATGCCTAGGAATCCTTGATGTAAATGTGTTTGTGTGCTTGTATGTGACACTTAACAAAGCCTTGATCTTCCTCTTCTTCCTCTTCTGCTTGTGTGTGTGTGTGTGTGTGTGTGTGCGTGTGTAGAAAAAAAATCCTTTTGTATGTGGACATAAATAAAAGTATTAAAATGTGTGTGTGCACAGAACTACCTGCGCGTGGCTCTGCAGGAAGTGGACACCGGCTGCACGGCTAAGACCCTGCTGGTACAGCCCTACTCTACCACCGAGGAGGTGTGCCTCACCTGCGCCCACAAATTCAAGGTGCCCGACCCGGAGAACCACTCCCTGTTCCTCCTGACGGAGGAGACGAGCCAGCAGCTGGCCCCGGACACGCACCCTCAGAAGATTAAAGCCGAGATCCACAGCCGGCCCCAGGCCCAGCCCTTCCACTTCGTCTACCGCCGGGTCCCCAACCTCAACCTGCACACTTCCGCCGACCGGGAGAACGGCAACCTCCTCTCCAACTAGAGCTCAGAGAGCCCCGTTCCCTAAAACCCCTGGGGGCTGGGCCCCCTTCCTCCACACTCACAGACACACAACAGACCCTGGGGGGCTGGCCTCCTTCCTCCGCACTCACAGACCCACAACAGACCCTGGGGGGCTGGCCTCCTTCCTCCGCACTCACAGACCCCCACCAGGCCAAGTCACTTCTTCTTTCGTACTTGTGTTTAGTTTAGTTTAGTTTTTTATTCTGGGAGCTTCTACCAGAATGGAAAAATACAGCGGTTGTCAAGACGACGATGATGATGAGGAAGTAGGAAGCGTCCGGGAGATGCCCTTTTTTTCTCTCTTTTTCTTTTTTTTTTTTTGTGTCTTTATTTTTGATTCTTCAGATGTTGCAGATATTGGGCAACTTTGGAGAAATGGAGCTTGGGCACTTTATGCCACACGGTTAAAGGTTTTGCCATTATAGAGCAAACAGTGTGTGGTAAAGACTGGCTCTCAGCGGCCATGTCCAGCCATAGGTTTACCTGTCTCGGGTGTTAAATGGGAACCTTTTGTGCATGAAGTGAGGGGGTGGGGGGGGGGGGGGGGGGCTCTGCTCTCATCCTCATTTATTCTCCCTCCTGATTCCCAGAAGACTGGACTCTTAAACGACTGCTGACTGGAACGAAGCAGGAATACCGATGTTCTGCTAAGAGGACAGATGAACAAGCATGACGATAGTTGGGCCTACACTGGGCCTAAGACAGTGCTTCATGAGGGTGACCGTCTCTCTAATCTGTGTCCGTTAGGGCTCATCAGACCAACATTGTCTCTCCCCCCCCCCCTCCCCAAAACACACCCACACACTTATGGACGTGTCAAATATATATGCTGTACATATAAACAGTAAATATTTTTATTTAGCCGATTTTTAAAAGTAATATTTCTCGTTTTGCAGTTGCTGGCTAACTGTGGGTTGTTGATGGTGTAAAGTCTTTTTTTATATATATATGAATAATTTCAGTATTTCTATAAATTCTTTGTTTGGAAAGCCCCTATGGAGCCAGGACTGCTGACAGTGATTCAGAAGGTCCTTGCTGAGTGACTTGATGCCAGTAACTCAATCCCAGAGTTATGTGCATGTAACAACAACAAAAAAAAACCGCACATGACGATTGCCATTGGTTAAGAATTATTATTGAACTGAAAAGTCGCACTTATGTCTTAAACTCGTCCCTTAATCCATAAGATTTTGATCAGTCCTCACGTATTTATATAGACACAAAGGGTGCATAAGAAAATTACTTGGTGGTAAAAGGTTTCACAGCGTGGTGAGCCAATCAAAGCCATGAATTGAATTAAACTACTGACAAAACACAAGTGCCATTTTAACAGTCAGACCTGGTTTCTGTAGGGTTATGGTCCACTTTCATGCTGGTCTTGGAGTGGACATGGGACACATTCATTCTCCAAAATGCTGTTAGCCTCAGGATGTTATACACTTAGATATAGAAATACTAGATAAGTCCCAAGAGGCCAAAAAAAATTTTTTTCTCCCAGAAATCAAAGTTATTTGTCAATGAGGAAATCCTACAAAATAAATTGCATAGAGAAATTTAATTGATACGACCAATCTAGTAATTCTATATCTATGGTTTTTGCAGTACTTTTGTATGTAGAGTCTCTCAGTATTGTGTCTGTCTGTGACTGTAGCTCTGGGCCCTGTGATGGAATTTCCGAGACGTTCTGGAATTCTGCCGTAGGGTTGCACGTGCGACAAATGCAAGAAGGTTCCGTCAAGTGTCTTTTGGAAGGGAAGGGAAGGGAATTTTGACAAGTGAAGTGCGGTATTTAGCAAAGTATTTTAAATGTAATTGTACGTTTGTCACAAACTAACGACGGCATAGCTACTGCAGTTGCCCAACTGTCTGCCAAAAGCATTGTCGAACTCATTTCCACTTCCTGTTCGTAGTTGTACATGCAGTTAGAATGTCTTCCTCAAGACAAGCTGTGTAAGGATTCTAGTATGGCACATAAATCTTCATTTTACAGCAATATATTATTAGTGGAACAAACATCTGGTATTGCTCTACAGAACAATGTTTAAATAACTACCATAAAACCAAATCTGTATTTGAGCTGTAGGCAGTGGTTAAATGTATGTTTAGTAATTGAAAGCTTGCCATTTTGTGACAGAAGAAAGAGACTGAAGATGTATTTTGAGATGGACGGTTGGAATGGTTTTTACTGAGACCAAGGGAACGTACTGAGACATGATAAGGAACACTACCCTTATGTTTGTTTTAAATGTTGGGACACCTATTTTTGATAGACGTATCAAAAATGTCAACATTTTGAATGCATTATTTTATTTTATTTTTTAGATTTTTAGTACTGTATCTAACTGTCATTTATGTAACTGCCATTTTAATAAGATGAAATTATATATGTAAAAAAACAATGTATTTATATGTAGTCTGTGCAGGAATTTTCACAGATGGCTTTTTGTAATGGTTTTCTTTGTACACCTGAGCATTATACTAGTTTTGATTCGTCTATCCAAAATCACAAGCCATGTACTTGTTTTTTACCACATAGATCATCTCCTAAAAGCCTTGTGTTGTGTCATTATGTATCCTTCAATGATTTCATTTTGAGCACAATGAATAAATTGTGGCGATGTATCTAACTTCCTGTCTGGAGCTGGTTTATGATACTTCGATGAAGTGCAGGAGACAAAACATTTTCACCGCTGTAGGGACTCCTTGTACTTTCTGATATTGGGTATTTGTTTTTGTGTAGTTGGCTTTAGTGGAGGTTTTGGCTAAGGCACTCCGATAAAGTGAATCACAGCTGCATATTTCCTCAGAGAAGAAACGCAAAACAACACTGAACTCCATTCAGCTTCAGGAGTATTGAGCAATCCACGGAGTGTGGGCAGAAGTCTCTTATTTTTAGTTTTAGCAAGAGTCATTCAGAATAAGGAGCACTGTTGTCAGTTGTTCCCGTTCACCTCCGACTGAACTTCAAATCAAACACTTCAGTTTGAGTGTCATCTTTTCCAACCTCAGAAGTTAAAATGATACACTAAAAGGGAAACAGCCGAAGCAGAGCAACAGAAAAGCATCGTGTTTAGAGATCTGTGCTTTCCATTACATTGCATTACATTACAGGCATTTAGCAGACGCTCTTATCCAGAGTGACTTACACAACTTTTTAGCATTTTCTTTTTTTAATTTTCTTTTTTACATATTATCCATTTATACAGCTGGATATATACTGAAGCGATTCAGGTTAAATACCTTGCTCAAGGGTACAACGGCAGTGTCCTACCTGGGAATCGAACCTGCAACCTTTCGGTTACAAGGCCAGTTCCTTAACCATTATACTACATTGCCGCTTGTAACTCATAAGGTTGTGGGTTTGATTCCCAGTTACAGCACTACTGTTACACCTTTGTGTGAAGTACTTGACTTGAATTGCTTTAGTAAAATAAGATGGGGAAACTGCCAAACCTCTGATATGCAGAGGTGGAAATTTCAGGGGTCAGAAAGTAAAAGTCCTGCCATGTTTTTCTTCCTCCCATGAACTCAGCCAGCTGATTTCACTAATTATTTCTACCTCCTGGCTGAGGAATAGCAAATCCAGGTGATCGGAACAAAATACTGGGGTGGAATTTTACTTTCCACCTCTGCTGATATGTAAATGTATGAAATGTAAAGTCGCTTATTAACAGGGTGTTGTGCCACCACGGATGACCAATATGTGCCATGTAGGTGTCATGGACAAGTCCGGAATTCTGCTGGAAGAATATGACAGCCGCTAGAAACTCTTGTCTGCTCTCACTTAGGTGATTGAAGTGGAAATTGCTGTGTCAGTATTGCGTGGAAAACGATGTCTCAACAATGCGTGAACCAATATCCCTGCCTTTGACACAGCTGCCTGTGAAAAACCGGCAAGTTCAGATGTCCTGGCCAAACATGCCCCAACAATCACTCCCCTTTCAACGCCACTGAGGTCTTCTTTATATATGACCCAATGCATGCTGGGATGTCATTTGTTCAATTAGAGCCAGACCTGTGTGTGAACAATTTTGTTTTGCACTACCTATAATTTACAATGTTGTTGTGAACCCCAGGAACACAAGATAAAACCGCTGTTGCACCCGTCATGCATAGTGCCCACTGTACAAGCCTCTGGAGGCAGTGTTATGATCTGGGGTTGCTTCAATTGGTCAGGTCTAGGCTCAGTAACATTATGCAGCAATAAAATGAAGTCAGCTCAGTACCTGAATGTACTGAATGACCAGGTTATGCCATCAATGGGCATATTCCAGGATGACAATGCCAAGATTCATCGGGCTCAAATTGTGAGAGTGGTTCAGGGAGCATGAGGAATCATTTTCACACATGAATTGGCCACCAGAGTCCTGACCTTAACCCCATTGAAAGTCTTTGGGATGTGCTGGAGAAGACTTTACGGAGTGGTTTGACTCTCCCGTCGTCAATACAAGATCTTGGCCAAAAATGAATGCAACTCTGGACGGAAATAAATGTTGTGACGTTGCACAAGGTTGTCGGAACAATGCCACGATGAATGCGCGCCGTAATCAAAGCTAAAGGCGGCCCAACGAAATATTAGTGTGCGCGACTTTTCTTTTGGCCAGGCAGTGTACTTGCCTGGTGTGTTAATTCATGTTGCTGCACAATGAAACTGGAAAAGACATACGAGATGTAGGACGCATTCGGTTCAGGATGTGCTCTTTTCCCGCTCTTCAGCCGATATTTTCTCAGCGTGCTTGTCAACAGCATTGCTGAAATTCCAGGAGGAAAGTATGCAAGGGGAAAGTACCAAATGAGTGCAGCATACACTAGCTCATTTCCAGGCAACCGTGATTATTAAAAATTGTTGTGTGCAACAATGCCTATTGTGAGAGCTTGTTTCCTGGTTCCCTAAAGCTGTGGAGTACAGAGGGACCTCTTTACTGTTTCTTATCTCTGGATGTTGCGGCGGTAAGGCAGGGGTGTGGCTCCCCGTCAACAATCACTGGATCGCACTGGATGTGTGAGACCTGGACGCTCACAGGAACTTCCTGTCTACGCCCTGGATTTAGGAGTTAATCTGGGGGTAGCTATGGTGAACCCTCCCATAACAATGTTTAACTCTAAACAGCCTTGGCCTCCTAATGAAGTGTGGTGTGAAGGCCTTTTGTTTGTGTGTGTGTGTGTGTGTGTCTGCTTGCGTACGTGTACATGCGTGCGAGTGCGTTTGCGTGACTGGATGTGTAAAGGAGGAGTGCTTTGTTTATATATCGGTGGTGAATGTGACATCCGTGCCGTTTCCTTCTCCGTCCGGCCAGATTGATTGTCTCAGAACTCGTCTGACCCTCTGGCCTAGCTGTCTCAACATCTACGAGGGCTGTAGCTATTAATTATACGATGCAAGGTTATGTAATGTGTGTTTCGACTGTTGGGTACCTGCTGCTGATGAGCCTTCAGATGCAATTCATGTTCAAAGTGCTTCGCAAAAGGCTTTTATGAGAATTCATTGGCCGTACACAATAGAATGTAACCTTATGACCTTTTGTAATTCTGTGGGTATAAAACAGAAGTCGATTGGCATTTATATTGAATGCTAATATCGCAATAAAATATGACTCCTCATGACTGGAAAAGTACACATTTGAGGTAAACAAACAAAAAAAATGAGTATAATTGGACATTTTAAGAATGAATTTTGCTTTTTTTTGTTATTTTATATTGAGCAGTAGGCCGACAGGTGTCTTTTTTATCCTTGCATCCATCACCTGTAACCCGATATTAAAACTGACGCATGAAAACTCCGCAGTCTTGTTTATTTTGTCCCACCAAATTTCACACACTAATCCAGCAGCTTCCTTGTGAATTTGCACACACTAATGAAAGAAGTGTGATGACTCAGAGACCTCTGTCCAGTTTGCATAATAATCATCTTTTACAGTGGTCCACCATCTGCAGTGTACACAGAGACCAGACTGGCGCGTGAGTCATCAGATTTGTGCCAACAGAGCGTCTCATCGCAAGGATTATATGACAGGACTGCTGTTTGAATAGCTTAGCTACGCCTGGGTTACAATGGCAGAGTCGGTTAGTCGCAGGGGGCGCCGTGACGAATGCGACATCCTTTCTCGAGTTTGACATTCAAATTGAGCCCTGCTAATCTCGGGAAGCTGCACGGTCACCTGTTGCCATGGTGGCAATGAGTCAAGACCTCCCTGGCTCGAACGACGGAAGGGAGACTCTCGATCACCGTGGAAAACGGAGGGAAAAATGTCCAAAGACGCCACTGTGTGACCTCATCTCCTCAGGAGGATGCGGTCTTGAGGGGAGAACACCTGAGATGTTTCAGTGTACTGAATTTGACTGCATACGCCAGAGGTCAGTAGGAAATTTTTTAACTCAGTTTTGGATTAAAATGCGACTGAGCTCCAGAATTAAAGCTGCATATTGGTCAGTGAGTCTTGGGTATAAATACTGTATGTGTGGTACAACTTCTAGTCACGATTGGATTTTGTTTGACTGAGCAAAAATATCTATATTACAGTGTCACCTCGTGGAGAAATTTTGTATTGCAACCTGCATGGAATAACTGCTACGATGTTTTATGACGTTTAGAAATAAATTGATTTTTGGATACACTGCTGTTAAAATGTCATGACAAATATATGTCTTGGTGAATTATTGCAGAAAATTGTGCTTTATATATTTTAGAACTTATAGATTATATGAAGTGAGAATTTGAGAGGAATCTCACAATTGGGAATTAAGTTTTCTTTTAAATCTCATGCTTATCATGGTTTACTGTAGGCCTACATGCATCTTATATGCATTAATGGCTGATGTACAGAAACAAGTTCTGTTGAATGCATTTGCATAACACATCTACCTACCTGAACTCAGAACAGTTTCATCACAACCCGGATCAAGCAAACCAAAATGGAACATGTCCCCAACGCAATGGATAAAATGGATGGTGAGCGTTTCTTCTTCAAACAGCTTATTTGAATGATTTGCCAATAATATTGTAATCAAGCATCAACAATTATTTCAGTTGTGGACATCTGGCAACAATGGCAAATATATAATATGTAAAATGAATGCATTCACATAAATATGTTATTTGAATGGATCAGAACCAATCACAGACACCAGAATGAGAGGAATAGGCTTTATTCGAGGTCGACAGAACAGGGTCAAAGTCCAGCAAACAGTGCAATGCAGAATGAGCAAAAGCGAAGTCTAGGAACAGGCAGGGGTCAGAACCCGGGAATCCGTCTGAGCTGGGGAACAGGAGGGCGAAGGGCAGGAGCAGAGCTAGGACAGCGGGCAGGAAGGCTGGAGCAGGGCTGGACAGGAGCAGGCAGGACAGGCAGGAGAACCGGAACTGGACAGAACACAGGAATGAGGACAGGACCTCAGCGCAGGCAAGGCGCAGGCAAGGCGCAGGCAAGGCGCAGGCAAGGCGCAGGCAAGGCGCAGGCAAGGCGCAGGCAAGGCGCAGGCAAGGCGCAGGCAAGGCGCAGGCAAGGCGCAGGCAAGGCGCAGGCAAGGCGCAGGCAAGGCGCAGGCAAGGCGCAGGCGGGAAAACCTGCTGGAAAGACTAAGACGAGCACAAATGCAGGGCGCAATACAAACAGAGGAGACTAAATACCAAACTAACGAAGGAACAACGAGGAACAGGTGAGACGAAACGAATGAGAAAACACAATTCAGGTGCGGGGAAGTGGAGACACAAAATAGAGGGAGAGAGGGAAAACATGGAACGGACCTCCAGATAGAAAACTCAACGGAAAAACCAGAACAAGACTAGGACACGGAGGCACGAGACGTGACATAATTAGACCTAAAAAAAACCTGGGAGAGTACTTATTTGTGCTGTACCTGCTGGAAATAAATTCAATTTGATATTTCAAACACTGAGAAGCCATATTATGGCATAAAGAATACATTTATATTGCAAGTGGTCATCCGTGCTTGAAACTGTTAACATTCACACTTAGCAAGTGTTCCCTGGGGGTGGAATTCAAAATTATGATCTTATTTCATGAGCTTCTATTACAGCATTAGCTTTAATGATCAAATTTACATTCTTATTTTTATGTTAACAAAATATAATTGTTAGAGTTAGTATGCATGAGAATGTAGGATTTACTTCAAAAGAGTGAAACATTTTGGATTATCAAAAAATATAACACACTAACTCTGATGTTAGTTTACCACCAAAAGCAGGACATGTAGCTTGTTTCTAAACAGACTCAACGCATCCAACTACGATTGGTCCAAACAGCCAAAACAATACCCGGTTAACAAATCAGAGAGCAGTATGTTTATTAAAACTGGATTTGTGTTGTGGCGGGCACATTGTTACTGCGCCTGCGCGCCTACTTCCGGTTTAAGATTTGACAAATATTTCCAGCACAGGCGTCGCTTGTGTTGAAGCGAGTTCGGCGAGTTTGTCTCAAGTTCATGTTGTTCGCGTATAAAGAGCTAGTCGTGCGCCCTGAATGGATTGACATTGCATACTTTACTTTCCATCAGTTGTAGAGAGACTCTTCTTGTGCGAAATGGATGATTTTTCAGCATCGGATACAGAGACCAACGACTATCAACGCCCTTTGTTGCAGCATCAGGACAGCCACAAAGTTGAAAAAGGTGAGCCAGAAGGTGCTGTCGTGTTAGTTAGCTCGTCAGTTTGCAAAAGTTGACAGCTAACTTACATTGTTTGTTTGGCGGCAAGGTTTTTTCACAACTATCCGAGCTACACCCATGACATTTCATAAAGCATTAATCTGATTTTCTTGACAATAGTTCAGATCGCTGGATACCTACATAGCTAATACCTTGATCATGTGATATTGGTATGCGCCCCTGCTATTGTTAATTTGGTTTCTTTTCATTGATGTTGATCAGATTGTGTAACGTTTTCTTGTGAAAAGCTGCGGTGTTTATAGTACAGGACTGTGTCTATCCACACGTAAGGTATTAAATGAATCAGCACAGAATCACAATAAAACCAAAAAATGTTTAAACCCTTCGCCTGTATAGATCAGCTGACAGGACGCGAAACTGCCTGGCTGTGCTATAACTCTGAATATTTTAACACACTACGTTTAATGCTTACCGGTATGAGCACAGTGCATCCTTTTCCATTGCTAGCTTGATGTAATTAGTTTACATCTAAGTGTAGCTATGTTTGCGTAGGCTATATTGTTAAGAAAGTTGCTTGTCTGACCCTGACTTGAGATGTAAGACCTCATGACTGTCACCTTCAATAGCATCTGACTGTGAGTGTCACGCTGACATTTTTTTTAAGTAGCCTAATGTGCCTCAATATATTTCAACTCCCACTCTTCGGTATCTTCGGTTATACCGGTTTCACAGTAATGCAACGTATATAACATACACAGTAATATAATATAACGCTTGTAATGTGACGACTGCAGTGAAACAACTCTTATTACAATAACAACAACTCTTATCCAATAACCACTGTTATTGGACACCACTTCGGGAAGATGGATTTAATTCGTGTGAAACAACCTTTGCTGTGAAAAATGTCGGAATATCGTCACAAAATGTATTATTGTAATTGTTTAGTAAAATCTCTAAATCTAAAAGTGATTCTAAAACACAATAATTTTGTGGATATGGCATATTCCATGGTTAGGTTTTTCATATATAACTACACTTTATGAGTTATTTTCACTGGACCCATGCGTTATAATGACTCTCACTTGGACAAACGGAAAGAAAACTCTCTATAAGTTTTCCAAATCTCATTTGCATGTCAAAGCTGATAACGAATGGTCACTTTGTCCCTGCAGCCCTCAAGTGATAATAAAGATTACCACACAACTGTCAAATGAACACATAAGCCTAAATTACATTATATGGTTCATTGATGCAGATGAATGAAGTCATTGTTTGGTGAGGGGGTTGCCCTGTATAAAAAAACTGCTATGGAGAGCCATAGAGACCTAAAATTTTCACTTACAACTGTTATAAAACTGCATAATTAGTCAGTGTGCTTATTAGTTATGGTTTCTGGATAGAAGATGGACAAAAAAAATTATATATGGATTGAGACGTCCTTTCAAAGGCACCTAGGAATGGTTTCTGGGGTAAAATAAAACTACATGCTATGGAGCTTGTACTGAATCAGTCTTATAAAAATGAACCCTCAGCGAAACTCTTCACCTGGACATACTGCTATACACACACCAATTCAGTATAGCCTATTTATGAATACTTGACATGGTCAGCCAGCCAGCAGTAATCGTGTTACTCCATTAAATGGGTGTTACCCCATTAAATTTTTGCCCCTGTTCCCTACCTCTTTCCCGTGCCTGCATAGGATATAATCAGCTGCACTTTTACAGCCACGGGTTTGTTTAATCTCTGTATAAATGGCACTCTTGGGAAAAAATTCTGAATGAAAGTGCTGATCTAGTATCACTTTTGCCTTTTAGCTCATGAAGGATAAAGTTGGGATAAGGACACAGGAAACCTGATCGTAATGTTAGATCATCACTCTGACAAGCTTTATAAATACAGTTCCAAATGTCACTGAACAGTGTGTGTGTGTGTGTGTGTGTTTGTGTGTTTGTGTGTTTGTGTGTGTGTGTGTGTGTGTGTGTGTGTGTGTGTGTGTGTGTGTGTGCCTGTCTCTCTCTCTTTGTCTGTGTGTCTGTGGATGTCTGTATGTATGTATGTATGTGTGTGTGTCTCTTTGTTTGTGTGTGTGTGTGTGTGTGTGTGTGTGTGTCTGCGTCTCTCTCTTTGTGTGTCTCTGTGTGTTTGTGTGCGTGTCTGTATGTGTGTCTCTCTCTTTGTGTGTGTCTCTTTGTTTGTGTGTGTGTGTGTGTGTGTGTGTGTGTGTGTGTGTGTCTGCGTCTCTCTCTTTGTGTGTCTCTGTGTGTTTGTGGGTTGTCTGTATGTGTGTCTGTGTGTGAGTGTCTCTCTCTTTGGGTGTATGTGTGTGTGTGTGTGTGTGTCTCTTTGTGGTGTGCGTGCGTGTGTGTGTGTGTGTGTTTGTGTATTTGTTGTTTCCAAAGCCCCAGCCTGCTGTTCATCACGCTATGGGTTAGCGCTGGTGTCCTGCTATGGGTTCTTTGTGGCGTACGCACTGCGGGTAAACCTCAGCGTGGTCATGGTCGACATGCTGAACACCAACACAAGCGGGAACGCCAGCCAATCAATGTGTCCCAGACACGAGGGACCTGCTCGACCAAAACACAACCACACGGTTAGCTTGTCTTTCTCTACCACCTTTAAGTAACATGGTCTCCAGAAGGCCGATATAAAATCCCACTAGAGGAGGATTTTTACAGCTTTCAACATTGAAATAAACTGCCTAATGTAACTGCCTAAACTGAATAAAACGGGCTTAATATCACTTGTTCCCTACAAAAAATGTCTTAACAAGTGTTTTAGTCTTGTAATGAGACTTAAAATCTTTTTTTTTTCTTTCTCTCAAGTAGGAAATATTAGCTTGTTTTAAGTTTGCTTGACGAGTGAAATTATTTTACCCCACAGGCAAATATTGAAATGAATAAAACTATCTCACCTCATTGCCATTCTTTTTGTCTTATTTAGCAAAAAAGTAATAGAAATACGATTTTAAGTCTAAATATAAGACTAAAAGGCTTGATAAGACTTATTTTTTGGTTTTTGTAGTGTTTTGGGTTCTTTGTGTGTATTATAACAATAAAAAAAAAAAGACATTTTTGATCGAATTTTGAGTCTTTAATAATGATGTTTCCTACAGGCCGCGACGTATGACTGGGACTCGGAGACTCAGGGCTGGATCCTGGGCTCTTTCTTCTACGGCTACATCCTGACCCAGATTCCCGGCGGTTATCTGGCGCGCAAGTACGGGGCCAAGTGGCTGTTGGGCGTGGGCATCCTGGGCACGGTCCTGTTCACCATGGTAACGCCGCTGGCGGCTGACCTGGGCGCCGGGTACCTCATCGCCGTGAGGGTGCTGGAAGGCGTCGGAGAGGTGAGGCCAGCTCCAGGGTTCTGTTGCCCCTGTTAGTGTTTCCCCAGGGCAGTTACCCTGGCTCTCACCCTGTGTAAACCTTCCAGTCATGCACTGCTAATGTTTTCCTCTTGGGTTCAGTTCTAGCTCCAGGGATATGAAAGTGCTGATTGCTCTAGTTTGTGTGTGTGTGTGTGTGTGTGTGTGCGCGTGTGTATGCATTCTCCTGCTCAGCCATGTTGCAGTAATGCAGTTGACTTTTCTCTTGCTCTCATTCTGTGTGTGTGTGTGCGCAGTGTGTGTGCGCAGTGTGTGTGCGCAGTGTGTGTGCGCAGTGTGTGTGCGCAGTGTGTGTGCGCAGTGTGTGTGTGCAGTGTGTGTGCGCAGTGTGTGTGCGCAGTGTGTTGTGCAGTGTGTGTGTGCAGTGTGTGTGCGCAGTGTGTGTGTGTGTGTGCATTTTTCTGCTCAACAATATTGCAGTAATGCAAAGTCAACTTTGCTCTTGCTCTCGTTGTGTGTGTGTGTACATTCTCCTGTTCAGCCATGTTGCAGTAATGTAAAGTTAACTTTGCTCTTGCTCTCGGTGCGTGTGCGTGTGCGTGTGCGCGTGCGTGTGTGTGTGTGTACATTCTCCTGTTCAGCCATGTTGCCGTAATGTAAAGTTAACTTTTCTCTTGCTCTCGTTCTCAGGGAGTGACTTTTCCCGCCATGCACGCCATGTGGGCGTCCTGGGCCCCGCCCATGGAGAGAAGCCGGCTACTCACCATCTCCTACACAGGTATGGCTGTGAACCGCTGGGTACTTACCTAACGTAGGGCGCTTTACACATGTATGTCCCTTATCCTGTCTACCAAAGGTGAACTGCCTGTTTACCGTGCTGGCAGGAAGTCAGCAAGGTCTGATAAAGGAACAGTGCTTTTGCCCAATAGCACAGTTGCAACCAAAGGTTTTCCATATACAGGGTATTCATGTTTGATGTTGTTGGTGAGCTTATGTCATGGGGGACAAGTTGGTGTCATTGATGGCGTGGTACAGTGGACGCTGAAATAAAGATCTTGGAGTAGGTCATGCAAATTGCAGCCAGCTGTGCCACAAATGGTTAACGTGGCGTCATAAACGTAGATAGCGCAAGCCGGGGGTTATTGTTGTTACTGCCGTTTTGTTGTGATGGGGTCTTTCTTTGATGATTCAGGGTTTTCCTTTGATCTTTGGGTACGGAATGGTTCTGGGAGTCTTGTCAATACGACCTCCTCGCGTGTAGCCTTCTCACCACACTCATTTTGCACCATTGCATGCTGTCATAAGTCCAGAACATACTGTATAATAAATTGCACTCACTTTAACCTGGCATTCTTCTTTGACTTTAACCACTACACACTAAAGGCTTGATTTACTAAGACCTTTAGGGTGTGCGAAACCTTTCAGCGCACGCAAAACCAATAACGTGACCAATGATTTAAAAAAAAGATGGATAGCGATCCGTATAGAGCCACACTATTGGCGGAAAGAGGCTATAGTCCCTCGTTTGGGGCCTCCTTCTATGTACAGCTGTTAGAGGAAAGGTTAAAACATTAATTTGGAGTCAGATAACCGAGTCAAATTGAAATAACTTGAAATGAATCCCGTTCCGGTAGCACCAGGTAAGACTACACGCGTTCCTTCACCACTCAGATACTTCCGCTGTTTGGTGTGTCTGAGGGGAGCTTTACACTAAAAAAAAGTCAGGTTTCTAAATTGTTATTGGCGCGATTGGCACGGACACGTTTCGGCAGTCAAGCCTTCCTTAGCCTGCGAGTGCTGGCCTTCTCATCGGATGTACATGTAAATGTACATTTATTAAATTAAGGATCCAGCACCCACTGAAAATGACATTAGAGAATTAGATTTGAGCATGTTTGAATAATATATCATGATATAGTAATTATACTTTTTGTTTCTCATATTTTCCCGCTCTTTCACTAGGTGCACAGCTGGGGACTGTTGTTGCCCTGCCTCTGTCGGGAGTGATCTGCTTTTATCTGGACTGGACATACGTGTTCTACGTATTCGGTAAGTGTATACCGCAACGCGACGTCGGCCGTTCGAATCCGGCCGAGAGACCTTTGTCTCATGTCTCTCCCTCTCTCTCACTCCCATTCTTCCTGTCTCTCTACACTGCGCTGTGCAGTAAAGCTGAAAATCCCTAAAATATATAACTATATAAATATATATATATTTTAAATACTACAGGACTGATTGGGAGCGTAGCAGAAGAGCTGTGGTGTAAGGCGCTGTTTCTGTAGCGTGTGGGTCAGGTAGACCCAGGTCCTGGTTTACTGACGTGCGGTTCGTTTGGCTCGAATGTGCAGGAGCCGTGGGGCTGGTGTGGTTCGTCATGTGGGCCTTCCTGGTCAGCAACACGCCGGACACGCACAAGAGGATATCGGAAGTAGAGAAGCAGTACATCACATCATCTCTGAGGAATGAGGTAGGTGGGGTGGAGGCAGGCCGAGGCATCTGACCCCTCACATATTAACTGTCTTAATTAAAAAGGAGGGGTGGTGCTGATGTGGGCGCTACACATTGGCGGTGATTGAGGTCAGCTCCTTGTGTTCATCAAGGCTGGTATATAGATGCAATCTGTTATTATCGCATATATCAGTAATCTCATTGGAGGTGATGATGCAAACACTGCAGTAAAGTGCCCTGAGAGCCTAATTCAGTCATACTATACCTGGTGATTTTTTCATTTAAAAAATGTATATTCTTTATTAGTAGTCCATATATATGCATACATATTATGCATACTAGGTATGACAAATATGCTACTTTCCCATCATTGTTTATAAGTCATATGTTTTCCACAGGGTACATAACACTCCCATTGCAACCTTGGAGAGATTATAATATGAAAAAATAAATTAATAAAAATAAATTAATCACAAAAAAGATTTCATCGAAATGTAGAACATTTTTGAACTTTCCACAACATGAAACGTCTGGCTTGTAGGGCCGAGACGATAATTGTGCCATATCAGAATGGATTGATTAAATCAGCCGTGCATATGTATCTCCAATGCACTTTGTTCCCTGTACAGCTCTCTCCTTCCACAAGCCACATTCCCTGGTCATCGATCTTCAGCTCCTTGCCAGTGTGGGCGATCGTGGTGGCCCATTTCTCCTACAACTGGACCTTCTACACGCTGCTGACGCTGCTCCCCACCTACATGAACAAAATCCTGGGTTTCAGCATCAAAGAGGTGCCGCCGTTTCTGCAGAGAACACCTGACGACTATAACTTGTGTTTGCGGACGTTTTTTTAAAGAACATTTTGGACACGCTGCACTTCTTTATGACTCAGGAGTGACTCCTTCGCAAACAACAAAATCACGCAAAGTTCCAAACCCTGTGTTAACGAATCCTGCCAGGCTGTGAGTCAGAGCCTTGTACTGTTGCACAAGCTTGGATTCATGCTGTCAAACTGTCGGATCTCAATTCCGAGATCATGTGCGACTCGCCGTACAGAAAAACATTATGATCATGTTACAGATAAACTCTGGACCTTGATGTTTCAGTTTAGTTTAAACTTTTTTTTTCTGTTTCTAAAGGCAAATGAAAACGGCGGCACAATAAAATCACACAAAACTGTCCCTGTTCTGTGGCTGCTCTAAGCCCATTGCCCGTTTTTATGTGCAATAATTAGGAAGTCATTGCTGACCACATTGTTGTGTAGGCACTTAAATCATGTGATGCAGCTTTTCCTGACTAAAACCCAACTAGAGTCACACATCTTGTGCACAAGGTTGCGCATACTTTTTTAAATGAAAAATTCCCTGCTCTAGTCAAACGGAAGCATAGCCACTCTTCTCATTAGGAAGAGTTTGACATTGGGAACGTCAGGGCGATATTCCGGCGGCACTGACCGTTCTAATGGATGACAGGATTAACAGGGCTGGATTTGAGAGCAGGGTCTGAATCGTGCGTTTCCCCCTCAGAATGGGTTTTTGTCCGCGCTGCCCTACCTGGGCTGCTCGATGTTGGCGCTGCTTGGCGGGCACTTGGCGGACTGGCTGAGGGAGAAGTGGTTCATCTCCACAGTGGCCGTACGCAAGGGCTTCAGCTTCGTAGGTAAGTCAGAGCCGCGTCTGGGATTCAGTGTAGCATAATGGCTAGTGTGTTCCTATGTAGGACACTACCCTTGAGCAAGGCACCTGAATTGCTTCAGTATATATCCGGCTGTATAAATGGATACTATGTAAAGCTTTTTTTTAAAAAGCGAAACGCTGTGTAAGTCGCTCTGGATAAGAGCATCTGCTAAATCCCTGTAATGTAATGTAATCGATTCAACAGGCGCCCGCAGTGAAGCAGCTTTAAAAATACCACTGCCGCGGTTCAGAGTCTGACATAGATACTCCCACCCCTATTCGCTACTGAGGTCGATGGAAAAACATTTTTTTTAGTTTTGTTGTGCGATGTCATTGTATCAGCAGTCAGTGACATTGGCCAGGCTAGTTGGCTAGATAGGCTGTAAACTACTGGTTACTACTAAAACTAATAGTGGCTGTCCCTCAGTATTGAGAGATATAGTGAGAGATATTGTTACCCAGTCAGTAACACATATGTCAGTGTTGTAGAATCAGAAATAATGATGATAAATTGTACTCTGAATCCCTGGTCCTCATCTTTGTCTTTCTTCATAACAGAAATAATTGCTGTATGCATTCTGTGCTTTTCATTCAGGCGTACAGAAATGTTTGTAAAATGGAGCCAGGTCAGAAGACGAATAGGCCACACAGACCTGTTTGTCTGTGTTCGTTGAGGGTGATTGCGGCTCGCTAGCTTTCGCTCTCTGTGATAAACGGTGTACTGTGCGTCCGACGTGTGTTCGCTCTCTGTGATAAACGGTGTACTGTGTGTCCGATGTGTGTTCGCTCTCTGTGATAAACGGGGTACTGTGCGTCCAACATGTGTTCGCTCTCTGTGATAAACGGTGTACTGTGCGTCCGACGTGTGGTTCGTCTCCCTCTGATCCACCAGGCATGGTTGGGCCGGCTGTGTTCCTGGTGGCTGCTGGTTACACGGGCTGTAACTACATCCTGGCGGTGTCCTTCCTGACCGTGTCCTCCGCCCTGGGCGGTCTCTGCTCGTCCGGCTTCGGCATCAACCAGCTGGACATCGCGCCCTCGTAAGACCCCCCTCCCCGATCCCTCCCTAAACTTGATTTGTATAGCGCTTTTTACAGAGGGATTGTCCTGCTTTAGAGTGGAAACTGGCCCAGCTTTCTTTGCAGGGATCTAGAACAAGGCTCCAGAACTCCAGTCCTAGAGTCTGCTGGTTGTCATAGTTACTCAACAACTTTTCAATCAAAACGGTCGATTAAACGGTCACTTCACCTCGCGTGGTTTCTTGGGTCTGCACACCCAACGGGTATGTAGGCTTTGTCCCCTTGATTTGAACTCGCTGTTCTCAGAGCTGACTGTGGCCAGGAAGCCCAGGGGCTGATGCATAATTGAACATAGTGGACCAGTATTTCCTATAATTTGTCAAACAACCTCTGGATAAACCCATGGGCTACCAATGCAAAAAAAAAATAAAAAAATAAAATAAAAACCCTAAAAAAAACAAAACTAGATCACTGTTGTCTGTGGTTATAATAGGAGGCTGTCTCTATAACAGTGCTGTTTTCTCCCTCACTATTTGTCACAGAAGAGAATGGCAGTGGAACTGTGGTGTAGCGGTTGTAAATTGCACCAGCGCTGTGCTGTGGGTGGTCCCATGATGGCCTTGATTGTCTACATGTTTTGAAATTTTTTTGTATTAGTAGTCCCACCTTAAAAAATGGAGCTAGAATGATCTATTTGTCTGTTTGGGCTTTATCTTCTTTAGGAATAAATGCATTACTGACTTATGATGAAGACTTGGCTGTAGCTTTACTGTGTGCCTTGATGTGCATGACTTTGGATAGCTGCTACTTTATGTTAGAATTGTACTTTATCTAACTTGTGCCTGAATTCCTTTGTGATGCACTTTCTTGTACGTCACTTTGGGTTAAGACATAATGTGAATGTAACCATTCTGTCCTCTATTCTCTGTCTTTAGGTACGCCGGAATTTTACTTGGCATTTCTAACACTTTTGCAACTATACCAGGCATGGTGGGCCCTGTTATAGGCCGGGCGCTGACTCACTCTGTAAGTATTTTTTTGTGTACGATTATTCATAACTGGTAGAGTTATTGTATAGCGGATTGCTGTATACTACAGTAATTACTATAGCAGGGGTCTTCAACCTTATCCCACAAGGGCCGGTGTGGGTGCCGGTTTTTGTTCCAACCAAGCAGTTACACACCCGATTCTACTAATCAATCACTAGAGTCTTTGCTAAGGACCTTGATTAGTAGAATCGGGTGTGTAACTGCTTGGTTGGAACGAAAGCCCGCACCCACACCGGCCCTTGTGGGATAAGGTTGAAGACCCCTGTACTATAGTAATGGTAATTAATGAAAGCTAGTTGAGATATCCTAATCAAAACGAGAGTGAAGTGGATTATGTAATGCTTGTGTGTTGGAATGTGGGAAATGACGCGTTTCAGGTCATGTTTGCTCGTTAAGGCCGCCCTGTCCTCATGCTCGGGTGAGTCACATGACTCATTCTCCCGCCTTGTGCTGTTCCAGAACACTATAGAGGAGTGGAGGATTGTGTTTTACATCTCTGCCGGGATCAACGTGTTTGGTGCCACGTTCTTCACCCTGTTCGGGAAGGGCACGGTCCAGCCCTGGGCCGTGTCCAACGCCTACATGAACGGACCCTGAAACGGCAGGGCCACAGCTCTCTCCTGGCACTTTAGACACATGCAATTAGCCAGCCTGGATGGACTGGTCCAGGCCTGGATGAGACGGTCTGTTCTGTAAACGGTTAAACACTATAATGGTGGTGGTACATGGCCTTTCCAAAAACCTTCACTTTGTTTCATGTATAGCTTCCCATAAGGGTCCAGATGACGGTTCATACTCTGCATTTCTTTGTTGATCAGCTGCTCCTGCAAACGTCAGCTCTCAGTCCGGCATCGTTTATAGTTTTTCAGTACTAATGCCATAATAAGGCCAATTCATAGTCGCCAAAAAAAGTATGCGTACGGACGTCCTACAAACATACCTTCTGCATACCATAATCTTCTTCCTTGAAGGACGCCATTGTTGTTTGCAATTTGCGCGCAAAACTGATGGGAGATGTAGTCTACAAAATGGGGGTTGGTATGCTCGACTATGAATGGCAAAAGTATGCGGACAATCCGGCGAACTGTCCTCCTGCTTATTTGTCTGCTTCCTGTTTTAAACACTCTGTACCCACCCATACAATCAATGCATTCTGCCTCAGCTCTATGGTTTACGGGTTATAGTCTGTCAAACTTTTTTTTTTTTTTTTTAAGAAAAGAAAGGGATGTACTGTACATGTGACTGTTACCGGTAATTATGTTGCTATGGAAAAGTTTACATGGTTTTGTTTACAATTATTGTATGAAGTACAGTCAGCCAATTGAAGCTACTTCTATGTGAAGATCACAGTATGTATTTTTGTTTTGTTTTTAAACCATTATTATGTTACTATTTTTTTCCCGCCTGTCTCCCAATTTGCGATGACTGGTCTTACCTGTTTGCTCATCCAAACACAAAATTCCTCTGTCCTGCTGGCCACTGGTGGCATTGGCATGATAAGGATTTGATATCTGTACACAGGGCACATCATTCCAGAGAGAACTAGTGCTCCTAGCACGACGAGCCACCCAGCGGCTCTCGTATTTTTACTAATTCTCTTTTAATTACTAATTCCCTTTTATGTAATGTGCTTCAGGCTTTCCCTTAATGGTGGCTCTGCACACGAGTGGGATATCTCTTACAAGGTATTCAATAAAGGGAACTTTATATCTCTTTCAAAGACTCTGGTCCTTAATAAAGTACTTATTAGGAGGTATTAACCTTGGTATTAAAACCCCTTCTCTAAAAGGAACTTAGTGGAGTCTCGGCAGGGAAACGTTTTGGTTGGAAGCGTCAATTTTAGATAATGTCTGTGTTGAGGAAAAAAAGCCTTTAATCTCCAAAAACAATTTGGAGATTACATTTTTAATCTCCAAAAAAAAACTTTTCCAGGCAATTAGAAAACTTTAATTATTACATTGTATAGACTTTTCAGTTACATGTTTTATTTTTAAGTACATTTTATTAGCCCTAGAGCTGTGAAACATTTCCAGTGTACAAAAGGTGATGCAAGTTTCCTCTGTATCAAACTCAAAAATTGTGACAAATGTTATTTTATGATGCCCACCACAATTAGACAGCCTTGTCGGACCATTGACTTTAATTATGCTAATTATGTTTCCTGAAGGTTTTATCGCAAATGTTTATTAATTTTACCAAGGCTCCTCAATCACAAGACACCTGGCAAGCAAACCAAACTCTTAACAATGGCAATTAATTAATCCACCACACCACCATTTTAATTAATCCACCATTTTCACTTATTTGTTGGATTGTCGGATTAAATAGGTATCAGGTTTAAAAAAAAAAAACGTATTATGAAAAAAATTGTGCATTAAGTTAACTTATGGATATTGTAAAACTGCGTCTAGTCAATTTTAATCAGTTGCGAAGAATGGATAAATTGCGTACGATCTCCGTTTGTTGAAATATCCTCATGTTCACAATCCAAGTTGCCATATTCTCCAGATTTGCCCCTGATTATAAAATGCCAAAGTTACGAAGATGGTTAAGGAAAAATAAAAGAAAGACTTCTATGGGAAACAAGGGAATACCTCATATTATCCACCTGCTCAACAAATACCGCAACAAATAATGTTACTACGTAATTTGACGCCTATTTCATTACAAACTTAAAGGATAACTGAAAAGTAAAGTGCAACTGAAATTAAGTTTTGAAATTAAATCTACGTCTTTAGCTAGCAACTCGACGAGGAAATTTGTTCTATTTTGCGCGCTGTACATCACTTCGCGACGGTGCCTTCTCACAACTCTGGCGCACTGGCTATGGCTTAGAGGGGGTAGGAGCAATGACTGCCCTGACGCCAATACCTACACCCCCTCCACTGTGATATAAACGGATCAGCATCACCGGACGGTCTTTTCTGCGCCGAACTTGGACGTCAGCCGTAGACTCAGGTATGCAATTTATGTAGTTAGTAATGCAGTATATTTTATTTGAAACTAAATTGTGATCGGGTCTGTGCAGAAAATACGGCTATATTGCGTTGAAACCGGCTACTATAAGAAAATGCCCATTGGTCCGTTTTTATCTTCCCCAAGGGAAAATTATAATCTTGGAAACGGTCATTGAGTTATCAACTACTAGCCTAGCTTGCTAACGCTAACGGGTGTCTATCTAGCAGAGGGTGATGAATACGACAAGGCTACGAGGGGGAGGAGGACCAAGCGCAGCCGCAGACTGACCCCTTCAGATCTCTTCAATTACCACACGCCCTTCACCGCAATTCTAAGCGCAACATTAGTTATAATAAGAATAATCCCATATTCTCAGGATTGTGTTAAAAGTGGTTAGCAAGGAGCCATTGTTTTTATTCAAGGTAGTTTGTTAGTTAGCTTGATAGCTTTCCAGCAGCTCATACGCAACTGGCTGTTAGGTTGTTAAAAGGTTGGTTTAAGGTGTGATTGTCATTGTGCCAGCAAGAGCCAACCGGGCGGCTGCTTAGCTAACGTTAGATTGAATTTAGTCAACTGATAAAAAATAATATCTGGTTATTTTATGTCGTGCAAATTATTGCTATACGAAATAACGTTAGCGTTAACTAAATACAGCCATTAACGTCTATAAATGAATGGGAATTTCAGTCGCTAATACAAATGAATTACACTAGTGTAAGCAATAATTGTCGGCATCTGAGCCTCTGCCTTGCTAACGTTAGTTTAGACGCTAAATTAACATTATTACCATGTGAGTGGGATTGATGTTGCCGTCTGACTGATGATCAGACATAGCAGGCTAGCTAATGTTGGCAACAATAATTTGTTGTGACGTGATGTCTTGACTGTCATTGAGAGGATGTTTGCTAATGATGTTTGCCGCAATGTAACGTTACTGCTACCAAGCTGGTATAATCCATCTGATTCCATTTTCAGTAAGTTATATCATCAGTCCTGATTATTTTAATTTTTTTATATGCTTTTTCACAAGTTGGGTTTCAGTGCTCTGTGATGGCTACAGACAGTATATCAAATGGCTGCTATTCGTTTTCGGTGGCTAAGGAGTTGTTACTCACAAAATGGAGGGCATTGTAACTAAGAGTGCACACCCTGCATGCTCTGTCACCTTGCGCGGAAATAAAATACCGTCCCAACGGTAGCTGCCTTTCGGTTGCTATGGCGTGCAATGCGAGTGAAAGGTGAAGGCACTTGTCATTGTGTGCGGGGAGCAAAAGGTGAAGAAGTGCGCCTGTTTTGAAAGAGTAGTAAGCGCTGAGTGCCTGACGCAATCCACACACGGCAACCCAGGGTGTATTGTCTGTGCTGCAGACTAATCACATAATGTCTTCTGGTTGATATATTACACCTCATTCTCTGTATAATATTCCAATGAGGTGTAATGTATCAACCAGAAGATATTCATACCCGTAGTGCAAGAACAAGGCCCAGTGTTTTAAGACAAAAAAGAGACCTTGTGGTGGCCGAGGCCGAGTTGACCTCTGCCCCTCTGCTTTGATGTCCTTGAAGTGACTCCATTCCCTGGGCGAGTGGCAGCTTGTCAGTGATAATATTTCTCTCACAGTATCATACTGTTTTAATGACAGAGCAGAATACTGTCATCGCATCCAAAATACAATTTTTCCCCACCGATAAAATCTGCGAGCATAGTGTGGGCAAAAAACAAGGTGGTCATATATGCAAAAAAATAAATAAAACATTAATTCTTTAAAATACATAACCTCTATACTAGAGTTTGCAAGGGTAAGATACTGTGGAGTGAATTGTTACTTAGCGCTGCTTTCATACTGTAAGGCAACACATTTAAAAAAAAAAAAAATGATTTAAGGCGATACTGAGCTTCATTTTCCCATCATGCCAACATGCAGCTCGTTCTTATTTCAAATGATCCGTTTCAGCCTCTGCTCTAGACATTTCCGTGAGAGTATCTCCCTAAACGAGTCCGTCAGCAATGGGAAAGGAAAAGCTACACATCAACATCGTGGTGATCGGGCACGTCGACTCCGGCAAGTCCACCACCACCGGCCACCTCATCTACAAGTGCGGCGGCATCGACAAGAGGACCATCGAGAAGTTTGAGAAGGAAGCGGCCGAGGTAAGCCCGACGCGGCCGGCTTGACCAGTCTAACCGTCCTTCTCGTGAACCGTATACGTTGCGTTAGATGCATACAGTGCTTTTAATTGTGTCAGTCAATTGTAGCTGATCTTGTGGTCAGAAAGCATTTTTTTTTTTTACGATGGGGCTTATGAGTTAAGCAGTCCGTATGGGGGCTAGAGTCGCAGGGTGCGTCCCAATCCTCGAAAATGCACCCGCCTTTCCTCCTCCACTACCACCTCCTCTTTGTGTTTTAATCTAATGTTGTATGCTGTACATGCAAATACTCGTACTCAAAACGTGCAGGTGGTGGTTTTGCATACTTCCGGGTAGGAGAGGAGTGGTGGGGGAAAGGAGGTGGGGAGTGAGTAGTATCACAGGTTGAAGCCTTGGCTGTGCCCTTATATGGGCCGTGACCGTGACACTGTTGACTCCCGCAATGGGTAGGGTTACACTGCGTTAGCCCTTTTAGCATTAGCTCTATTTGATCCTAGCAACATGCCTGGCACCCACAGGTTAGCGGTTGCCGTCAGTGAGATGTGATCCTAGCAACATGCCGGACACCCACAGGTTAAGCGGTTGCTGTCAGTGAGATGTGCTTCTGCTCTGATTGGCGCCAGCCAGGTCCGTGTGGGTTGCAGTGTGCAAAGTAGCACCTGGCTTAGTGGCAGGTATGCTAGAGGACCTGCTACGTATGCTATTTCCCCCATTTGTTTGTGTTTATTGAGCTGTACTTTTTGTACTCAACAATTTTCCATTTCAGCTTGATGGTCTATTAAGTGGTCGGTTAATAATTATCTTCCCAAGTTTTCTTTTTTTTTTTTTTGATTTCCTCTGGAAAACCTGTTTCGAAATGGCACTGTACAAAATAGTGATTGACAGGTCAATGTTCACGCAGATGTGCCAGCCCACACTGCTAAAGGCCTGCACTCAGGGATTCATTTTGGTTGATTGACCGATTACTTGATTGATTAATTGACCTTGCGGCGCACCGGCACTTTGTTTTTCCAAGATGGGCAAGGGCTCCTTCAAATACGCCTGGGTGCTGGACAAGCTGAAGGCCGAGAGAGAGCGCGGCATCACCATAGACATCTCCCTGTGGAAGTTTGAGACCAGCAGGTACTACGTCACCATCATCGACGCACCTGGGCACAGGGACTTCATCAAGAACATGATCACCGGCACTTCCCAGGTGTGTGTCAGGCTAACGGCGGTACGGCGCTATCTGAAGAGCAGAGTATGTGGGTTTTATCTGGACTACTGTTCAGACTGTACTCTCGCTCGTGTGGTCTGGAGACTTGGTCTGGCCTAACAATGATGAGTAATCTCTACTGATTAAACATTTTCAATCTAGACAACAACAAGAAACCGTTACATCTAAGCCCTGGGGCCTGTTCCAGAAAGCAGGATTACTGCGTTGGCTGGATAACTACACTGAGTAAAAACCGGAACAGCCGTCTTTACTTGAGTCCTTGTTCCAGATTTGGGAGCGTTCCGGGCTAGCTCAGTAATCCTGCTTTCCGGATCAGGCCCCTGGAATAAGTCACTTAGTTTTGAGTGAATCACTTGAGAAGGTGACTTTACTCTGTAATTCTGATATATATGGATTTGATTTCTCTTCCAACCCCCCCCCCCCCCCCAAAAGGCGGACTGCGCGGTGCTGATCGTCGCGGCAGGGGTGGGCGAGTTCGAGGCGGGGATCTCGAAGAATGGGCAGACGCGCGAGCACGCCCTGTTGGCCTACACGCTGGGGGTCAAGCAGCTCATCGTGGGCATCAACAAGATGGACTCCACCGAGCCCAACTACAGCCAGAAGCGCTACGAGGAGATCGTCAAGGAGGTCAGCACCTACATCAAGAAGATCGGCTACAACCCCGACACGGTGGCCTTCGTGCCCATCTCCGGATGGAACGGGGACAACATGCTGGAGTCCAGCCCAAACGTACGTATAAGGCGGCACTGCACAACGCCTGTTTTTTGTTCCAACACAGTTACCTTCATTTTAGTTATCTGACAGCTCTATAAACTACGCTGGTTCACTCCTGTACTCGAGCACAGTAAAATCTTTAGGATACACTTACAGTCTGCGGCTGTAGCTGGTGCTTATGCATGTCAGATTAAGATATGACTGAGCTAATTAAATAATTAAGAGCAGAAGCGGATTGGCCCTTGCTGTGCACCCCTGGCATAAGGGATTTACCTCTTCCTAAGAGACAAGGGGAGGTGTATTGCATGTTCACAGATCTTTTTTGAAAATGTATTTATGGGAAACAAACCATCGGGCACACGGAGGAGGGGGTGGGGGGTTGTATTTGGGTCCAGACCCGGCCTCCCTACAGACGCTGTCTCCCAGGGGTATAGCGGCCCTAACTTGTTGCGGTGGCGACATTTCTCCAGATGGCCTGGTTTAAGGGGTGGAAGGTCACGCGGAAGGACGGGAATGCGTCTGGGACCACTCTCCTGGAGGCCCTGGATGCCATCCAGCCGCCGTCCCGCCCCACAGACAAACCCCTCCGTCTGCCCCTGCAGGATGTCTACAAAATCGGAGGTGAGGGACAGGAAGCTTTTACCTTTTACTTCTGCTGGTGTTGAACTCTATGGTATCATATGGACCCCCCCCCCCCCATCCTACCTCCTGTTAATCTATTGTTTAAATCTCATATTATGTTCTGGGTCATTTTGACCTGATTCAATGTTTGACGTCTCTTAAAAACCAGTTAACCATATATTTTTTCATCTTGACACTATATGATTTTTCCTAATTTGTTGGGAATAAATAGCAAAACATAATGCTATATTTTCAAAAAGTCCTGTACCAACTTTGTACACAAAGGTGTTGTGTGGGGTCATTTGTGGAGTAGCTGTATACAATGAAAGAAAATATAGACCCTTTTTATCTCTGATTTTTTATGGGTAATTCTGGTGGCACTTTATCATATAGGTTTTAATATTCTGAAACTTTCACTTACCTCAGGCTCTAAAATGAGATGGTTCCTCACATTTGTTTAATATTTAGGCTAGTCAATTTGGAGGCACATGGAAGGTGACACAGAAAGTGTCAACATTTTTCTATTACAATAGTTTTGTGTTAGTTTAACTGTAGTGTAACTTTTGGGGTCAATATAAATATGATGTGAAATATAAACGGCGTCATAAAATGAAACATATCCTGAGGGTTAAAATGAACATATTCTGAGGGTTAAAATGAAAAACACTGACCTGTAGTGGAGGGCGTGTACGTTGTTCATGAGGTTTATTTTTCCTTTTGAAAACTGGAATATAGATTTCTTCTAAGTTCCTTTATTTTGCCACGATTTATTTTTTTATTTAGCCAGTTATTAATGAGAAATGTAATATCTGGATACTGCCCAACATCTCGTCAGCACATTCCAGTGCTTTCTGCGTGAAAAATTCACCGCTGTTTATCTATCCAACCTGGCAGGGATCGGCACTGTACCCGTCGGCCGCGTGGAGACGGGCCTGCTGAAGCCCGGCATGGTGGTGACCTTTGCCCCCGTGAACGTGACGACCGAGGTGAAGTCGGTGGAAATGCACCACGAGGCACTGACCGAGGCGCTGCCCGGGGACAACGTGGGCTTCAACGTCAAGAACGTCTCCGTCAAGGACATCCGCCGTGGCAACGTGGCCGGGGACAGCAAGAACGACGCCCCCCAGGAGGCGGCTAACTTCACCGCACAGGTGAGCTGAAAGACTGAGGCCTTCCCCCCAGGGCTTCTGTAACATCGAGGACGCTCACGCCCCTCAGACCAGGGGCAAACACTTTGGTCAAGGAACTGGCCTTGTAACTGAAAGGTTGCAGGTTCGATTCCCAGGTAGGACGCTGCCATTGTATAAATGGATAATATGTAAAAAATGCTATAAAAAAAAAAGTTGTGTAAGTCGCTCTGGATAAGAGCGTCTGCTAAATGCCTGTAATGTAATATAATGTAACCAAGCGCTCCTCAATCCTGCACCCGGAGAGCTGCAGGGGATGCACTGGCCAGAGTGGCTTATGGATTCTAAAAATCACCAGCCATTTTCAACATTTTACCAGCCACATTTTACCTTTTACAATAATTATAACAACCTGGTTAAGTGCCAGTGGTTGCTAGTGTGGAAAATCTTACCAGCCACAATCACATTTTAACCAGCAGTTGTGGCTGGTGTACATTTCATACCCTGGTGTGCTATTTTTTTTTTTTTTACTGTTAACTCACCACATAGTTGATGAAATGAAGCAGTTCATTACTGACCTCACCTTATTTATTGGGATGAATACAGAAACCAGCAGACACTGCAGCTGTCCAGGGCCAGGAGTGAGGACCATTGCGTTATCCCTTTAAACACCAGTGAGGTTTTAAAAGAATGATCTACGTTCACCAGTACTCAAAGTAACATTTTTCTTTCATATCCTCCTAAGGCCCGGCAATTCATTTTAGTCCCCTGTAGGAACCAAGAACCATGCATTCTTCTAGGCTGAAACCTACACTACCAAGAAACATTCAATAAAAGTAGAATAAATATTATTTAAAAAAAATATTTTCACTGAAAAAGTTAAGTTTTTGACAGCCAAGACACTTGGAATTATGTTTTAAAAAAAAAAGAAAATTCTAATAATTAAACAGAGTCTCAGGATATGATTGGTTGGTATATTAGCTTGTTTTGTTAGAAATTCTCACAAATCTATTGAACCATTTTCAAATGTTGTCATGATATACAGACTTAAACATTCAGTTTGAATGTGACCTCGGTCTTAATTGTCACGGCGATGACATTTTAACGCTCCCTTACAGGTGATCATCCTGAACCACCCGGGCCAGATCAGCGCGGGCTACGCCCCTGTGCTGGACTGCCACACCGCCCACATCGCCTGCAAGTTCGCGGAGCTCAAGGAGAAGATCGACCGCCGCTCGGGGAAGAAGCTGGAGGACAACCCCAAGTCGCTGAAGTCTGGCGACGCCGCCATCGTGGACATGGTTCCCGGGAAGCCCATGTGCGTGGAGAGCTTCTCCGAGTACCCTCCGCTCGGTAAGGAACGTTTGCGCTCTGCACAGCTCAGCACGGCTCATTGCTCGCCTACATTTCATTACATCACATTCGTTTAGCGGACTACATTACCCAGAGGGACTTGCAGTGCAGTAGCAGCCTGTAGTGTGCTGACGACCAGTCAGAATTACCAGCCTGTTAACGAGCCTATTAATTATATTATTTTCTGATTTACCACAGCTAAAAGGGTAGGTGGTAAATCTACTGGAAATGAGAAATTCTGTTCCTTTGGCACTCATAAAGTCAGAATGAATGCTGAATTAACACTGATTATTGCAATGGATACTGGCTTGTCCCTTTATCCTTTTCACAAAATTTGTCTGAAAAACATAGTAGTTTTTTCATCTAGTTTGTAGTATGTTTTTTTTTTTTCTGGGTTGCAGAAACTGTTCCTCATCAAATGAACGAAAAGCATGTAAGATGTAATAATGAACAAGTACATGTATGTAGTTTTTCTAATGTTTAAAATGTAGGAAATGCACTGGCTAACGCGTCATCTTAAAACTGTTGCGTTGTGCCTTCTCGCTCCTCTTCTAGGACGCTTCGCGGTGCGCGACATGCGCCAGACGGTGGCGGTTGGCGTGATCAAGGCCGTGGAGAAGAAAGCCCCGACCACCGGCAAGGTCACCAAGTCCGCCCAGAAAGCACAGAAGACCAAATGAACGTTGTGCTGGGCTGCCAACTCCCGAGTCACCGATGGCAGAACAGCAAGCTCCCAGCGCTTCTCTCCGATTGGCCGGTTAAGCTCCATAGTCAAGGACTGGTTAATTATTACAATGCATCGCAAAAGTATCAGGAGGAAAAAAAAATTAAAATGATAGTAATGTCCATAGTAATACAGGATACGTACGGTTGTATTTATGTTTTTTTGTTCACTAAACACATATTGCTAGTGTTAAGCGTGTACTTTTGCTTTGGTTCTGCAATTTCGACAATAAGCACCATGTTTGATGCTTATTATTAGTCATTATTAAGGCCATTGAGTGTAAGCAAACACGTTGGTGTTGTCTCCTTAATGTGTCCGGCTTTTAGAGTTTATTTTAACAGACTAATTTGGTGTTCGTCTGCAGCTGATTGTTACTCAAACGTTAAAGAAATGATGCATTTGTGTTTTAGCTTAAAAGAAAAACTTGAATTTCTTTCCCTTAATCTGTGTTATGGATGCATGCATAAAGTACATCTTGTGCACTGTAATGCTTAAGCCTTTACCGGGTATTTTAATTAGCAAATGCTTCCACCTGCACTTGAACTCTTAAGCTTTAATTGACATTGGCTTTAATTGGTTCCTGCACCTTACTGTTGTCTGTGGGTAAAAGCTTTTTGTATTTAACATTAAAGATGTTCCAACAGTTGACACGCATGTGCTTTTTTTATTTTATTTTATTTGAACTCATTCCAATGTTGTGGGAGGAAGTGGGTAAACCTGTACAATATGCAGCTAGCGTCTATGCCAAAAGCCTCAATCAAAAGTGTAGTTTAAATGCATAAGATGGCAGGCTGCACATAGTACCGTTTTTTGGCTAAGTTTTGAACTAAGATGGAATAATTTCAAAGTGCAATGCAGTAATTTGGTCAGATTGCTGTGTCATCGTACTCTGTGCATATTTTGATATACTTGAACATATATTGTTACGGAAACTGATATCCCATATGGAAATGTAATATACTGCAATATATTTTAAATATATTGTGAAGATATTTTTGATATATTTACAATATACTGCAGCATATTCTTTTTCCATAAGGGATTAATGTGATATGAATATGTTACTTAGTTAATTGTCAATATGCAGGAGCCCTTACCATTATAAGGTCAATTAACGTCTTTAAGTACAGATGTGATATATTGCTAGACTAAACAATAGGGGGCGCTGCATACACGCTGGCAGAAATCACAATCCTTTCAATCCCAGTTTTTTATAATCACAAATGATAAACCTGTCATTATTTCAGTTATGATTGGCTGTCCCATATGCTTTTGATTTTACACTGCGGGTTTTCGGTTACATTTTTGGGGACAGAGGCGGAACGCAAACTCATGCTTCCGTGCTGCTGATCCCACTTCCAGAAATCCTTTTAGTGGTTTCACATCCCTGTACTTATGGTCAGGCGGGAACACAGTCAATGGCATTCGGAGATAAATGTTTCTATTTCAAATAAACGACAGAAAACCCAGAACGAAAACTTGCACACTTGTGTTCCAAAGGCAAAGCAGTGGTTTTTATTTATGTGTGGAGAGCTGATTTTGGGTCACGGTCAAATCCCCTCAAACTCTTCTTGTTCCATGGTGTCTCAGACCCACTGCGCTCAGACCTCTTCGGTCTACCTTTTTCTTCAGCTTCTGTGAACAGAGACTGGCGCTGCATTCAAAATGGCTCCCTATACGCTTTATAGTGCACTACCATATTTAGGGGATTGGGCATTTTTTTATGGTTTTCAAATTCAACCGAGAACCCTGAGAATTAGGACATCCTACAAAATGGCCAATCCCCTAAAAAGCTATTTAAAAGTTACGGTCCACCTCACGTATCACCCAAGCTATAATTCCTGAGCACCAACTTTTGTCAGACCTTCAGCACAGATGACTTCCTACATATGAAATTCTTATTGGACATCATGGTCTTTTATTAGTTGCATTAATGATTTGTTGAAAGAAATATGGCAGTGGTTTCAGATCCCACTTGTACCGTCTTCAAATCCAAATGCACTGACCGTCAAAATACCCCCACGAACAAGAAAATACATTTCAAGTACCTCCAAAGCAGCTTGTACAACAACGCTGTGAGTTCAGAGACTGAACATCATTGTTTAGTGTTTAGTCACAATTAGTCCAGGTGGTGGGTTTATTATTATTTTGCAAAAGACAACTATTTCCATGTCCATACTACATATATAGACCAGTTCTAATGTTTTCATTCAAAGTTTTTTATAAATTTGAGTATTAATATCAGGCTATGGGCTTGATGATGAACAACACTATACACACCTTGCTTTGTTTTTCTGCTTTATTGATGCATGAGAATAAAAGTTTGTTAGACTTTTTTCTTACATTACAAGGTTTAGATAAGTTTTGTTATGTGCACATAATCTATTGAAATAAATTAGACTGATGAAATTTAATGAAGAAATTCTCAAGCAAATACTTTTAAGGCCAGTTTTGTGAAATAAGTTACCAGTAGAAAATAAAAAAACAAAACAAAAAAAAAATCTCATGATCAACTGACATCAGAGGTTCTAAAAATTCTTAAGGGAGATTATCCCAGCTTCAAAAATGATCCCCATTGGAGTGACAACAGAAGAAAATGACATATATATATGCAATAAAGGCACCATGAATTAATCTTTATTAAAACTTGGAGAAATAAACTAGTAAAAACTGTGTGCACAATACGTCAGTCTGCAGACCATGCTTTTAAATGCTTACAGAAAACCATGATCATTCGATTGTTTTCAATGTTTTGCGAATCACCAATAACTGGTTCAAAATTCTTGCTTTACTTAATTCAGTATCTGTTGTAACATAACTGTTCTGAAATACAACTTGTACCAATGTGCTGCAAAAACTATCCAAGCTTCTGCTGCAGGCATCTGCAAAGTTTCCAGGTATTTGTGCTTCCTAACATCGTACCTGCGCCGCCCTCATCATAGAGTACGAGGCGTTTCTTTTAATCTTCAACAATATTAAACTGCTAGACAGACTTGCAAGTTCCATATGCGTATTAACATAATGATATATACATTCTACAGTATGTTAATTCAGTTAAGCAAAGGCTCTTGGGACACGAAACATCCAAATGCATGTAGAAAAAGAAAGAAAAAAAAGCAAGTATTAAAATGTTATTAATTATTACAGCTGTCGGGGTGAGTTTCGTCTCAGTTCAGAGCATTTAAGACTGCAGTGTCTTCCTGGCCGAGGAAAAAGGTCATAAATAATTTTAAAACATTCTCACACATTCTCTCATTTCCCCATTGAAAAGCAGGCATTTGTTTTGAGAGAAACAAACAAACAAACAAAAAACATAGACAAGTGTCTTTTGGGCACTCATAGCCTTGTTAAAAAAAACAAGGTACAGATAACTGATTTACAAAAAATTGCATAATAGTATAAGTAGACATCTATCTGTGTTTGAACACGGTTTCATTCTTTTCGTAGCAGCCATACATTGTTTGCTATCCATTGTACTAATAATTAATTCTCTAGCAGCTGGTATAAGCTCTATTCTGCAATGAAGTGTAAACATCAATGGTGACACACGGTCAGTCTTGTTGTGCAGCCAACAGCTTGTGTGTGTGACGGAATTGAAATCACTCGTTTGACGATTGCACTGTAACCTTTTACAGAGTCCAGTCACCCTAACTCCACCCCCTCGTGCTTCTCTGCCCAATGGGACTTTTCCCATTCGTCCTTCACTATGATTGACACATTTAACCAGGTGATACCTTTTCCATTGTTTGAAGCCAGTTTAAACTAGTTTAGTTGGTCGCACTAGAGGACAAAAGCCTTTTCAGCATGTGCTTTGACTTAACAAAAAACAATAACATTTTTTGGCAAAAGTAAATGCGTCTCTAAATAGGGAAACTGTTGTTTGGTGTCACAACATAGCAAGCAAACAGCTTCTTTTTTTTTTTTTTTTAAATGCAGACTTACCATATGAATGCTTGGTACATTCAACCAAAAATGTTCTCTTTCTTACTGTAAAAATGCACTGTAGGCACATTTTAAGACAGCAGTTGATAAACTGGACTGTGGAACCGTCTCATCACCAGGAATTACTGTTGGCAAGCTGTCTAGTACTAGATCGCACACACATGCAGGCATACAAGCCTATGGATTATGTTACTATGGAGGCAGACAAGCCTATGGATTATGTTACTATGGAGGCAGACAAGCCTTATGGACTCTGTTACTATAGCTAAAGGAAACGGGCCCGATGTGTAAATTATCATGTTCAATTACATCATGCGAAGGTGCTCATGCAGGACTGAGGTCAAAGGTCATATCACCACCTTCCAGGATGCTTTTTTTTTTTTTTTTAAATCTATCATTCTCCCTCTCATCCTTTTTTTCCCCCCACTTTATTATTTAAAGAATACTCCATGCAATGATATGTGATGCATGGTCAAAATGTTAAGAAGTAGTAAATGTTTTAATGAACTAATTTAAGGATAAAAGCCTAAACCTACCATTCCACCCGCCCCCAAATGAAAACCCCCAGACAAAAATAAAAGCCCGCTGTCAGGGCAAGGGCTTTGGCGTGTCAGTGGCGGGTCTATTTTAGCCGCACGTGGGGCATGCTCAGTGACTCAACGCTGCCGTCGGCGGTCCGAACGCTGGCCAGACTGTGGGCGGAACCCCCGCCGCCGCCAGTCCTCAGGAGGTCCGAGGCGAAGGCGGGGTCCGAGGTCTGCCGCGACAGGAAGTCGAACCCGCCGCCCTGGGCGTCCAGGTCCCTGTCGCTGATGAAGAGCTCGGCCTCGCCCCAGTCGTCCGCCGGAGGGGCGGGTCCGCCGCCGGAGCCGCCGCTGTCGCTGTCGCCGGGGGACTGGCAGTCCTCGCCCGCGCCTCCGAGCTGCACCAGGTTCTGCACGGACAGGGACTTCTCCAGGGCCCCGGCCCGGACCCCGCCCACCGCCGACAGGGACCCCGGGGGGTCCGTCTCCAGACTCAGGTGCCTCCTCCAGGACCCCTCCTCCTTGGCGCTGGGCCTGCCCCTCAGCTGCACCCCCCCCGCCCGGCCCCCGCTCCGCCCCCAAACAGGGGCCGCCGAGGTCGGCCGGCCTGCCGTCCTGCGGCGTCCCGTAGGTGGGCCTACAGGGGGGCGGCGGCACGGGGGGAGGCTGGAGCGCGTTTGGGCCGCCGCCAGAGGGGGGCGGGGGGAGGGCGCACCAGGTTTGGGAAAGGGTTCCCGGAGGAGAGGTTGCTTGGCGTTAGGACGGCCGGCGGGGTGGTGCTGGCGGAACCGCCCTCGGGGGTCGGGGGCTGGCCGTGGGGCAGGGCCGAGGGGCTGAAGGAGCCCGAGTGCGAGCCGTTGAGGTTGAGGCTGAGCTCGTTGGGCGCCAGGATGAGGTGGAGGCTCCGGGGCAGGTTGGCGCTGGTGGAGCGGGTCACGCAGCCCCCGCTCACCTGGGTGGAGCAGGACAGGTCCTTGCTCAGGATGGAGCTCTGGTAGTCTGAGGTCTGCTCCAGCTCAAACAGGGGCAGGGAGGACAGGGTCAGGGCCGAGGACGAGCCTTTACGGAGGACATGGCGGTAGATGTCCAGCAGGGAATCCAGCTTTGATTCAATGGACTGAACCTGGAGAAGGGGGAGGAGCTTGCTAAGAAAGAGCACCGTGAATGTGAACGGCATCAACTCCTCCTCTCAAGGGCAGAAGGTGCTCTAAAAACTAGGTGTGATTAGAAATAAAACCTTTCAAAATAAAAGTTGACATTTCTTTTTTTATTTATTTAAATATTTTCTTGGGGTGTGGGGTGTGGGGTGTGGGGTGTGGGGTGTGGGGTGTGGGGTGGGTTTGAACCCTAAAACCTAATACTATCTCTAGGATTAATCTCAAAATTCAGATATTTCAATTAAACTAGATAAACTAAAATAGAGACTATGTAAATATAATCCAATGAATATAAGAATTACACAGAAATGTGTGTTACATCAGTATTTTGAAAAATGTATTTCAGTAAGAAAATATGAAATTATATGAGGCTATCATTCCACTAGTGAAAAAATTTGGATCATCCAAAACCAAAGACTAACCCCAATTGGGTATCCCCTCTTTTTAGCCTAGAAGCCACCTTAAATATTGCATTGTCGATTGAGACGGATGGAAAACAATCAAACCATCATGAATTGTATAAAAGAAATAAAGGAAATATGTTTGAGCTCATTTTTTATGAAATAAATTCAGTGAAAAAATATGAAATTCCTAAAGTCTTACGTCCCCAAAAGTGAAAAAAAATTTGGGTCATCCAAAATCAAAGACTAATTCTTGCACAACCCAGTCCCTAGATCCTGAGCATAACCACCCTAACACTTACCAAATTCCTGAAAAAAAAAAAGAGTATTTCAGTGAAAAAATATCAAAATACAGTACATCAAGCTATAGTCTTACATCCAAACCCTTACTTGTACCGTAACCATAATTCTCATATGGGACAAACTCAGTGTCTTAAAAACCCAGAGGGACACAAGGGACCCGTCTCCAGAGTCATTAGTCAAGTCGATCACTGCCTAAAAATAGTTTTTTTTTTTTTTACAATCTCACTAGTAGTTATGGGATAAGGGTAAAATGTCTTAGTTTGCCTTTTTTAACACCTGCCTCTTTCCCGTTTCACTCTTCTTGAACTCGATGCGCTGAACAGCAAAACCTTTTTTTTTGGTAGAGAAGAAGTAATACCTAGCAGTCTGTGTTAAATGTCACCTGGTTGCTATAAATGTCTTTCTATTTAAGGACAATATAGCTAAGTTGACAACACTGCCATGGATGGTCACAATTCTAAGGTGAAAGGCTTATAGCCGTCTAGTGTATCTGGAAAGGGATGTCACAGTTTGGAAGATTGGTTTTATGTGATCTGATTGGTTCTGGCTCAAACTGATGCCTCGAAATGGAGCTGCACCTTCTACCGTCAGAAGAAGCACCAGAAAATTTAGTTATGAGCGATGCATACGCCTGGGATTTAGCTGGATTTATCTCACATCACAGTGTCAACCTGTTCAGGCTCATTGTGCCTGACAATGAGTCTATTAATGAACTAACAAAATAACTAACACAGTCGCGCTCGTTCGCTCGCTCGTTCACTCACTCACTCACTCACTCACACACTCACACACTCTCACACTCGCTCACTCGCTCACTCGCTCACTCGCTCACTCGCTCACTCGCTCACTCGCTCACTCACTCACTCACTCACACACTCACTCACACACACACAGTCACACACACACACACACACACACAGTCATACACACAGTCATACACACAGTCACACACACACACACACACACACACACACACACACACACACACACACACACACACACACACACACACACACACACACACACACACACACACACACACACACACACACACACACACACACACCACACACACACACACACACAGCTCACCTGCCGCTCCACTTTGCACACGCGACCCAGCATGCTGATGTCCTCCAGGGCGTCACTGTCCGACAGCAGCTTGTCCCTGACCTTCTTGTCCACGGGGATCTGTCCCTTGCCCAAAATTTGGTCCACTCTGTGACACAAGACAGGCAGGGGAAGTGGGGTTTAGGGCTTTAGGACCCAGGGAGGGCTCGGAGCAGAACAGGAGGAGTAAACTCAGCAGCCAGTCACCAAACCAGAGAGAGACACCAGGTTAGGACAGAGAAACCACTCTCTGGGTTAGAGAAGGAGATATTAAAGACAGGGATTCCAGAGTCAAAGACCCACATCACAGAGGGCAGGTTAATTAACAAGACCTGGGGCGTTAATAGTAACAAGATATAAAAAGCCAGAGTAATTGTTGATAAACTTGAGCGCACACATTTTTAACAATATTCAGCACTTACAATCAACTTTTTATTCAAGACAAAACACGGCTGCACTATGAAGGCCTGATTGGTTTTAAGTGACATTTATAGGACAGTGACATGGGTTGCAAGGCAAAGTGTTAGAGGGAGATTTTACACAAGTTTAGCCCCTCAGAGCACCTTCAGCTCCAGCAGCGCAGTAAGCTTATGCCCTGACACACTGAACACGCGATACTGTCATACGTGTGCGTGCACGCGTGAGACGGTCAAATCCTTCTGAGTTAAACAGGAGAGTGCAGTTCATTTTAACTGATCGACAGCAGATTGAGAGGATGAAAGGGTGTGAGAGTTGTACCCATGTATAATGTGCTTTGTTAGTGCCAGTGCCTCAAAGCCATAGTGCCCCAAAGCCATGCCCATGCAAGAGACTTCAAAGGGAAGGTGTTGAGTACATTTTTTTTTTTAAAACACCCACAACAAAATGTTTCTATGCGGAAAACATTTGTCAACTAATCAAGGTTCATGGGAGTCAAATGCAGGAAACTCTTTGCTCATTTTCAAAATGGCTTCCTGTACTACATTATAGATAGTACTCTGTATTGAGTAACAAATGTGTGAATTTGCACTTGAAACAGAATGTTTAAAGTAATGGTTTCAATTCAAATAATCTTATTGATGTCCAAATATTCATTTTATAATTTATTTTATTTTAGTAGTAGAATACATTCCCACTAAACAAATACGTATTTGCAAAGGGGTTTTTTATTTAGACACTAAATAATTTAACTTAAGCAATTACAAACCAAGCCAATCGATTGGTGAACAAACACAGCACAGGTAAGTTGCGTCCACACTGGACTCCCGGGTGAATTTTAGGAGCATGCAGGAGAGCGGAGGGGGGGGGGGGGGGTGGTGGAGGGGATGGGAGAGGGGCGGGGGTTTTTAGGGTGATGTGGGGCTGACCCCGTGGCAGAGTGCTTCCTCCCATGCTGGCTGTAATATGGGTGCAGGGAGGGGGAGGAAAGGGTCTTGGCTTTGCTGCCCAGGGTCTGCTGTGGACCCACAATGGTGTCCAGCCTGCATGGGGAAAGGGTACACAAGAGGGATCAATCATGCTCATTATCACGGCAACAGGGACTGCTCGTGGCTCAAGGTTGATTGTGGGGGTGGGGGTGGGGGCACTATAGGCACTCGCAGCAGCCGTACGAGCTCCGTAGTCCCGCCCCCTCCTATCCCTGGCTGGTCCTGGAAGACTGCCGAAAGCCATTACCTGCCCCGCTTCGGGATCTTTCAGTCACCCCTTATGATGATATTGTGGTATTGTATGGACCAAACTTTGACATATATGTCATACAAAGTCCATTATATACTCACCACCTTGTTTAAATCAAATTTGAATCGTATAATTAGCGGAGTTTGAGAAAACATAACTACACTACCCAGAATCCCCGGTGGTACATCGCCGGCTCCCACTTTTGCTAGCTAACGCAGTAGTTACTGGGTGGCCGCTCTGCTAGCGAAAATGGCTAACACTCGGTCTGCTCTTGTAACTTATTATGGAAGTCCATTGACTCATTATATTTTCTCCAAAAAGTGGCACCAGACGCTCTTCACCAAAGTGGGCGGGACTACGGTGCTCTATTACACTACCACCCCCCCCCCCCCCAACTTGATTGACAGGGGAGTAGGATGCGTCTGCAGGAAACGCTGGCATCTGTCATCTCTGTTCCTTTGGCTGGTGTCTGTGTACTTCAACTTATCTGTCTGTGTGTGTGTGTGTGTGTGTGTGTGTGTGTGTGTGTGTGTGTGTGTGTGTGTGTGTGTGTGTGTGTGTGTGTGTGTGCATGTGCATGTGTGCAATGCATGTGTGTGTGTGTGTGTGTGTGTCTGCCTGCATGCGTGTGTGTGCGTGTGTGTGCCCACCTGCATGCGTGTGTGTGCATGTGTGTCCTGCCTGCATGCGTGTGTGTGCATGTATGTGCCTGTCTGCATGCATGTGTGCATGTGTGTGCCTGCCCGCATGCGTGTGTGTGCATGTGTGTGCCTGTCTGCATGCATGTGTGTATGTGCGTGTGCCTGCCTGCATGCGTGTGTGTGCGTGCGTGCGCGTGTGTGTGCGTGTATGCGTGTGTGTGTGTGTGTGTGTGTGCGTGTGCGTGTGTATGCGTGTGTGTGTGTGTGTGTGTGCGTGCGTGCGCGTGTGCGTGTGTGTGTTTGTGCATCTCTGTCCAGCCCTCACCGCGTCTGCAGACTCTTGATCCTGCACAGCATGTCCAGGTGCCCAGCAGAGTACTGCTCGATCACATCCTTCACATCGTACGGCCGCAACGTCTCCTTAAACTTCTTTTTCGCCACGTGGAACTTCATTATCCTGCAATGACCAGCAGGGGGAGTGCTTAAAGTGCACAGTCAAAATCCACAGTAAAAAAAAATTTAAAAAAATAAAAATACTAACATTTCTGTGTAGCTGTTGAACAAAAGCATTTTATGAATAATTGCAAGTGTGTGGCAATTTTATCAAGGATCCAACCACCTTATTTGTGGAACACTTGGAAAAATAGGTGCAGAACTGACAGTTATAACAGTCACAATTAATGAGGCATGTTCATAATAAGATTTTATTCACAACTATTAAAAGGCCAACAGGCTGTATTTAGCCTTTATGTCGCTAGTTGAATAGCCTGCCCCTGAACTGAAGGGGGATGATGCCTCTTTTCATTTTACGCCCAGTTCCTCTCTGGTGGAATTTTCAATCAGGCGCCCCTATGAGGTTCAGCTACCATTCATAGCGCTTCTCATGAACAGCAATTCTCCCTGGACTGCTTGTTATCTTCAAAGCATGTAATCGCACAGACGTTAGACGTTATGACGGTGGCAAAATCCCAGCTCTCAATGTTGGGCTGCACTGTATGCAAACAGCCACTAGAGGGCCTCACCAAACAAAAAAATGAACGGCCTCAATTTCAGATCTCCAAGGAAGTTTATAGTTTGAGAAAATCAAGGTGCGGATTACGGTTACATTAAATATCCTGCTACTCGTATTAAAAGAATAACATCGCTCTGTTTTTACAGCCGTGTGATGTGAGACCTTGATATTGAGATTTATTGTTTTTTAACTGCGAGCGAAGCGTTTCTATTGAAAACAAGGCATTGTGGATTGTAATGCCACTGTAATTTATTATTCCTCCATAGGCATAAAAGCTTCTCTGTTATGGATTAATTCTAGCCATTTTGAAAGAAAACACCGTTAGTATAATGACCTGTAGCTATAGACTTTCCCACTCTCTGTGGTAGTGTGTGTAAACCTATCACCCTGAGAAGTTAGGGGGAGGGTATTGCTGTACCTGTAGAACCCTGAGGAGCCCCAAAGGGGGGTGTTCTTCTCGAGTCTTAAACACACAAAGGTGGGTGTTGTTCTTTAAACACACAAGCACCCTGTGGTGGGACACCCTGAGTCGAGAGAGGTGGGGATCAGGGGAGAGTGGAACCGATCCTTGTCTAAACACGGAGGGAGTCCCCGAATTTCTCACGACTTCTCTTTCGCCCCCGACACCCGTGGCGAAACGGGATGGGTGTATGGGGCGGTATGGAGGGGCTGCCCAGCGGTGGAACAGCTCACTTTTTGGGGTCACAAGTGTGAGAGAGAGCTGGGGGGGGGGGGGGGGGGGTAGTGATGGGAACACGCTGTCCTGTCCCAACAAAGTCTGCTGGCGGATGAGGGGTACTAATCAGTTTATTAATTATTCATTTTAATTGGACCTGGATCTTTTTATTAATCTAAACAGCACTTCTTGTAGGCCTACACGGCCAGAGAAAAAGGTACGAAAAAGTGTCTAAAAAGGTACAAACGCTCGTCACTGGGGTGGTACCCTATAGGTACGTAAAATTGTACCCCTAGCCATGGGTTTTTTGCTTGTAAAAGGTACTTAACAGCACCCAAACAACATTATTATACCTTCCAGGGTACATTTCAGAAAATACTGTATGTATGTATTACTGTCTCCTGAAACCAGATTTGATTAAATTCTTGCTCACAGTCAAAGAGAGCAAATAGTGTAGAATATAAATTTAGAGAAGAGACATTTGTAACGGGCTGCTGCCCCTGAGGTGCAGGGCTGGCCCAGGTGCCCAGGGAACCTGAGAGAAGCTTCCGGAAACACGGGGGCGCGGTCTCCGGTCTCACCTGACGGCTCTGATCACGCACTTGACGGCGGGCGTCAGGTCCTCCACGGAGATGTCACAGTGGCAGCCCTTCTCATCGAAGCTGTCGTCTACCCCCAGGTTAGTGTCAGCTGATGGTGAGAGTGAAGAAGAGAGAGGGAGAGAGACAGAGAGAGAGAGGTAGGATAGAGAAGAGAGCGATAGAGAGAGAGAGAGCGAGCAAGAGAGAGGTAGTTATTCCACTGTGCTACAGATGAAGAGTTCCTTTACAGCTGCACTGTTAAATTAGTTGTTACCAGCACTAAGCAGGACCGCTATAGGACAGAGTGGGCTGTAGCACCGCCCTCATACAGACAAGAGCCAATCAGCACAGGGGATCAGAAAGGAAGGCCCCCGTGAATCATCATCACATGAAGCATCTTTAGACTGCAAGCATCTTCCAAGAATTCATTAGGACCATTATGGAATGCTTTGTGAGGATTCATATGGATGTTAGTACGGTTGGAAAATAGTATGGAGGATATTTATTAGCATACTGAATATTGCGTAATAAACAGTACACAGCTGCTAGTACACAGGAGACAGGATGCAGTAGAGAGGGCTCTGATTCGGACACAGCCTATCAGAACCCCGAACCCCTTCCACAGGAAATGGTTCAGGAGCTGCAGCACCGGTCCTATCACATGATCAGCAGAAAAACAAATATTTCCAGGACTTTCCGTTACTGGAAATATTGCTAATGAGGCACATTTGTGCGAGAGTTGTGAGTTACAGTGCGCTTGGGCGAAGCAAGCTAAATGTGAAAAGCAGAGTCAAGTCAAGCACACCCCCTCTCTCCCCCACCCTGCCCGAAGAACGGTTTATCTCCGGCCACCAGGTCAAAGCCAAATATCACGCCGCGGGATGTAGGCCCTGCTGTGTGTCCACCGCTCTCCCCTGGAGATTCTCACTCTTAAAGGCCTCAGAGTGACCTGAAGGCCCGCACGGCTCGGAGAATCTCAGTTTCCCGCCTTAATTAGCTCAACTGTGAAACAAGCAGGGCTGCTGCAGGGCACAAGTAAAGGCCTGGAGCATTTCTAATAAACCACACAAACAGAGCGCATGCGGGCATACACTCACGCCGCACACACTAGCGCATACACACACACACACACACACACACACAAACACAAGCACACTCTCACACACACACACACACACACACTCTCACACACACACACACACACACACACAAACACAAGCACACTCTCACACACACACACACACACTCTCACACACACACACACACACACAAACACAAGCACACTCTCACACACACACACACACACACACACACTCACACACAAGCACAAGCACACACACACACAAACACAGTCTCACACTCACACACACGCACACACACACTCACACACAAGCACAAGCACAAGCACACACACACACACAAACACAAGCACACTCTCACACACACACTCACACACAAGCACAAGCACACACACACACACACACAAACACAAGCACACTCTCACACTCTCACACACACACACACACACACACACACTCACACACAAGCACACACACACACACACATTCACACACAAGCACACACACACACACACACACACTCTCTCTCTCACACACACAAACAGAGCGCATGTGGGCATCCACACATACAAGCACACAAAAGCACGCACACACACAAACACACACACATGCGTGCACACACTCACACACACAAGCACACACAAACGCACGCACGCATACACACACACACACGTGCACACATGCACGCATGCACGCATGCGCACAAATGCACACTCGCATACACATACGCACACGCACGCACACAAACGCATGCACACACACACATGCACACAAACGCACAAATGTTTTATTTTTATTTATTTATTTATTTTTTTAAATCAGCCAGCATGTAAAGAGTTAAAAGTATTTGAGAAATGCATGTGACCCAGGTCCGGACGGTTCCAGCGCTGCCGGGCTTTGGCTGACTCTGAAATGGCCCCTCGCCGTCTCCAGGAGTCTCAGAGACAAGAATCTCCCCAAGGGGTTTGGGGATTTTGCACAGTCAGCCAACAGGACCATGTGGCCAAAGGGCATCTCTAACCCCAGAGGCCTTTTCTGCTGGGCCTGATCAACATTAACTGCTGCCTCTATTTCCCAAAGACCTCTTAAGGGAGAAACATGGGCCCCCTGCACCCGAGCTGAACCCAGAACCACTGCACATTCCCACATAGTTCCTATCATCATCACCATCTCCACCATCTTCATCATCATCATCATCTTCATCACCATCATCCTCAGCATCACCATCATAATCTTCATCATCATCATCATAATCTTCTTCATCATTATCATCATCGTCTTCATCACCATCATCCTCAGCATCACCATCATAATCTTCATCATCATCATAATCTTCATCATCATCGTCTTCATCATAATCTTCTTCATCATCATCATCTTCATCATCATCATCATCCTCAGCATCACCATCATAATCTTCATCATAATCTTCATCATCATCGTCTTCATCATAATCTTCTTCATCATCATCATCATCATCCTCAGCATCACCATCATAATCTTCATCATAATCTTCATCATCATCATCATCATCTCCACCATCTTCATCATCATCATCCTCAGCATCACCATCATAATCTAAATCATCATCATCATAATCTTCTTCATCATCATCGTCTTCATCACCATCATCCTCAAAACAGTTGATACATGACTATTATAAATTGTGTGCAATACAACCGTATCTCTCCATCTATAATGGGACTCCCTGTACCTGGTCTGCTGCTTTTTTCTCTTCACTGTAAAATCTGACTCCAGTTCAGATTCAAGAGACCAGGTGAGGAGAGCTACCTGTGGCTGCATCTGCTTTAGCTCATCAATTAAGCGCCGAGTAACGATGAAAAACCAGCTGACCCTGTGGCCCTCCCAGACCACGATTAGGGACCCTAGCTGAACCTCATCTCAAATAAACCTGTTGGGTTCATCCTGCTTCAGACAAAAGTCAGGAAACAGGAACTTGCTGGGAGTGGGTCTTCTATTTCTGCAGAAAGAGCACGCCTGCTGACATGCTAAAAAAGGCTGACACGCTTAAAAAAAAGGCTGACATACTAAAAGCCTTCCGAAGAGACCGTGCAACCACATGTGTCGGCACCACTTGTGACCTTCATGGGGAGTTTGATGGCCTGAGAGTTCTGTGTTCAATAGTATATTATTGTTGACATTTTAGCAGTTCTTGTGGCTACATCGTATTCCGCTCAAGAACGTCAGCTTCGCCTGTAGAGCCGGGATGTCCGGCCCACACGATTGCTCAAGCGTGCAACCGTTTGTGCATGGAAAATTACAAGCAGGTTTGAACATAGAAAAAACAGAAGAGTCTATATATCTGAAATATCATGATATTATGGATAAAAGCACGTTAACCCTTCAAAATCGCTCGCTAGAGAGACATAGCGAGCCTAGTGAGCGGAAAAAGACAGGGCCTTTCACAGCTATGCAGAAGAAACAGCCGAAACAAAATGGCGTTCTCTCGCTGGCTTCAAGCACTACAGTCTCACCTAGTCTCAAAGCAGAAGACCTCGCTGGTCCTTCACTGATATTATTGCATGCAAGATACAAGGAAGTTTATCCAGTTTCAAATGCAGGAGTCAGACTGCCCCAAACAACCCCCCCCTCCCACCCGAACAGCTGGCATTTCCAATTCCTTCGACACAGCTAAAAGCACATTGCTTAATCAACGCTGACAGAGTGACCTTCATCGCCTAATGCGCTCATATATAAATTCTACGTTAGTGTTGATTTAAAACTGAAAACTTCACAGTGGAGAGAATGGGGGGGGGGGGGGGGGGGGGGGGTAACAGAAGCAGTGCAAAACAACAGCACCTCTTTGGACAAAATAATAATAATAATAATAATAATAATAATAATAATAATGGCCGTATAACTGTAAAACAGACAAATAGCGGAAGCTCCCGAAAGACGTGAACTGAAGTGCGCTGGGAAGATTCCGCGTTCTTTGGGACATGAGCTCACCTGCTTATTGGCCGCAAATATCAAACATATGCATAACTCAGATCCAGGCACAGATCGCTTTTCCTGTATTCATTTCATATAGGCAGCTGGGAAATTCCTCTGGTGGCTTCCCAAAGTAAAAACATAAAAAATACAGAAAACGCTGTACTTAAGACAAAAAATAAAAATTAAAAAATAAATTAAAAAAAGCCCGAACCCTGTTCAGGCTTGGTTCTGGTTACCCATCTGAGAAGGTTATTTACTTTACCCAGGGAGAGGATATTTGATTTCTCGCGGTCGGCCTTGCCGTGATGAAGATAAGGCTCGATATAATGGAAAATGCCTCTGGTGGGACCGATCTCCAACAGTTAGCCAGGCCTCTGTTTGGATTTGCTGGTTATTACAGGCCGGGCTTTTTTCGACGGAGCCCCCCTGCCAGCTGGCCCGGGTAACCGGCTTGCCCATCCAGTTACACTGGCATCCCCGGTCTCCGAGAAGCCAGAACCCAACCCGGGCACAAAAAAAACCAAGCATTAACATTCCTAGCATGGTGCTGGTACCGGTTGGGGCAATAACGCCACCCGTATCACAAACCCCTCATTAAAGACCTCCACAAGGCCAGCGGAAGCTAGGCTCATATTCATCTCTCATTTCTTGGCGAAGTCTAATAGAAGCTGTAGAGAGCATTGCAGTTCCAAGCATTGTTTTTTTATTTTTTTATTTAATCTTAACCAGCACGACTTGTAGTCCCACCACAGCAAATTAAGACCTTGGTAAATCTTGACAAAGACACTCTCCTTTTTTAACGTTTGAGACAGAACAGGCCCTGAACTCCAGACTTCGTTATAAAAGCTTCCATGCCCCAATTTAAAAGCATCAACAAAGAATATTGTTGATATTGTACATATGGTGAAAAGATCGTGAATTTTCCATGTAAGGTTAAGTGAGGTTAAGAAAAATCGCTCTTTACAATAAACCCGTGCGTGTATTTGTCATACAGTGACTGCAAAATGGGTAGACCTGTGTTACACACAACCGGCCTGATTTACTAAGACCTTTAAAATTAGCAAAACCTTTTAGCACACGCAAAACTAATAACACAGCCAATGATTGGTGCAAAACAATATCATGACCATAGGTTCGCGTGTGCTAATAGATCTTAGGCCCCGTTCACACTCGCATTTTGGGGCTCGACAACCGAAGTTATTAGCTGGAGTCGCTCATGTTCTGTGTCCGTACACACGCGCATATTTAGAAGACCGAGAACGCTTACAAGTATGAACCGAGTAACAGGACTCGCTCCTGTATTTACAACTCTGTCAGTAAGTTCGTCATATTTGCTCTGAACGTATATCTCGCATTTCAATTATCGCGCATGTGTAAACGTGATCTCCAATGTCAACAAACATGGACGCGGTCATTCAATTTTTGTTAATCTCTGCCGGGAGAAGCCGGAGAAGACTGTGTTTCCACATCTGATCTGGTAGCGAATGAAGCAACGTCGACTAATGCTTCTTTTAATAGTATTCAACATCGCCCTGAGCGCACACTATGGAAGTCAAGGAGTGTAGCGCAGTTAATTACTGCGCATTTTCTATCAGTTGTCGACTTCCGTTCCCGTCTACACTCGCACAAGCTCATTTGCATAGGAACAGGAGTCAACTTCGGTAGTCGCTCCCTGTACGAACAGGACTCGTTACTACTAGTTGTCGCTCTCGTTCATAACCGTACTAAGTGTGAACTTGACCGGATTAAGCACTAAAATGAGGAGCGACAACCGTCTTTAGCTGCAGTGTGAACAGGGCCTTAGTAAATCACGCCCAAAGAAGGCTAATCAGCTTATTGCCCAATCTGCCAATGGGAAGACGTGTGGGCGTGTCTCACCATCAGGAGTGGTGCGTGATTGGCTCTTGAGGCGGAGTGAGGGGCGGAATCTGGTGCGGTCATTGAAGCTCCAGCTCTTTTGCACCTTGGCTGGGCTGGTGCCCTCTGTGCTGATCTCAGCTCCCGGAGAGCGCCGGTCAGTCACCGACGTCTGCCGGCTTTTTATGCTCTGACCACGAGGGCTGGCCATTCGCACGCGCTCCTTAAAGCTCAGCTTCTGGCTGCAAGAGGGGGGAGAGAGAGGGAGAGAATGATAGAGAGAGAGAGAGAGAGAGAGAGAGAGAGAGAGAGAGGAAGGGAATACAGAAGGATAGCGAGAGAGCGTGGGAGGGGAGGATAGAGAAAGAGAGAGAGAGAGAGAGAGAGAGAGAGAGAGAGAGAGAGAGAGAGAGAGAGAGAGAGAGAGAGAGTCACTATGAGAGAGTCACTATACACCCGACAGTTATACACCCAGAGTGCATATGCTTAATATCTTCACACACAACAGCGCAGAATGTTTATCATAAACAGCACTTATCTACAGTTTGGACATCCTTACCTCTAAAATACTCACATTAAGCCAGACAGATTATTTTTAGCACTGACATTTGCTTTAATTATACCCTGAGCGGTTCTGTTAAAATGAGCACTTCTGCCACTTTGTTAACAACAAACGAATGCCTTCTGTCCTTGCCCTTCAATATACACACATATCAGATAAGCGTCTAACGCACATGTTAGGGGAGGAGTGAATGGGCGGGGGGATGACCCACTGAGACCAGCATGCATTGCGGCAGGCGCACAGGGGATGCTGTAACACAAGCAGTATGCTCAAGCAAGACCCTCTGCGAATCCATCAGTGCGATTCAGCGCCTCGCTGTGTCAGTGTTGCCCAAACTGATGGGACTGCGTAACAAGGCCCCGGAGGAGAGCTCCAGGTTCCCCGGGAGCCGAGGACGAGTTCGGAGTGACAAGTTAATACACGCGCGAAACGGAGCCGACGCCAGCGGGGACAAAACTACGTACGGTATGAGCGCGGAGCCGTGGGGAACGGTGTGAAATCCGTTTGCAGCGATGGCTTTCGTCTCGTCCTTTTTTTTCCGTGACGGGAAACAGGCGGACTGTCCGCTTGCAGGGATGCAGTGTGTTTGTGTGGGTGGGTGAGGTGGAGGGGCTTCACAGCACAATCATGCAGGGAGGGGCGGTGGGGGGTGGGGGGGGGTTGAGGTGGAGCAGGCAGGAGAGAGCAGGGAGGCCCAACACTTTACCTGCACACAGAACACCAGGCCTTTCCTGAACTGCCCCTGCCCATTACTGGGCAAGGAAAGGGCATCATCCATTTTGTGCATCACATTTGCAATTTGTTTTGCAATTATTATCTGCATTTAATTCATTCTGTTTTCAGTTTTCTATTTTTGTTATATTGTCATTTTATTTCGGAAAAGGTTTTGACTATCATGTAAGAAAAACACTGTATACATTTAAGTATCATTATTATTATTATTATGAATGACTGAAACATTTGTAGTCCAGTTGCTCTTAACATTTACCTTGGAATTGATCATAATACTGGCCATTTTCAACAGTGGTGCTTTTGGAAGTAATGCAGTTAAATAGCACGTCTTGGCAGCAACTATTTATGAACACTTTGCAATTTTAGGGCTAACAAACCCTCATGGTCAATGGTTACAGAATAGTCCCCGATGCACTTAACTCCCCCCTTAAAATCACACTACAAGAGAGAAATGGGGAACACTCAGCTACTGTATGTGACATATTGTTTTTGGCGATATTAAAATGTCATGTTTCTCCAGTAAGTGTTGAGAAAGTACGAACTGAACGGCAGTGAGCCGCATCAGCTTTTCATATCAAAGCGACGCCCGTTTCACGTGTACAACCTTATATCATGTTCGGGGTCAATTTGACCTAACGCAATGTTTGATGTATCTTAAAAACAAGTTAACCTTATTTTTTCTCACTATACACCTTTTTCGTTATTTGTTGAGATTAAACACACAATAAACATAATGCGATGTTTTCAAAAGTACTATGTACGCAAAGGTGTCGTGCGGGGTAATTTGTGCGGTAGCTGTATAAAATGTAAGAAAAAACTTATTTTATTTTTTATCTCTGATTCTGGTGGCACTTTCCCATACAGGCCTCAGGCTCTAAATTGAGATGTTTCATCACAGACTTTTAATATTTAGGGATAAAAGGGTAGTCAATTAGGAGACACACGAAAGATTAATCAAAAAAAGTGTCAAAAAATACAATAGTTTTGAGTAGTTTAAACCTTTGGGGCCAATTAGACCCTGAACATAAAAGGCGTCATAAAATATCAAGATAATTAACAGGCTGCGACCGGAGCCATGGTTCGGTGTTGCTAACACCGATTGTGTGATATCGCTCCGCTACAGCTTGCCGGGCGGATATTGGTGAAATAAGCCTGTATTAAAGAAGCATCTGTCACTGGCTCCATTTCTGTGGGACGTGCTTTAATTGCCATGCGGTGCAAAGACCTCATGCAGGAGGATCTGGAGGGCAGGACATATCCTCGTGTCCTCGTTCGCCAAACCAACAGGCAACAGGCAGCGTCCAAACAGGCTGCTTGCGCTAAGAACCAGTACTGCCACTGCAGCTTCCTGTCTATAACACACCATAACAGTGTGGTGGGCGGCAGTGTAGTATAATGGTTAAGGAACTGGACTTGTAACTGAAAGGTTGCAGGTTTTATTCCCAGGTAGGACACTGCCGTTGTACCCTTGAGCAAGGTACTTAACCTGAATTGCTTCAGTATATATCCAGCTGTATAAATGGATAAATGTAATAAGAAGTTGTGTAAGTTGCTCTGGATAAGAGCGTCTGCTAAATGCCTGTAATGTAATGTAATGTAATAACAAAGGCAGGCGTGACAGATAGTAGCGTAGCATTAGGCTATACCCATAGACGCCATACGTAAAGCATACAGTTCAACGTGATATTGTACTGTTTAAAGGAAAACTGGATCTACATCCCTTACAGAAAGCAAATTCTGCAATATATTGTAACTACTGTATGTGGACATTTCTGCAAGTATAATGATAACTATATTTCACAGCAGTGTATATATATATTTTAAAAAAAAGATTTTTGCCAAAATGGTGCCAATTTGTATATTTGCCCATATATTGAGTATCTTGAGAACATATTTTATTTTAATATCCCGCCAGCATATTACATTTTGATGCAGATATGTCTGGGTTCAACACTCTTCATTGGCTGGTGATACGTGTAAGATGGGACCATTTTATACTCCTGTACCATGCTAAGGCTTAAGGATGCTTAGAGAATTACAGGAAAGCAAATAAGTGCTTCTTTTTTAGCAAACTGGGGAATAGGCTTCAGGTTTTACATCTCCATCTTATATATACAGGTATGATCATGATCTTAGAGTCACTAAGCCAAGCAACTGTTAGACTTATGATATTGTCTTATTTAAGATTTACGGTGACTTTTTTCAGCTTACGTTACATAATCACAAGAAAGTAACTGCTACAATTACTAATACAAATATCATTATCACTAATCAAGGTTATATTTTTGGCAAAGGGAAACTTCAAAAAGACAAACATACAGTATATGCCCATGTGAAAACGCATAGCAATTCTCACAATTTCTGCCTATTTTTCTTCCTAAATATGGCATGGCATATCTGTCTAATGCGGCCTTACATTTAAAAGTGTATGCACTCATCATATGAGAAAACACAGTGCACACGAGGGCTATGAGAACTTGAACATGAGCAGTTCAGTTATACCGCTGGAATAGCTTGCTGTGCATTAGTTCTTAGGGCAAGCAGTCCGCCAAAACTCACCAACTCACAAAATTTTTATCCTTCCAATTAGTCACCCCTCGAACCAGGAGGAAGAGGATGCCAAGGGGGGTGGGTGAGACGTATTTTAGTCCATGCACCTATGATTAGTTAGCATTCCCAAAGATCATGTGACTGAGTGGGGGATGCTGGGTACCTATGTTTCCGTGTGGTATACCTCCTGAAGAACTTCTGTTTATTATTAAGACCCTGACTAGGAATGAGGGGAAATAGACAGTGGCGTTACTTCACCGGGAGGAAGAAGAGCCATTTCCTTCTGTAAGCAGCAGTGATGTTTTAGAAAAGCCAGGACAAGACAACTGAAGTAGAGAGAAAAGGAATCGCTATCCTTTCGACACAAACTTGTTCGACGATTCATCCGTTGATGTCAATATTGCTCCTTTAACTGCACATGCTCACCAGAGGTATTCTTTCACAGTTTGACGAGCACCGCAGTCAAGCAATATAACATGGAAATCTTTTGACAGTAGAACATTGATGCTATTCCAACACATACACACGTGTACTCGCACACTCGCTCACTCAACAAGAAGCAAACAGCACTTTCCATCAGGTAGGTGAGGGTTGCATTAATTCGGGTAAGAGGTCATGGATAAAAAGGTAAGGTTTCACGAGCAGCACAAATGAAGCAAATCAGTGAAGTGAGTCCTTGTGCGACACTCTACCGAGCGTGCCCCAGGCTGGTACCAAAACGAGAGCCGGCCTTAACGTTTGGCGAGCTTTAAAAGGGTTGCACATCGCCGCAAAGAGCGCTGATGACCGCCGGAGGTTAGATGAAGGTAGGTGCTACTCGTTCAGCTCTCGTGGTGTTCGGAGATGGAGGATAACCGTACAGCACAGTACCCGCCTCATTCCCTCTGTGCCCCTCTATGGTTGCAGCGTCATGACAAAGAAATGAAGGAACTGTGCTTGTGACCAGAGCAGGACTCTGGGGTCAATTCCATTTCAATTCAGACAGTTCAGGAAATAAATTGGAGGGAAAAAAAGCCCAAAAGGTTCTATAGATATTTTTTTCAATTCATAATTGAATTTCAGTGCTTGAAATGAGTTACACCAATCTTGAGCCAGAGCCTTATACAGTAGGTTCAAAACCAACTGCTATAGAATGCTTGAGTGAGATAATTCACCTTTTTTACTATGTAAATGTAAAAAACAAGTGCACGTATAACTGGA